>CANSZD010000559.1:0-581484 GCA_947648045.1 Beta corolliflora | reverse complement strand
AAATAAAAAATAAAAAAAAAAAAAAAAAACATCGCTTGGACCAGTCCGACATCATCACTCACCATTTTTATGAGTAGGGCCGAGCAACAGGGCCGACAAGGGTTTGTTCCCCGGGAAGTACTTGGAATGAGGAATCCAAGTATTTAGGCTCTTTAACCTTCACCTCCTTCCCGTCCTCATAGGTGACTAAGTAATCCTCCGGTGTCAAAGTACTCGAAGGCCGCTAACTCTTCCTCGCTAGCGGAATAAGAGGTAAATGCTCCATATGCGAACGAGGCTCGGTGAAATGACGACGCACCGGATAATCCTCGGGAACTCGTAACCAAAAGAAAGCATCCCGCGACCCTTCAAACCGTCATTTTAGGCCGAACCTGGTCATCTTCTTGTCGGCCGTAGTTAGCGACCACCAACCCGCCCCGCCTAGAAGATCCATTTTTCTTCACCCAATGAATGTGGCGGAATAAGTTCAGTGTTTGCGGAAAATCCAAGAAACGCACAACCCGGATGTACGCTATCAAATTCGGACCGCCAAAGGAGTCAACCGAGCCAAGCTCACGTTGAAAGCATTTAAGATCTTCACCAAAAAAAGAATCCAGGAAGAAGCGGAGGCCAAACTCGAAATGATGAGTATACACGGCCACGTGACCGAGGAGGACATTCCGTCACAATGGCCCCCCGCGGGACTATTAACCGATAACCCGACGGAAGACAATATAAGTCCCGAGCAACTCTCGAGTAATTACTCGAATCAATGGCGTCCCGACGCTAAGGCAAATCAATCTCGACACCGATAGGACCTAGACCGAAATCATCCGGCAGTCATAAAGCATCGAACCGAGTCCAGCCTCAATCTCCTCCATCGGATTCGAACTATCGACCCTTAATTCGGCAGCACGGGAAGATTCCCCGACCGCATGGGCGTGACAAAGGCACAGAACGTCAACATTTGCGTCCGCAAAGTCAATCGCATCCCTGACGCGGACAACAGGGGCTCGCAACGGTGCGACGGTGATAAACGGTCCCTTGGCGGACCATAACAAGAGTAATAGAATCGTCATCACCTAAATCAATAATATGAGGGTTAGGAGCCGCGATTGTTGTAAGCGGTCGAAAAGTCAACCGTTACTTCCACCCCAAAGATCCGCCAAGTTATCCAACCAAGCATGCTCTACAGGGGTGCTACGTCAAGGCCGGGAGTGGCATCGGCCGGAGGATGCCCTAACGGATCGTCCTAGCAAGAATCGATGCCTAAGCTCCCTAAGCGTTTGTCGGTCACCACTCCGACCGGCGGATAGATACCTCCTAGTCAAATTATGCTCCTCGGGGGTAGCAGGGGTCGTTTAAAAACTTCGACCTTAACTCTCTTCCCTCTCGGTGGTAAGAGGTATGTCCGCTAGCAACTCCGGTCCTCCCCACCGGACTATCGACCGGTTCGTTATCGGCCAAAGGGGAAGAAAGGGTCACTCTCGCTCATGAACACCTCACTAGGGGTATTTCGGCTATCGACCGGGTCCGACATGATGAAAACGCAAAAAGAAACTTAACAAAACGCGAAGAGAAATCGAAGAAATACACCGGAAACGAAAGGTCACCTGGGAGAAAAATAAAGCGAGAGCGAAAGACGCCGGAAAAGGTAAATGAAATCCCCGAACGGCGAAATTGCACCAAAAAACTTGAGCTTGAGCCAAAACACCACCGAAAAGCTGGAAGAAGCACGCAAAAAAAAAAACAAATCTTCAAACTCAGGCAAAACCCGAGAAAATGTTCACAAGAAAAGACGAAATTTTCGATACACTAGAACCTGGAAAGTGAAAACTAGAAGATTGAGTAACTTTTCGGAGTGATTTGAAGCACGGAAAAGCGGTTTTTAAGCAACTCAAGCTTCGGCTATGGAGGTTTTATCGAGAGAAAAGGGAGAAAGAAAGGGAGAGCTTTGAGAATGAAGATAAAGAACTCCCGAAAGGGCAATCGCTCCCATATAAGGCACGAATGAATGGCCGAGATTGAAAGATCTCTCAACTCCCTCTCCGCATTCCCGCCAAAGTGTCAAAACACGGTAAACCCTAATAAAGTAATGGGCGGGATTTTCGAAAAAGTAATCATTAACTTTTCGAAATTTTTCAACTCCCCACGACGACACGTGGCACCCAAAAAATTAACTTCTTCAAAAAATTGAGCACGGCAACAATGATTCGCGTCCACCAACAACATCATTAACGGTCAAGACCCCAAATGATGCTGGGGGGCTAGTTGTATGGGTATAACCCAAGTACGTTAGCGGACTCTAGTGATAAGTCCGCAAACGCCATAACGGACGCGAACACGGTGAATGTCGCCTACAGCTCTGACAAGTCAGTACATCAACATGGTCCGACAACGTTGGCGGTCGCCCAACAAGACAAAATAAAGGAATCTTCTCAACTGTCAAAGGCACCACGACCGTACACGTGTAAAAGGATTACGCACTCGTCAGGAATAGTACTTCTATAAATACCCCACTAGTACTACTCTGCAGGTACATTCTCTCACACTCAGAATTCTTATCTCTCTCACTACTTCCTCTCTCTAAATCCTATTTGGACACGTACTGACTTGAGCGTCGGAGGGGGTTTCCTCGCATCCCCCCGAGGGTTGTTCACGTTTGCTTCCTTGTGCAGTTATTCACTAGCGGAGTCAAACCCTAATCTTTGGCGGACTTCTCTCAAGACCGCCAACCGTTTCAACACCGAAACACTAATCTTGCAAAAAGATGTCTTAACTTAGATGGAAAGAGAAGACCCACCATGAAAGAAGTGCTACTAGAATTAGAAGTGGTCTTGTCACTTCATGTACCGCAAACAGATGGTCCAAAGAAGCCAAAATCTGGGCAAGTGTTTGCTGGAACAACCAGTAGCGCTTTAAATTCTGCTGAACTGTCTCTACTATTTAATCCTAGATAACTTAGATATCTTTAACAGATATTAGGGTCCTCATTATTCATTTAATTATTTTCATCCATTATTTCTGCGAGTATGATGATTGATGACACCAAAGCTAGTAATAAAATAGTTACCCAAAAAAAAAAAAACCATGTTTCCCGTTCAAGCATTCCCAACTCCTTTAGCAATTAGCAGTCCCATAATTTAGGAAACATGTGCTGGTTACTTGTTTAAATAAATCAGTGACAGCCCCTCAAAAACAAAAAAGCCAAAAGAAATTAGTGACGGAAAATTAGGAGCTGAATGATTTATGGATTTTGCTTCCCCTGTTTTTAGCTACTTGCATCGGTTACATTATGCATTATGGATTATGCTTCCACTGTTTTCAGCTACTTGGTTATTTATGCATTATGGATTATGCTTCCCCTGTTTTTAGCTTTTATTTGCCATATTGGATTATGCGCACCATTTCGTGTAGTTGGCTCTCAGCCTCTCACTGTCTCATCTTGGTAATTAACTCTTTCGCTTTTCAACATTTAGTCAATTAACATAAGTCAGTGACTCAGGGAGTATCCGTGGCATGGATGAATGATGCAGGAGCTTAGCTCACAGCCCTAGGGTTAGTTTTTTTTGAAGAAGTTTAAATAAAGGAAAGCAACAACAATTATATGTAATAAACACTAGTTTGGTTTGATGGTTAGTTGTGTGTTATTCCACCCACAAGACTTGGGTTCAAATCCCACTAGGATACAAAGTTCGTATTTTTAACATTTCTTTTTACATTTTTCTCCTTTAATTCATCTTCAAAATTCCTTTACATGTAAGGTAATTGCTTTTAAATTTTAGTTCATTTCTTTTTACATTTTTCTTTATTCATTTTTAAAATTTCTTTATTTTTCTAAACATTAGTCTTAGTCTACTAGTATTGTACTTCAAATATATTAGACATAATCTTTTTTTTTTTAACATCATACTAATATGCTATGGATTAATAAGTTTTAGTTTCAAATTAATATTTACTTTCCCCTCATTTCACCTCAAGTACAGGTGTCGGAACCTCGACACTCGGGCATGGGTGGGACATTTTCTTTGGGCCCAAAAAATTGAAAAAGTTCCATGAAATAGGCGAGTCGACACTTGGACACGTACTCGTGTTGGACATGGGTACTCGAGCCCGAGCAACATAGCTTTACATAAAATACTATACTTACTCTAAAAAAAAATTATTGTCGGTGGTGAAATCCTAACTCCACCACTACCTATATATGGCTATATATAAGAGGCCTTAAAATTATATTTTACCTCGAGCCTACAAAATGTTAGGAACGGCCCTGAGCTCACTGCTATTGATAAATTAGGCCCTGTTCTTTTGGACTTATTTTCAGTTAATTTCAGTTCAATTCAGTGAATTCGCCCGCTAATTTAATTTCGCTCGCTAATTTAATTTCGGTTCGGTTAATTTCGGTTTAGTTCGATTAATTTAATTTCGGTTCGGTTAATTTCGCTTCGCTTCGTTTCGGTTCAATCTTATCTAATGTTTTAATTATTATTTTTGTTTTCAATATTACTATTAATATTGTTATTATTATTAATATTATAATTATAATAACAATAGTTTTTTATTTTTTTATACTTCCTCCGTTCTGTTTTAAATGAAACGTTTGCTTTTTCACGCAATCCAACGCGCTTCTTTAATCATTAATATCTTTAGTTGTGCACACGTAAAAAATATAAAAAAGTTATAATTTGATAGTATGCATTGAGACGAATCTAACAAGATCCCACGTGACTATGTTTTTCCTTATATAATGGCGATAAATTGGAGTCAAAATTGATCAATGAATAGTGTCATTTCACCCAGTGTTTCATTTAAAACAGAACGGAGGAAGTATTTCTATTGTCATTATTTTTTATTATTGTTTTTTATTATTATTAATATTATTATTATTATTATTATTATTATTATTATTATTATTATTATTATTATTATTATTATTTTTATTATTATTATTATTATTTTTATTAAGTATTGATAATATTATGTTAATACTTATTGATTATTTATTGATTATTATTATTTTAGAAAATTTAATAAACAATTCGGTTTAGTTTCTGTCATTTTAGTTAATTTCAGTTCAGTTCAGTTAATTTCAGTTCAGTTCAGTTGGTTTCAGTTCAGTTCAGTAAATTTCAGTTCAGTTCAGTTAATTTTAGTTCAGTTTATTTAATTTCAGTTCAGTTCTGTTAATTTCAATTCAATTTAGTTAATTTAATTTCAGTTCAGCCAAAATAAGTTCAAAAGAAGAGGGCATTAGCTTGTTTCAAGATAGAAATGAATAAGAGAACAGGATAATAGAGAGAAGAGGCAGAAGAGAAGAATGAGAAGCGTTTAATTTCTTGAATGAATCTCTTATTACAACCCAAGCTAGTATTTATAGGCAATAGTAAACATAATAGAATACCCATAAGCTCAGGGAATCAGTTACAAGCTAGTAACAGAATTTAGCGCAAAACATAACTAACTTTTAACAAACTAGCTTATTGACCCCATATCATACCCTCCCCCATGAAAAAGATTTGACCCCATGTCTAGTATTACATGAGAAACCTTATACACCCAATGTAGCCTGTAGGGAATTGTAAATTAAAATCAGTAGCAATTTCCCAATTAGCTTTAGCTTCATGAGATGGAAAATCCTTCCAATGAATACTGCAGCTGGTCTTGGTCTTGGACTTTAACTGTCCTCTGAGCTAGGATAGCAGCAGGTAGCATAGGTGAAGAAGGGTTTTTTCCTTGAAACCAAGAGGGAATATAAAAAGGAAGAGCTTCATGGAAACTTTTCAACTGAGACAGATGAAACACATTATGAATTTTAGTTGCGGCAGGCAACTGTAACTTGTATGCAACCTTCCCCACTGCAACCAATACTTGAAAAGGTCCATACTCCATAGTACTTATGACTGAGTTTATAGTTGCTTCTATGCTTTACAGTAGATTGTCTGTAAGGTTGTAATTTAAGCCAAATCCAATCTCCAACACAAAAACTCCTGTCTAACCTGTGTTTTTCAGCTATTTTTTTCATTTTGCACTGGGCTCTAGCTAAATGAAATTTGACTAGAGCAATGATTGCTTCTCTTCTCACCAGACTTCTATCCACTTCAACATTTGTGGAATCTCCAGCTAAATTAGGTAAATGAACAGGAGGAGCCTGGTTAATATACAACCTCATATGGTGTGAGTTATGTAGAAGTATGAAAGTGTGTGTTGTACCACCATTCAACCACTGGTAACCACATACACCAATCCTTTGGGGAATCACCACACATACACCTCATATATGTTTCCAAAGATCTATTAACCACCTCTCGTCCGTCCATCCGTTTCTCGGGGTGATAGCAGATGACAACAGAAATTCAGTACCATGAAGGGAAAATAAACCCTTCCAAAAATTACTCAAGAAAATAGAATATCTATCACTAACAATAGACTTCGGCCAATCATGCAACCTGAATACATTATCCAAGTATGATTGAGCTACTTGGATTGTTGTGGAAGGATGTACCAATGCCATATGAAGTGAGCATCTTTACTAAACATGTCCACAACTACAATAATCACTTCTTTTCCCATGGACTTGGGTAAACCAGTAATGAAGCCCATGGATATATCCACCCAAAGCGCTTCAGGTACAGGTAAGGGTTGTAATCATCCTGGTACTAGTAGAAAAAACCTAATGACACAAGTTAGCTGATCCGATTTTGGACAAACCGAATCCGTTAATTACACATTTTAATGGGCGAGTAGTAGGATCAATTAACTGGTCCGGTTAGGGTGAAAGATCCGTTAATTAAATATTTTTAAACTCCAAGTAGCTTGTTTAAAACAAGAATTAAACAAAGTTTTAAAGAAAAATACAAAAAGATTTAAAAAAAAAACTCGTGCAGCAAAGTCACGGCAAGCTAGGAGGTTTTATCAACTTTTATTCTCCTTAGAGCACCATTAATGGTGAATGAAAAAAGATCATCCCACTCTCTTTCTAACTTTCTCTCTCTAAAAAATTACATCCCACAATCTTTTCCCACTTTCTTCTTAATGGTGAACCAAAAAAAAGATCATCCCAACTACTTTTCCTCTCTCTTATTACTTTTGACCTCACCCAACTACTTTTCTCTCTCATCACCCAACCACCATTACACAATATTTTTATTATTTAATTTTTAATGACATGAAATATTCATTATTAATTACTATTATATTATTAATTAATGTAATTAATAATTTTAATATTATAATTATCATTTTAATAATTATGTTATCAACATAATTAGCTATTATTAATACGTAGCATACGCAATTAGCGTTTTTAATATATGCTCAGTAATTAGCGAGCTAATAATTATATTATGAGACACAATTAAGCATTTTTAATATATTTTTAATTTCGAGACACATCATGAAATACAAGAACGAATTATAAACTTAATTAGGAACGAACTACATAAAATACATAATGAAATGCTCTTAATTAGCATTACGGCCAAACTTACGCCATATATTGGCAACCAAATCACGTTTCAAGGATTGATGCACATGTTGATCTTCAATTGCATCTCTATTCGCCATGTAACGGTTGATATCTACGATCCGATCATTATAATATTCAAATTCGTCGCCATCATTATTTGTGTTTGAAGTGAACTCGGTAGTATCTGCGTAGTGTGCATATGTATCCCGTTCATCTTCCACAATCATGTTATGCATGATAATGCAAGACATCATGATATCATTGAGAATTTCCTCATCCCATGCGAGGGATGGTTTACGAACTATAGCAAAGCGAGATTGCAGCACCCCAAATGCTCTTTCAACATCTTTTCGAGCTCCTTCTTGGTGTTGAGATGTCCTTGCGAGTTTGAGGACATGTAACTGATTGAATGAATGTTGCCCAATTCGGATATATGCCATCAGTGAGATAATAACCCTTATCGTATTGGTTACCATTCACCGTAAACTGCACGGGTGGTGCTCGACCTTCTAAAACATCCCTAAACACAGGAGATCGGTGAAGAACATTAAGGTCATTGCACGAACACCGGTATCCCAAAGAAAGAATGCCATATCCATAAGTCACGATCGGCCACGGCTTCAAGAACTAATGTAGCAACACCAACTCTTCCTTGATATTGTCCTTTCCATGCCGTCGGACAATTTTTCCATTCCCAATGCATACAATCTATGCTGCCGATCATTCCTGAAAATCCACGTTCTTCACCGTACGCAAGTAGTCTAGCCAAATCATCTGGTGTTGGCCGTCTCAAGTACTCGGCACCAAATTGGTTGATAACCCCCTTCGTGAATTTCATTAACACTATTCGAGCTGTGCTTTCACTAATTCGCACTCGTCAACATTGTCTGCCGCAAGCCCGTACGCAAGCATTCGTATAGCAGCTGTACACTTTTGAAGGGGAGATAAACCTAACCTTCCGGTACAATCTCTATTTTGAGTGAACCATGTATCACTTGGTACGACACTTTCCATAATCCGAAGAAAGACATGTCGCTGCATTCGAAATCTTCGACGAAATAAACGAGCAGGATAGACTGGTTGATCAGCAAAGTAATCATTATACAATCGTCTATGGCCTTCTTCCCTGCCTCGAATAGGCCGGTGATGATCCTCATTAGGATCAGTCACTTTTGCTCTTCTATTCCTTGGTGCTGGACTAACATTTGATATAAGAGTTGGAACATTTGGTTGAACAACATTAATCAAGAATTCATCTATTTCTTGATCAATGTTTGCTCGGGATGATCTTATTTCATCCTGATCAAAACTAGATGAACTTGAAGCGGTAAAGTTTAAGTTGAAAGAGTTCATTGTATAAATTTGAGAGGGTTTAGATTTGGTGTGAGCAAATGGTGAACAAGCAAGCATGAGTTATATAGCATAACAATAATACATAAAACAGAACAATAATGTATAACAGAACAACAATGTAAAAAGGTGTATTGAAATGTCAATTCATAAAGCATAACAGTACAATAATGTATAAAGCAAAATAGTACAATAATGTATAAAGCAAAGCAAGTACAATAATGTATAAAGTAAAATAGTACAATAATGCAAAATAGTACAATAATGCAAAATAATACAATAATGCAAAACAGTACAATAATTCAAAACAGAACAATAATGTAAAAAGCTGTATTGAAATGTCAATTCATAGAATTTACACAAATACGGTTTTTTACTTTATTTGAGAGGGTTGACGATAATTTGACTGATTTTGAGAGGGTTGACGATAATTTGAGTTATTTTGAGAGGTATTTGAGCGATTTTGTTGCCTAGGCATTTGGTTTTTTGAGCGGTTTTGGGGTAGGTTTCTCATATAATTAGGATTATTAGGCTCCATAATTATAAGAGTTTTAAAATAAAAGAGCAATAGAAGAAGAGTTAATGAAATAATTTAGAACAAGTAGAAGAAATTAGTGAAGGAAGATGGAGAGAGAAAATTAAGTGTGTCCAAAATATAGGAAAATGGGTCTCTATTTATAGAGCTCGAAAAAATAAAGCCGTTGGTAATTTTTTTTTTTTATTTGTATTTTTTAAAATATAACCGTTGCAAAATTTACAACGGATATATTTCACTCGCCAATCACAACCTGCCGCGTGGAAAGCAGCGACAAATGTCGCGCGGTCAGTGGGTGTGTGTCAGCGCGTCAGCGCTGACACATTTAATTTTTTTTGCCTCTCCTCCAGCCAAAACACTGCGTTTTGGCTGGAGCTCTCTCACAGCTCTAGCCAAAACGCAGCGTTTTGGCTGGAGGAGAGGCAAAAAAAATTTAAAAAACTCGGATCAGGCAGTGGGTCCCACTCCCACGCCTGATCCTCATTTCACTCGTCCCATACCAAATTTTTTTTCCAATCAACCCACAATCTTATTTTTTTTCACCATTAAGAACACCATTTTAAGATTATGTACATAATCTTATTTTTTTTTTCACCACTAAGGATGCCCTTAGTCTTTTATTTATCTTCTAAATTTCTAGAATTATGTTTTGTGGCATAAATTATATCTTTCCCTAATCTTAGTTGGATGATCGTAAAAATTAGTTAGATCTTAGCTAAATTTGTTTATCATTTCTCTTTAACCCATCTTTTAGTTTCCCAGTCCTAGTACGACTCTACCGATTCAACTAGTATAAATATGGGCATCCACTCCTCATATTATTCACACCGAATTTGAGAAATTCATTTTTTTTATCAAGTTTAAACTCTCTCTCTTAGCCTACCCTTTCTCTTTCTCCATTAGTAGTCTTTTAATTCCAAGTTGCGTGTATATGTAGATCTTTAATAATTGTTTTGCAAGCGTATTAGTATCATGTTTTTAGGAAAATATTTTGGATTGAAGTGCATGTTTTTATGAGTTTTATTATGAACTTCATGTGTTTTGTATGAACATGTTTGAATGTTGCAAATTTTATTTATGAACTTTGAATCATGTCTTTAGTTTAATATTATTATAAAGTTTGATCTTTGAATCTATATTCAAATATTTTGAAAGAGTTTGATCTTTAAATTCATGTTTAAATGTTTAAAAAGGAGTATTTTTGAACTATTAATATTCTCCAAAGGTTACTTCTTGAGGGAGTTATTTTATCTATGCCTTTAGATGGCTAAATTTATAAGTATTAATCCCTCCGTCCCATATTATAGTGCGTCTTTCCTTTTAAAGTGTCCCAAAATATAATTCTTGTTTCCTTTTTTGATTCTACACATTTCCATGATTTTCCTAGAAAAATTGTGCCACCATTATTTATTTGCTCATTGGAAATAGTTTTTTGCTTTTGTTTATTCAACCCAAGGGTTGAATTAGTCATGCATTTAATGCTTTCTTTCACCACTTATTGCCATTCTCTCTCCTAAAATCATCTTTTTCCCCATAAAATTTATTTTCAATACACAAACACTCCTTACCTTCCTCTTAGATTCTATTGACCTTAATATCCGTGCAAAAACAGAATCAGGCACTATAATAAGGGACGGAGGGAGTACTATTCTTTTTTATAGGAGGATTATTTCTGAAGGATTTTTATTAGACATATGATCTTTTACGATCGCAATTATAAAGAGGCAACAGCTTATTATTTATTAGCAAGAACGGTAGCTATTATTATTATTTACCCAGGCAACGGCTTGTTATTTATTAGCAAGAATGGTAGCTATTATTTATTTACCCATGTACTTCTTGTAGTAAATCATGTGGACAAGGAAGTAACCCCTCGTCAAAGACTCATTAAGGAATACTAAACTTGGGGGGTGTGCACACTTTAGGAAAAGGTATCTAGGCAAGGAAAAAAGGTTTTTATTAAAGTTACATACTTTATATTATATAAGTATTACAAGTATCCAAGGAAGGCTTTTCGAAATTAAATATTTCAAATGTTTAATTAAATAAAGTGTTTAATATCCCGCATATACATGTACTCAGTATTTTTACTGACACGCTTTTATATTTGTTTTATTTTATGGCTTTGTCCTTGTGATGACCCTATTTTGGCGAGCAGAATTTACAAGTTGATATAATGTATACTTCAAATTGGGGAGCTAGTGAGAACTCATAATTAGTCTAGGAATTGTTCTTGTATTTTTTTTCAAATTCTTTTATTGTCATAGTTGAATAATAAAGTTTATATATCAATCAATAGAAGTTATTTCACTTATTCCGCTGTATTAGTTTGAAGTTCAGTTATAATTAATATTAAAAGTCTTTAACGTTATCACGTGGCGGTAATATTCTCAAGTTTCTCAAAGGTTTTATATTAAAATCTATTCTTTAAAAATAGAGAAATTTAGGGGTGTTACAGGACCTACCAAGCACAAGTTCAACCGTTGAAATTAATCTACCTAGTACTAGTTCGACCAATGTTATTGGTGCTAGTGAAGATCATAAAGCTCCTCCTATTCCAGAGATTAGGAAAGAGAAGGATTTACCCGGATTTCCAACTTTATTTAGTGGAAGGGTCAAGGGATTCTCTTTGCTCTCAAGCACTTTATTGGTTTAGTGTTGAGGAGGATCCTAAAACGTTTGGTGAGGCTATGAAGTCTCATGATTCGTCCTTTTGGAAAGAAGTCGTGAATGATGAAATGGACTCTATAATGGAAAATAATAATACTTGGGTCTTAACTAATTTGCCGCTCGGTTGTAAGTGGATTTTCAAGAGGAATATGAGAATCGATGGAACCGTTGAAAAATATAAGGCAAGACTTGTTGTCCAAGGCTTTATTCAAACTTACGGTGTCGATTACTTCGATACATACGCTCCGCTGGCACGAATTACCACTGTTAGGTTATTAGTGGCCCTAGCTGCTATTCATAATCTATAATTCACCAAATAGATGTCAAAACGGCATTCCTAAATGGTGAATTGGAGGATGAGGTATATATGAAAACAACCGGTCACATACAACCCTAACAAAAAATTGAATAAAAGATTTTATAACTTCACGACTCAAGTGCAAACCATATACATACATTTTCTATACAAGCACCTTTCTTTGTGTAGTATTGACACGAACAGATAACAAAAGAATAAATAAAAGTTTGGCCAATCTAATATTCTTCCTTTAAAGTAAGAAAAGAAAATTAATATCGTTTGTAGAAGCTATAAAAAGCCAGCTTAGCTTCTACCATACTCAGATCAAATTCTTCATTTAATCAAAGCAAACTATATGTCAATGACCACCACCGTCACTAGGTCCGGATGCTAGTCGCTGAAGCCAATGAACCATGGTAAATTTTGCGGTGGCGTAGAATTGAACATGATTATTGCTAGCAAGGTTACTCAAGTCTTCTGGTAGCAACCTTGTTGCCCCAACTGATGAAATTACGCCTGTAAAGGCTATGAACAACACTAAAGTTGCTATCAAAATTATTCTTGATCTTCCCATGCTCTTCTCCATTATTTTGTTTCTTTCTTTCTTTTTTGTTGGTTTTTCTCTTTGGGAACTCTGATCTTTAATTGCTGTGATTTTGCTCACATTAGTTGTTGCATATATATAGTTAAATTGGCAGTAGAATTTTATGTGCACTTCTGCAAAATGGTTTGACTTGAATAAAATGGTTTTATTCTAATTACTTGTTGAACAAGCATTATTTAATTTGGAACTAGTCAATTCTATGTTATTTATGCATGTATTCTCTGCTACTTGTACGGATGGGTAGGTGAGCCAAAATCTAAAGCTAAAAGATGAGCTCATTCACGCGATAATTACGGAACACTTCTGACATTTTTTCCAGTTCTTTTTTAAGGTAAAGAGCGAGGGAAAGAAAAAACATTAAAGACTCTCATTATGGAGATACAAGCGTCTATATGCACGCGATGCATGTAAAAACATGTAGAATATTAAACTAATTGCTAATCACATCTTACATCAGGGATTTCTAATCAGTTTATCCCACTAAAATAGGGATTTTTGAATTATTTCAAAAATTTATTTGAGAGAGGAGCAATTGATTGTGGGGATTTTATATGACACCCCTCGGTTGTACCTACGAAAGTGGTACACCCAAAGTTTATCTTTTTCTTCATTCTTCATTTGAAACTCGAAAATGAGCATAATAACATAATAGGTAGAGCTCCAAAAGAATAAATGAGCAAAAATAGTCTTGGTTGTACCATGCACATGGTACACCACTACACCCAGGTGTATAATGAATGCACTCCTGATTGTGTTGTAAATTCTCACTGTTTTCTTTTTGTTGTGCATTTTTATCTTTTTATTTTATTTTTAATTAATTAGGTAATTACATCCTTTTTTTCCTTTTTCTATTTTTTTCGTGTCCCTCCCTTTGTTGCCATATATATAATAGAGATGATATAAATATTGTTAGCTAGGACTCACTGGCTAGTATTAGGAATTAATTTTGTAATTTCAGCATATTAATACATACAAACAGGTATTCATTCATAACAAGTGTTTCAAACACATAAATTAGGGTTGATTTATAAATAACCAGTGTCTTAAACACACGAACAATGGGTTCTTATAAATATTCGCTTGCGCTTTTTTGGGGGAAAATTAGCAAAACACGCTAATCGACGCAACTTTTACTTTTTGCCGATCACGAAGTGTTGCTTTTTTATGAAAGAAAGTAAAATTTAGCGTAGACACAAATAGGGGGTTGATTCATAAATAACAAGTGTCTCAAAAATACAATATATAGGGGTTGGCTTATAGTGCCTTTAATACAAAAATATAGATTTTATAAATTACAATATTATCCCCGATAGCGAACGGCTTAGGATAGTGTTTATCGCTCCTCATCGTTATCACGGGAGGCTGAAATTTTTTCATGCTTCTCTTTTTTTTTTCTTTTCTTGATTCAATTAGGTAAAGCAACCTAAAAGGCTTTTAGACAAATTATTTTCCGGAATCAGAAAGAACTAGCATAAAAAAGGACACTATTAATGATACTTAATTATGTAGTTATGTTAGTTCTATCATTATTATCATCACGATTAGTATCATAAAAAAATACGAATCTAAAGTAGACAACAACAGCTACACTACCCTCTTTTAACTCTTACAAGTTACAATGAGCCCATGACTCCTATTAGCTGAGTACTCTACTGTTGAGTTAGCAACCCCCAAATCCCATAATGATGGTGTTTTTTCCAAAATCAAACTTTGTTGTTCACCATCTTGGACTAACAGATGTTGGCACGTGGCAGTTTTTATTTGATACTAACACTATTTATAATGAGCTTTTGCATCCGTATAACTTATGTATAATAGATTTTATTGAATCTAATTGGACTCGATCAATTTATATGTTCACCTTAATTTTACAATTAAGTGGACTTTACTAAAATTTGAAGCTGAAATGAACGCATTCCGAATATAAGAGAAGAAATTAAAAGGATGTGATAACCTCTCTCAATATTTGGAGTCATATTCAAACCTATGAGAATTATGCTCTTTCGTGGCATTTTCTTTCCACACATGATAACTCAGAATATTCTCTGTTTTTTTTTTTCTTTGAACTACTAATCAATATATATATATAAAGGAGGAACTTTTCGGGAGCTTAGGGAGCTCCTCAAGATTTCGAGCTCATAGAGCGCGCCACGTAGGATTGTCACGTCATCAATTTATATTTTTATTTTTTTACAAAAATAGAGTTCTAGATGATTTAAATACGTATAATGAGATTTGAATAAGCGAAAATTAGAGTTTGAATTTGAATCAACAACCTAAATTATTATATCATGAAAATTGTGTATAGCTTTTGCTACATAATTCGGAATATTATAATTTTTGTATCATTGGAGAGCATTCGAAATATGCTTCGAAATAAGATCCATTTACAATATAGTTGTACAACTTATGAAATATAGAGCGCCGTGTAGGATTGTCATGTCATTAATTTTTTTTTTTATTTTTTTTTCTAAAAATAGAGTTCTACATAGATTTAAATACATATAAGGAGTCTTGGATAAGCAAAAATTATGATAAAATCTTACAAGTCTTTTGGCAATACGGTAATTGTTCTGACTTCAGAGTTTGTGTGTCAAAATTTTGAAGTAAAACCTCATGCCAAAGTTTATGGAAATGTAATTTCTTCTCTAAAAATGTATTTCTATTAATAATTTTCCAATCTCAATTTCTCCTAAATTATTATATCATGAAAATTGTGTATAGCTTTTGCTACATAATTCGGAATATTATAATTTTTGTATCATTGGAGAGCATTCGAAATATGCTTCGAAATAAGATCCATTTACAATATAGTTGTACAACTTATGAAATATAGAGCGCCATGTAGGATTGTCATGTCATTAATTTTTCTTTTTATTTTTTTTTCTAAAAATAGAGTTCTACATAGATTTAAATACATATAAGGAGTCTTGGATAAGCAAAAATTAGAGTTTCGTTTTGAATGAACAACCTAAATTATTATATTATGTAGATTGTGTATAACTTTTGCTACCTAATTCAGAATATTATAATTTTTGTACCATTAAATAGTGCTCGAAATATGCTTTGAAATAAAATCCATTTACAATATAGTTCTACAATTTATGAAATAGAGAGCGCCACTTAAGATTGCCATGTCATTAGTTTTTTTTAAATATATTTCGAGCTCATAGAGCGCGCCACGTAGGATTGCCACGTCATCAATTTATATTTATATTTTTTACAAAAATAGAGTTCTAGATGATTTAAATACATATAAAGAGATTTGGATAAGCGAAAATTAGAGTTTGAATTTGAATCAACAACCTAAATTATTATATTATGAAAATTGTGTATAACTATTGCTACATAATTCGGAATATTATAATTTTTGTACCATTGGAGAGCATTCGAAATATGATTCGAAATAAGATCCATTTACAATATAGTTGTACAACTTATGAAATATAGAGCGCCATTGGATAAGCAGAAATTAGAGTTTCGTTTTGAATGAACAACCTAAATTATTATATTATGTAAATTGTGTATAACTTTTGCTACCTAATTCAGAATATTATAATTTTTGTACCATTAAATAGTACTCGAAATATGCTTTGAAATAAGATCCATTTACAATATAGTTATACAATTTATGAAATAGAGAACGCCACTTAAGATTGTCATGTCATTTAGTTTTTTTTTAAATATTTGAAAAAAAATAGAATTCTACATATATTTAAATACATAAAAGAGTTTTGGATAGGGGGAAATTAGAGTTGCGTTTTGAATAAACAACCTAAATTATTATATTATGTAAATTGAATTTAACTTTTGCTACCTAATTTAAAACATTATAATTTTTTTATCATTGGAGAGAGCTTGAAATATGCTTCAAAATAGGATCTATTTACAATATAGTTTTACAACTCATGAAAATATATTAAATTAGATGCATTGTAGGACATTATTTAGTCTTTTTTTTTAGATAAATATAATAATGGCTATAAGTATTAAGTATAGTGTATTATATGTGATTATAACATTTGATTATAGGTCCAATTTACAGGATTAAACATATTATCTTTCAAAACCTCAACCTTACTCAACCAAACTAAAACAATATAGTATTGCAACAAAATTTATTGACTAAAATCTATAGCGATAAAGTTACATATATATAATTAGAGTTTTGGATTATGTAAAAATTAGAGTTTGATTTAAATAAAACAGCCTTAGAATATTATAAAGAGCTTCACCTAAGCATGCCATGTCATTCTTATCAATTTTTAAGAAAGTATTCTTTCGGTCCCGCATCTATTAAATTATTACCCTCTACTTTCTTAAAGTATCATTCGCGTATTATTCATGTTAAACCGTATTAGCTATTGTTAGTCATACCTCGTTATTGGGATACCATTTAATAATAGACTTAGCTACAATATTCAATTGAATATTAAAAATTATAAAATTTATATATCAAAATAACAAATCTAGAAATTATAGTATAATGACAAATACTTTCTCCGTTTTTTTTCTACTTCAACAATTGGCTTGGACATGGTTTTTAAGGAAATAAAAAATGGGTAGTTTAGCATAGAGGTACCTCTTTAGTTAACTAGAATATGGGACAAATAAATCCTTATTAAAGTAAACGCAACTTTATAAGGCAATTCGGGTAATTAATGATGGTTTTATTAACATACAGTAAAGGTAATATTGTCAACTGTAGTTTCTTTTTTTACCAAAAGTGGAATGGACCCAAAAGATGAAACTATCTAAAGTGGTAATTGTTGTAATAGAAAAAGAACGGAGGAAGTATGTAAATACAATGATCTTGAAAAATCTCATTTTACAACAACACAAAATCAACAATAATATTAACAAAAAATATACAATAAAATAAAATAAACAACAACCCGTGCAACGCACAGGCTTCAAACCTAGTCAATGTATATAAATAAAAAAGGAATTTTCGGGAGCATAGAGAGCTCCTCAAGATTTCGAGCCATATAGCGCGCCAAGTAAGATTGCCACGTCATCAAATTTTATTTTTATTTCTTATAAAAATAGAGTTTTATATAGATTCAAATACATATAAGGAGTTCTAGATAAGCTAAAATTAGAGTTTGGATTTGAATGAACAACTTAAATTATTATATTATATAAATTGTGTATAACTTTTGCTACGTAATTCGAAATATTATTGTTTCGTCTACTTGTCCAACAAGTAAGCTGTAGATGGTGCTTTCTTGTCGAGCAAGTAAACTAGTATCCCTTAGATGTTCTTCTTTGGAGACTTGTGCAACAATGTCTGAATCAACCAAGTCCAAGCCTGAGCTTCGTTCCCGAACCTGCAAAAAGGGACCCACCCTGGAGGTTTGGGTGGTGGCTCCCCCTCCGAAGCTTAAGTCAGATATCAGGAGTTGTAAGAGAAAAGTAATTCTAGAGAGAGTAGTTTTACAGAGTAACTTTGCACTGTTTGCATTGAATGATCTTTCTCCTGATTTCAGAGGTATTTATAGTGATAGCAAGATGACAGCTAACCTTAAAATCTGACCTAGAATAGTGGCTTCTGATTGGCTGAAGAATCAGATCATGACACGTGGCAGGCCATGATTTGGGAGGGTTTACCAACCACTCTCATGCAGCCACCTCACAGGGCTGGCCTCTGACTTCCTTTTGGGCCAGAAAAGCAGCCTTTTAAACAATCTGAGCCTAGCCCAAAGGGTAGATCTTTTTTCCTCCATTTATCAGGGGAGGACACGTGTACGGCTCAGATGAGCCCAAGTGTCATCAGAGGAACCGTAGATTTCAGGCTACAACAATTATAATTTTTGTTCCATTGGATAGTGCTCGAAATATGCTCCGAAATAAAATCCATTTACAATATAGTTATACAACTTATGAAATAGGGAGCGCCAAATAGGATTGTCATATCATTAATTTTTATTTTAAATATTTTAAAAAATAGAGCTCTACATATATTTAAATATATAAAAGGAGTTTTGGATAAGAAGAAATTAGAGTTTCGTTTCAAATAAACAACCTAAATTATTATATTATGTAAATTGAATATAACTTTTGCTACCTAATTCAAAACATTATAATTTTTTACCATTTGAGAGTGCTTGAAATATGCTTCAAAATAAGATTCATTTACAATATAGTTTCACAACTCATGAAAATATATTTAACTAGATGAACGATAAGGCATTATTTTTGTCTTTCTTTTAGATAAATATATAATAATGGCTATAACTATAGTGTACTATATGTGACTATAGCATTTTGTCATAAGTCCAATTTACAGGAAGAAACATATTATCTTTCAAAACCTCAGCCTTACAAGTCCGGATCATCTAGAGTTTTAATAAATTTTTACAAGGTAGATTTGTATATGAACCATACATTTCAGAATCAAGGGCTCATATTGGTGGAATGGGGGAAATAAGGGGGTGGATTTTGATGAGAAAAAATAGAGGAGGTTTTGGAAAGATAATATATGAGTCATTGATTTTTTGTTTAATGGTTGATATTGCTCAAACTCTACATTGTTTAGATATCTAGATGATCCAAACACCATCCTTACTAAACTGAACCAAAGCAATTTAGTATTGCAACTAAATTTATTAAGGGAACTTTGTTGTTACAATAAAAATTAAAATCTATAGCGATAAAGTTACATATATATATTAGAGTTTTGGATGATGAAAAAATTAGAGTATGATTTTAAAAGGCAACCTTAGAATATTATAGAGAGCTCTACCTAAGCATGACATGTCATTCTTTTTCATTTTTATTTTTATTTTAAAAAAATAGTGTTTAACATAGATATAAAGACATATAAGGTGTTTTAATAAGTGATGATTACACTCTAATTTTAAATAAACAACCTAAATTATTCACCTATGTAAATTGAATACTCCCTTAAATTAAATAATTATGTAAATTGAATACTCCCTTAAATAAGTGTCAAGTATTTTGAAACAGAGAAAACACTAATTACTAAACACTACTCCCTCCCTCTGTTTCTTTTTAGTTTACTCACTTCACTTTGGGGGAGAACCAAGGAGAAATGATAAAAGTATGAAAGAGAAACTGAAAAGGTGGAGAGAGAAACTGAAAAGTGAGAGAGATAAACTAAAAAATGGGTTAAAATATTAAAAAGTGGATGACATGGGTGGAAAAAGAGGAGAAAGTAGATGTGACATGTTACCAAAATTAGAAAAAGCAGCAGTGTGTAGATTAAAAAGAAACAGACCAAAAAGGAAAGTGTGTAGATTAAAAAGAAACAGACCAAAAAGGAAAGTGTGTAGATTAAAAAGAAACGGAGGTAGTATAACTTTTGCTACATAATTCGCAATATTATAAAAAATTTACCATCGAAGAGTGCTCGAAATATGTTTCGAAATATGTTCCATATAAAATATAGTTTTACAACTTATGAAAATATATTTATTTAGATGAACAATAACGTATTATTTATTCTTTGTTTTAAATACATATAAAAATAGTTTATTATATGTAACAATAGCAATTATGTCTTTCAAAATCATACTTTTAAGAATTGAGATATATAAAGATAAAAAATACGATATATAGTTTTGAACCTATAGCATACCTTGATGCCATTACATGAAGAATCAAATGAAAGTTTGTCAACGACATTGTAGAGGTTTTATGCAATTGACTAATTATTTTATTCCTAGAATATTTGTTGTATACATAATTATTTATGTTTTTCTTTTTCAGATATCTATATGTAAGATCTTATTCTTTTCTCAATAAACTTAATTCTACTAAAACTAATTGGAAAATCAAGGTTCAAGTTTCTAGACTATTTGAGGTCACAGATCATAAAAAAGGATGAAGTTTGATAAGTCTTGATATGGTCATGATTGATGAAAAGATTTTTTTTCTCTTAAATAGTATTTTTGATTATTAATAGAGATTAGTTTTATATTCAATTTTTTTTATTCATGATACCATCATTATGTTCTTCTTTTTGGCTTTTCCGTCTTCTATTCTATATGTGTTAGTGTTTATGTGCTATATTTAAAGTTGAAGTTGTGACTGGCACTCATATTTTTTCTCTATGCTTTCTGTCCAGCAACTATTAAATTATTACCCTCTACTTTCTTAAAGTATAGTTCGAGTATTTTCCATGTTAAAACTGTGTTAGCTATTGTTAGTCATACCAATTATTGAGATACTATTTAATTATAGACTTAACTATAATATTCAATTGAACATTAAAAATAAAAAGCAAACGTAACTTTATGAGGCAATTTGAGTAATTAATGATAGTTTTATTAACATAAAGTAAAGGCGATGTTGTCAATTATAATTGCTTTTTTTTTACCAAAAGTGGAATGATTTCAATAGATAAAACTACCCAAAGTGGTAATTGTTGCGATAGAAAAGAATGGAGGAAGTTTATAAATACAATGGTGTTGAAAAATCCCATTTCACAAGAATGTTAATCAACAATGTTAGCAAAAAAATAAAATAAACAACCCGTGCAACGCACGAGCTCAAAACTAGTACATTATACATTCCGATTCCTAAACTTGGTGCTCAGATTGATCAAAACTCTCACTGCTAATTCCTTGACTATAGCTACAAGTCCTTCATAATCTTTGACTCCTAAGTTGTCCAGATCTTTTGTTTCCCTTATTTTCGTTTGATAATGCGTCTTTGACTCCTCTTCGCCAGGCCACCTTTTTCCTTCCTAATATTTCTTTTTCCATTTGGAATTTACTTTTCTCCTTACTATTTACAACCCACTACTCAGCACTCAGCAGGTTCACATATACTATAATTAAATGCTGTAAGTCGGTGACAATGTTAATCTAATTATATATCTATGCGTAGTTGCGCACCAATATTATTATATATGGCTGCTCAAATTTATAGAACAATACCTTTGATAGATAAAATATACTTCCTCGATTTGTTTAGTTCTACTATTTTGACTTTTGCCACTATTTATAAATTCTACTTTGTTTATCATGTACTCCCTCCGGTCTTTATTAGTTTACCCGTATTCCTTTTTAGGATGTCCCTTATTAATTTACCCTTTTATTTTGTTTTAATCTTTGGAATGGGACCACTAACTTTTCATCACACATACATTCAACTTTAATATAAAATAATAGTTTCTTTTCTTTCTACGTCCCACAACATTATTTCTCCTAAAACTAATGTTAAAACGAAAAGAAACTAATAAAGACCGGAGGAAGTGTTATCTATACATAAGGAAAAACATAGTCATGTGATATCTTATTGGATTCTTTTTATAATTTTTACTTATAATTGTCCAAGGTTTTTGGCAAAGATGCAAAAAGAAAATGGTAGAACTTAAAAAATGAAGGAAATATAGAGTATTGTTTTTGTGCTCTCAATTGATGTACGTATTGGTTTTTTTTTCCCCTAAAGGCTAAAACCCACTCCTAGAATGAATAACGAAGAGATCAACCGGATAACATATAAATTTAGTAGGCTAATCTACTTATTATGTTTTTTTTACCATATACCCCGAGTTTTCATAAAATTCACCATATACCCTCGTACTTTTCAAAATTCACCATATACCCCTCAATTTTACGCAAATAACACAAAGATGCCATTAATGACAAATGTTGTTAGACTCCGTTAGTCATTAACCCCTAACTAACTTAATTAACCCCTTAACTAATCTAATTAACCCCCAACCAACCTAATTATCCCTAGTTAATGTTTTTTGAATTTTTTTTAATATATTCTTTCTCCTCCTTTCCTTCTCTTCCCTTCTAATTCCTACATGGCAACCTTCCTCACCAACCCAACCAGATCATGTCCACCAACACTATCCCTGTGCCCTGTCTGCAAATGTCGCCGAAAACTCGCCACCAACACCACAACCTTACTCTCTCACTCTATTCTCAATCGACTATATTCCTCCCTTCTCGTCCTCTTTTTCCTCCGCATTTAGATTGGGGGTTATCTATCCTCTCTCTCTTGGTTCCCTCCATAAACCTCACTTAAACCAACATCGACATCGACTCGACCAAATGGAAGTGGAATTCTCGAATTGGAAAAGTCCGAGGGAAGAAAGGCATTTCTAATGATTGAGATTAGGATTCGAGGGAAGAAAGTCATGTCTAACGACAATGGTCCAGAGGAGAGAGAGTGCGAGATTAGGGTTCCGAAGGGGCTGGGTGGTTCTCCATCTTCTTCTTCCATTGTTGGTGAAAGTTGCAGGGTGTGATTGTGAATATGATTAAAGGAGGAGGAGAGAGATACATGATTAAAAGAGGAGGAGAGAAATAGAGAGCACAAGCTAAGAGAGTGCGAGTGAGAAAGAGGAAGAGAAGTGGAGGTTTTGAAGGGGCTAATTTGCCGGAAAGGTGGCCTGTAAGGGGACGCTGGTGGCCAAAAAGTGGAAGTCGTTGGGTGGTAGTGCAAAGTAGGAGGCCGAGAAATAGGAAGGGAGGTTTTTGGGTGGCTGGTGAGGTGGTTAAAGTGGAAGGTGATGGGGGTGGTGGTAGTGGTGAATTTGGTGGATGAAGATGAGGTTAATGGTGGGTGAATTAACTTTTGGTTTTATGGAGGACTAACGGATGGTTGACAACAAGCTAGGACAATTGGATGTATTACCATTAAACTGAGGGGTATTTGGTGAATTTTGAAAAGTACATTGGTATATGATGATTTTTTTGAAAACTTAGAGCTACCTGGTGAAATCTTCATATTATGTAGTAACTAGTTGTTGGGCCAGAGCGACGCCAAGAGCTATTTAATAAGACTATCTGATATAATTATTTGGGTAGACAAATGACATTTATCACAAGTAGAAGATGTATTTGATGGTTGGATAATGACTTATACATCAAGGAATCAAGAGTAGCTTGAGATCTTTTACAAACATTTTGGGAGAAATAGGGGAGACATGTGGCGCTGCTTCAATTTTTTTCATTCTACTTGTATTAGCAAAATAGGGGTAAGTCATTTTATTTTTATTATATATGCATATAGAACATCATAGTTAAATATAATTTTATTGTTAAGCTATTCTCTTTATTTCTTTTAATCTATGATGTAAAAGCTTGTGATGAATACTTTAATTAATAAGTTTCCTTAGAAATAAATGAGCATCATTGATATGATAGCTCATTAACAGGAGCTCCATATTCTATGTAAAGTCGTGGGTTCAAATCATATTATAATAAAATTCTTTTTTGAATTTAAGATAAGAGATTTGCGTCCTGTGGCGGATATACCTATAATGTCAAAATGACATGGCACCATATAGGGTTTGAGAGGGTGGCGACATGCATGTGCCTTGACTACAATGAGTCAATGCTTGCCCATATATTTTGATAATATATTCATAATGATATTGATTGATTTTAGGATGGCAATTGAGGCTCTTGTATGTGACCGGACTTTCTCCAACCTTATGTGTTATGTGTGTCCCATCGACCATTTGTGACCAATGGGTAAGATATTGTAACATAAACGTGTTGCTTTGAAATTGCTAAATCATTTGAAGCTTTCTAATTACCTAGAGTCAAGCAGATACTAATTATGATTGGTCACGTGATATTAGAGTCGTTTGTCTTCCGTAAAATTGATAATCATCATGAATTGTCTATTTTTTCAGGTCTAAAAAAAATAGCTTGTGACTTGAGTGTGTGTATTTTTTTAGGTATACGAGGAAAGAAGGTTACCCATATTTTTTTTTTTTATTCTTTTTTACATCGAGAAAATTTGCATTAATTAAAAATGGAAGTAGAGCCTAATGCTAATATAATCAAACAAAAACTAACTAAAACTAACATGAGCTTCGAATGCTCGTACATACTTTATAAAGAAAAAACTAACTATTACGTGTTCAGTCCAAAAGCAGCTTGTTTTAAGCTATTGTAGATGGACTTGGGTTATATGTCTTGATGAAAAAGAATTGATATGAGAAAAAACATGTTGATATCTATATGCTTGAGGGAGAAATAAGTTTGATTCAGCTAAAGGTCATCGCAATCAGCAAATGTTGACATAGAGTCGTGGTGAAAAGGAAGCTATCTCGGAGAGAGAAACCACATGTCACTATGTCAGTTGTCACATAAAATCCTCCAAATTTTCAGTCAACAAGTAATTATCAGAAAAAAGATGTCATTAACGTGCCTTATTAAACATTATTATCCAGTCTGATCATAATCATGTCACATAAAATCCTCCAAAATTCCAACAAATTTTTTTTGTTTTTAATTGCAGACATGGTTCAACCTGATACTTAAAAATATAATCGAAACTTATAATGTTGAATTAGTTTTGAATTTTCACTGCTTGTAACAGGATGCAGAAACACAACGTGATCAACGACGTACGCAGATTTTAACTTATAAGTCAGAGATTTGATTCATACTTCTAATACTAGTACAAATCAAACTGTAATATGGATTACACCAATATAATATAAATATTGATCGGAGCTCCAATCCTTTAATTTCGTTTTGATGACTAAGGCAAAATATTTTCAACATTTGGATTTTCAATGTCCATTTGGACTCAAATACTTAATACAAGTCCAAATCGTGTAAAGCAAATTTTGAAACAATTACTTACGTAATTTTTTAGTCTAATGGTGGAGTACTATTTATGAGTTCATATAATAAGCATATATCTCATATATACTCCCTCCATCTTGATAAATGCAACAAATTAACTTTTATAATATCTAATGACTAATATATCTTTGACAATTAGTTATTTCTAATTATGTATTAATTATTTTGTATGATATGAAAGTTTCGAAATTTCATATTTAGATAAATTTAACAATAAATTTTGTAATTTGTTGTCAAATTGTGACATTTAACCACAAAAGTAAAGCGTTATATTTATTTGTAAACAGAATGGTATTTAATTTTAATAGGACTTGTATGCATCTATAGGAAAAGAAACAGCCAAGATCTAGGTTGTATGGCATAAGTTTGATTGCACATCGATTTGAACTTTCTTTAATGGAGTATATAGTTTGGATTTGGACTAGAAATCAATTCTTATTTTTGAACTTTGATTTTGCACTACCAAAATAAATCAAATGATCTAGTAAATCCTTCTTTGTTGGAGGTAGCCATTGGATTCTTTAGAACAGGAAAAAGGTAATAAATAAGAGCAGGAATGATTCCAAATACGGGTCATGCATCATATGATAATAACTTTAATATACCATTTCATTTCAATTTTTTGTTCATCACATCACATGTACTTCTAATAAATAAACAAATAAAACAATAGTTTGTACATTGAACTAGTCTATTTGCAAACATGACTAATGTTCTGTTTTATAGACCATGATCCTCCACCATCCACATCTTGAGAATAATGTCACATTTCTTAGTGACCAGCACCACCATCACTTGGTCCAGAAGCCAGTTTTTGAAGCCAAAATGACAGCTTCATCTTCGTGCTTTCGTACACAGTAGAATGATACAATGATATACCATTAGTGCTGGAACCAATATCATCCATTAGCGGCCGCGCCGCGCTTACTGAACAAAGCATTGAGAGTACATGAAAAACCACAACAGTGATCAACAGGATGATTTTTAGTTTCTGGATTCTCATTTTCGGCCTCGCTCGCCTTTTAATTGCAACAAGCCAACAATGCTTTCTTGATGCTAGCTGATCAATGTATTTAGCTTCTGATTTGTGAAGTTTGTAGTAGGAAGTGAGGAAATATTATTGTCTATATATAGTGTATGTAATGCCCCTTTAGGTTGAGCTTTATTTGAATGTATATAACTTAACTACGTGAGGATATATAGTCTACATTTTAGCTTGCTTCTACGAAGTTTCTACTGGTTATGAATTCTAAATCCGAATGCACGAAAAATATTAAGGACTAAAAAGGAGGCTTACGGTATGTTGTTGGAATATAAGATATGGTTTTCTAAGTATTACCACGCTCTTGATCATGTCATCATGTGTTACATTCTTGTACGACAATTGAATATTTGACTTTTGATCTTAATATTTTTCATCCATATCTTGTGCTTGAATGGACTCGAAAGAAAAGTCAAAGTAACTAAGTAGGTGGCATTTACATATATTCAAAGTTTGGCCCCTTTTTTTGGCAATTCTCTCTCCTTTACAAGTGAGAGTTACACTTCGAAAAACGGGTCTTGCCTCATGCAGTGGAGGCAATTAACTGATTAAGTGCCATCTACCCCCAGGAGTGACCTGGGTCCGATTCTCGTGGGGAGGGGAGGGGAGGGTGTTTGGTTTAGTTTTTGGCTTGTGCTTCTCCATGAGATAGGAATTGCCTCGTAAAAAATATGTACCTACAAAAAGAGTGAAATAATATTTGGAGCACAAATTCTTGGAAAAGACGGCCTCGTGTTAGTCTTAACGTGAGGCCAACAGCCCAAAAAATATATGTTTTTAAAACGGACCGCGTATTACAAATTCTCACGATAATATTTTTGGCGAATTAGTTAATATTTTTGACGAATTAGTTAAATACTTTAGCACAATAGTTTAGAGCTGGTAATCTATATCCAGACTTGCATTTTTTTTTTAGTTAACATATCCAGTACATTAGTGTTAATCTATAATTAGTTAAGATAGACTGAGCATTATTTTAGTTTCCAATATAAACGAAGAAATAACTTTTTTATAAATCTAATTAAAATGTCAAATACAAAAGACAACCTCAAAAAAAATGAACTTAAAACAACCTAGCATTTGGAGTAATTGTACCATTTTCAGTTTGGTTCTTGGAATTTGTTTTTTTAGTCTTTTCAAAATGACTTTTCTTCCTTGCACTTCTTCCCTTTGTTTTTGCACGATCCGGGTCTAAAATAACCAATGTACTTGTACTTGATGAGCATTGTTCTTCTGTGGTTAAGACTTTGTTTATACTTGCAGCAGTATTTTCGTAGACTTCTTGTAGTACCTTTATTGCATCTTCATTATCTTGACTTTTGAGAATAAGATTGTGGAACTTTCTTGTGGTTTCATATTGCCATGGGGTTACATTGTTTGTAACTGCTCAAGAGATTTCTCTATTCATTTCTCTTTTCCATACTTCGGTCTTTGCAAATCTAGTCCACCTTTTGCACATCTATCTATGTGGTATTGTTGTGATTGAACGCATGTGCATGATTCTCAAGGAATGAAAACATAACAATCCTGGCAGCATAACTTTTACATCATGTTATTAAACTATAACGAACAAATTAATAACTAATAACATTTAGGTATTAGTTGTGTTTTTCATATAAAAAGTTAAACTTTCAAATGCAAAAGTTAAGTTTTTGGTACCAAAAGTGATCTCACCTGTTTATTCAAAGTTTTTGCAAGTGCAAATTATCTTCTTATCATGGCAATATATATTACCATTTGTGATGAATCTGTGTCAAACTCTTATTTCACTTCAAACATGATAGACATCTTATCAGGTGAAACAATAAAGTAAGTGTTTGTGGACATTGCCATTGCAAACTCGTGCTCAAATATTTTACTTACTGTAGACACATAATCGTGTCTCCCCATTTAAGGATCCAATGATGAAACATACCGCGACATTAGTTGGCGCGACCCAAAGGAAGAACAATCTAAAGAACCAATCCAAAATGTGTTTTGAAATGATATTCTAAAGCCCAATTAATTGTTCATGATGATTAATTGTATTTTAAGCCCATAAAATGTTTTAAGTCCATTTTAAAAGCCCAATCAAATATTTATTTTAATAAATATTTTTCATAATCATTTTTTATTATCTTTGATAAACAAATCAGATTTTTAATCCGTAAAATTCAATCTCCGGAATTTTAGGGATAGAAAAGGTATCTTCGAAAGAGGCGCAAAGAAATATGCTCGAATATTCCCGAATGAGCGTCTGACACGTAGATTTCGTGACTCACACAGAGTCCTGCGTCTGACGCAAGTCTTGTGTGAGACGCAACTTTCTTTTCTATCTTTTCAAAAACGCGTTTACACGTGCCTAAATTTGATTGGGTTGGCTGCGTCAGGCACACCAATGTGCGCCTGACACGTGGCATTGCGCCTGCCACGTAGGACTGTGCCTGGCGCACGCACGTTTTAATTTGTCTATAAATACTCCGCAATTTCCCGAATTACGGACGGTTTTTCATATTATTATTTCACGCACA
This sequence comes from Beta corolliflora, assembly GCA_947648045.1. Lineage (NCBI taxonomy): Eukaryota > Viridiplantae > Streptophyta > Magnoliopsida > Caryophyllales > Amaranthaceae > Beta > Beta corolliflora. The sequence goes on along the minus strand of CANSZD010000559.1, from coordinate 552,444 downwards.
ATAATTCTCTCGAATACTCCGAAATACGCTTCGAATACTTCAAACACTCAAACACTCAAATACTTTCAATACTTTCAATCAATTCTTCCTCACTGCGTTCTTGGTTTCACGATTGCTCCGCCTAAAGATCGTTGCGCTCCTCAATCTAAGCCGCATAGGTATAATCCTGAGGATCCTTGAATCAATTCCATATTATTGCTTTGAAGTTATTAACTATTTATTTCATGATGTAGATCTTTAAGCAATAATCGATCTACTGTATATTCTAACCTCTTTTCTCTTTCTTTTTATTTGTTTTTCATATTATTATACTTGCCTGATCATTATATGCATATTATATGATTGTCCCTATTTTATTGCTTTTATCACTCACATGTTATTTTTGCTAATCAAAGACCTAAAGAACTATTCTAACATTAATCAGATTAATTTGGACAACCTGTTAGGTTCCCTGTAATATTGATTGCATAATAACTTGTCACTAAAAATTAGTCTTTTTATGTGTTTCCTGAACCAATTTAGACTAAATATTTTTAGGGTGTATAAACATTATTTGATTATTCATTGGCATAAAAACTGTAATGAATCGATATTTAGTAGAGGCCAACTTTGGGCGAATGTGGTTCATTATGACTATTCTCATACCCTCACCCCGAATTCAATCTTTTGGTTCATTTTGACCATCTATGGAGTCATGACTTGGGAAATCTACATTGGATAATTTGTCCCTATGATTTTCTCATATCGAATTAGGTTTATGATTCTTCCTAAAAAGAATTGTTGGCGACTTCTTTCAATACAAAAAAATTTCAATAAAACCTTAACAATAGGGTAGTCAAATCTAATACGCGCTCACACCGCGTAGGCGAAATAAAAACACGCCTACACTTACATTCAAATTAAACAACGAATTCAGGTTGTAGGTAGAGAATGGAAGAGGAAAACAATGTAGGTTTTAGGGCGTCTCGATGAATTGGAGAAGAAAGAGAGAATGATTTATGCGTAATACTGAAAATAGGGCTAATAAAGTGCGTTATAATCTGGTTTCTATGATATAACTAATACACTTTAGCGCTTAACTAATATACTTCAACGCTTAACTAATATACATCAATGCTTAACTAATTCATCCAGTAAATCTAAGGCTAAGCATAACTAATAGGTTGTTCAAGCGCTTAACTAATTCCGCGCGGTTTGATGCATGCGCGTGATGTTAAGATGACATAAGTTGGTCCCACGTTAACACTAACGCGAGACCGTCTCTTCAAAAGCGGACTCAAATTTCCTTAAGTCTCGGGCATATTTTCATGTATTAAATGAAACAAATGTATTTTCAATAACAAAGAAGTAACCATCAAGCTAAAACAATGGTCATAAACCAATTTAAAGGTGTTGCAAATAAAAACTAACATTAAACTAGGTATGAGATGGAAGGAAGTATTTTGTCTTTTAATGTATTAATGAGATTTCATGGTCAAAGTTTATGAAGTGACCCTAAGGAGAAAGACAAATGGAGCATTAACTTGAGGACAAAAGGGAGTAGCTTTTTTCAGGTCCTTCCACTTTGACTATGTGCCTGGGACTCATATATATAGTATAGTGTACAATAGTAAAATTACAAGACTAAGGAGTGCCCGCCTAATTAAAACCATATTGGCTATAAAAGGAGTAGAACTTTTCGCTTTATAAAGTGACGAACTCATCTCTTTTCTTTTATCAATGTGGGATACTCACATGTGTTATGCGCTATAAGGTCTCTTTTTCAATTGGCCCAGAGTAATTAACAATCCAAACTGTGAGCCTGACTCTGTTACCATGTGAATATAATGATACGGCTTACCCTAATACGGGTGCTTGTGACTCATTTATACTTCCTCCGTTCCATAATAAGTGAAACATAGGGAATTGGCACAAGATTTAATAAACATCACTTTCAAAAGTCAAAAAGTCATAAAATACCCTTTTCATTATCAAAAGGAGGAGAGAGAAAAGCAAATCACACAAGTTTGTGATGGAGCTTTGTCATTTTATCACTTTCTTTTTTTCCATTTAAGGTATGTTTCACTTATTTTGAAACGTTCTAAAATAGTAAGTGTTTCACTTATTATGGAACGGAGGAAGTATAGTATATGTACAATAGTACAATTACAAGTATACTCTTAGTATCTTCTATTAGATTGTAACTATTTCGGTTCTTGATTTAAGTTTCGTGAATTTTTATAACTAATTAGGATTCCCTAATTTTATTGTAGAATTCACACACACAAATATATTATTGGAACCATGGTTGGGGTTACTATGAGAGTTGAGTTTGGGTTCATGATGCACTTTGATTTATAATAGATTCAAAATTGTTCTAATATATTAAAAAAAGAAGGTTGTATGTCATCGAAGGAACGGACCTAGTAATTGATGAATATTCTTAATTCTTAAGATAGGAAATGGGTGATAAGAACTAGAGAAGATCTACTATACTTTTGATCTTGTGGAGTTTTTGACAACTTTTTTAGTTGTTGAGGAAGAAAATGATTGTTTGCCCTGGTAACTACCGCAATTTTGAAGGTGCACCTACCGTGTGCACACTACTCATGCACTTGGTAAAAAATGACAACCCCTATTACATGAAACATTTGCTTGTACTTTAATTTTGAACTGTACATTCGCAATAAATTTTTATTATTATTTTGACTTGTTCTTTTTCTAGCCATGCATATTATTTGATTTTGAACCATGCGTTCCTTTTACCTAGAAAACGTGTTCTTTGAATCTAAATTGTATTTACTATACGTCTTTTCATTACGATGTGTATATTTTTGTTTTTTATTTAATAGATATATATTCTTAAGTACTACCTCTGTTTCTAAATAATAGTTACATTTTTACTTTCATGCATATCGATTTAAAATTTTGAATACTAATATTTCTAATTTTGTGTTTGTAAAAAAAATAATAAATTGATATTTTAATTTCTAAAAGTACATATCAAGACGAATCAAACAACATATCACATGAATATATTTTTACTTACTCATAAATCACAAATGATAGTCAAATTGAAATTTATGAATGACATCAAGAATCAAAGTGTAACCTTTTCATTATAACCTATTTTCTTTTATTAATATAAATTTGAAATTTCTTTTAATTTTAAACTATATCTTCTCCTTAATTCTTCTTACCTAAATTGTAGGTTCTTTTATCTAAATTCTAAAATTGCATTTTTTTTTTTTTAAGTTTTGGACTGGGTGCACGATAAACATTGTGCCACAGGTCCACAGATACACCGAGTGCACTAACCAGGCTTTGGGTAATTACGTCTTTCTCAACCTCAAGACTCGAGACTAAAGAAGCGTTATCCAATTACAGATTACAACTACTAAGGATTACCTTACAGAAGCTTTCACCATGACAACAATGGCTGCTTCCTCACTACTTTCTCCTCTCGGTAAACCCTTCTCTCTCTCTACCACCCTTCTTCTTTCTTCATTAATTTGTGTAAATGACTGTGAAATTACCATCTTTTTCTTTTCTTTTAATTTTTCATTTGCCTTTTGGATGTGGGTATTTGGGATTCCATATGTAGAATCTAGCATTGTGGATGACATTAATTGGTGCTGTTTAATTCACTTTTTTGTTCAGTATGTTATGTAAAACCTCCCATTTCCTTATCTATTATGTTAATTCTTGCTCTTCATTGAATCATTGGTTTAAATACTGTTTTGATTTGAACCATGTAATTCATGTGCTCTGCAAATTTGGAACATGACCAACATTTTTCCAGCAGTAATTAGATTCAGGTTTTTTTGTTATGATTTTGGTTTTTGATCCTTTAGAATCACTTACAGGAAGAGGAAGGGGAAGAGGGGGGGGTTTTAGGGGTTACAAACTTATACCCATTTGCCCATTTTCGTAGTATCTCGGTTCAATAACACCGATGGGTGCGTGATTATGTCGTAAATTCCTAAAGTGAGATGAAGTTCATTCAAGGAAATGCATTTGATTCTTATTGTTACCCTGAATTAATATGAAGTTCATTTTTACGAAATGCATTTAATTATTGTTGGCCCGTAGAGCTGCATATATGGTTCCTCTTTCAGTCTATCTAGATATAATGCTGAGATTATTAGGCATGCACTTCACATTATCGAAGACCATTTTGGAATTAGCTAAATTCATTGTTCATTAACATTGGTCATCCTCTTATCTCAAATAATTTTGGATTCTTATAACTATTGATCTTCTATGTGAGTAGAATTAAACTTAATCAAGCATTCTGCTAGTTGAAGCGAGTTTTGCGCAGTTCGTAGGAAATATGAGCAAATTTTGGTTATAACAACAAAATGAGTGGTATACTCTACTAAGAAAGTAGTATTTTAAAATGAAAAAGTGGTATATTATATCAAGGAAGTAGTATATTAAAATGAAACAGTGGTATATTGAAATCAAAAATATTTTTGTCTTAATATAGCTTATAACTGTTAGTTATATCTGGTTTATGTATACTGTTTCTTTGCGGTTATATACTACCAAACACTGTTATAACTTATAAGCACTACAGTGTTTATAGCATAGTAGGAGCTGGCCATTTCTGTAGTTGAATCTGCTTTGAAAATCTGTGGAAGCTTGTGAGTTAAAATTTACCTTTTTTGGACGGGGGGGTGTTTAACCAGCTTGAAAGATCCATGTGCTTTTGTTTGAAAAAACAGCTATTCTCACTGATTTGTACTGTTTTTGCAGCTTTGAGTGGTTCAACCAATCTTCATAATAAGGCGAAACAAAATGCACAAAGGCTTATAATTCGATGTTCAAATATGAGACATGCTCCTGAATTGTCATATATTCAAGGCCCAAGATTGAATCTATTTAAGCGCAGGAATGTTATTGGGTTGCTTCTTGGACTTTCTTGTCTCAGTATAGACTCTCAAGAGAGTAGTGCTGCAGGCTTGCCTCCGGAGGAAAAGCCTAGAATATGTGATGATGCATGTGAGAAGGAGCTTGAAAATGTAGGTGAGATTGCTTGCCCATTCTAATAAAATTTTGCAGATTTGATTGTCTGTTCATGTTGACATATGTTGTAGCTATATGGAAGATATTTGTTTAAGCATATATTGTTGGTGTCATTGAGCACCCATTTGATGAACAATGTAACATCATCATTTCACTTGATGCATTATGGATTCGATCCTGAATTCTTGACAGCAGTAGTCTGGTAGAATTTGTCGGTGTCCAGCTACTTAAAGTCTTAACTCTTAACCAAGCATAGTCCTTGTTGAAAGTCCTGTTCTTTCTTTTCATATATGACATGTTAATATCAATAACATGGATGAATTCTAAACATTAAGGGTGCTTGTGACTTCATGTAAAGTATGCATGATAACAAATTGTTGTATTCTGATGTCTTGAGGGCTCAGAACATACAGTGCTCAAAGCCAGCTCTTTCCACGGACCATGATTGATGATACATCAGTAAGTGCTTGCTAGTTGCAAATACCGCAATGAAATTGTACCCTTGTATGAAGTCATTAACTTATCTAAAAGTGACCCATATAAAGTAACTTGATTGCTCTTAGGTAACAATAGCAACAAAGTTTGAACTGCGGCTCTAGGTACCCAATAGCATTATTTTATTTACTTTTACCCTCACATCGTATGTCCCAACTCCCAGATAAGAATCACATTTAGTAGAAACGATTGTGAATCTTTACCACCTGAATCATGCCTGTGGCTATTACAGCAGCCACTTCCATGTGTGCTATAAGCCTATAAGTGTATGGAATTCGTTATCCATGTGGGGATGGATGAGCCTCTTACCCTGCAAATGTCATCCTGACTTGATGAAGCCAATCCATTAGAGAATTCCCCGACTTACTTGTGAAAGACTCGTTTGGAGTAAATGAAGCCTTGAAACAACATTCCGTATTTTCTTGTATCCTCCTAAGTTGAAGTGTCTTGTAGAACTGTTTTTTCCATGAGCAATTCCCTTCTGAGATTATTTAGAACATAATATCCAATAAAGAGATGTTAGGATCATTATGATCATCTACATGCTTGAATCTGAGCGAAAAAGCATCAGGGAGTGTTGGTCACTCAGTCTTGGTGCATGCTTTTTTATATTAAGAAGTTTCAGAGCTCAGATACACATTCAATGATTGGATTGAGATTGGATACTGAAGCAATAAAATTTCCTACTTCATGTAATCTTGCAATTGATATTGTTATGCTCAAACATTAAAGCAATTACGAAGGGGTATGGCCGTTTGGAGTTCCCAAGTTTCAGAGCTCTGTTCCTGTTGGATCGTATGTTCTGATGTCAATACTAAAGCCACAAGGTTTTGGAGCAAGACAAGAGAGTATATATGAGATGCATTGACATTTTTAGTTTTTATTTAATTGCGCTTCTTGATCTAGCTGATAATCTATCTGCTGGACTGACATAACTAAGATTATCTCCCCTTCTTTGGGGGTGGTGTGAGCCTGTGAGGGCAATGTTTAATTTACATTAAAAGAAGATTTTGCATAGACCTTCCTTTATATTCCTTGAAGTGGTTCAGAGTTTCCTCTACTGTTGAAGGTACCCATGGTGACCACCGAATCTGGGTTGCAGTACAAAGACATCAAGGTCGGTGAAGGTCCGAGTCCACCAATTGGCTTTCAGGTATACATAAATGCTTGATCAGACAAGTTATAAGAGAGAGATATTTTCTCTCTTTTTTTTTTTTTTTTTTACCTGTAATGTTCTTAGTCCAACAATTAATAAATAAATCATTTGAGCATCAATTTGTGCATTTAGCAGATAGATATCCCTACGTAATCTACATCATTTTAGGCAAACATGACAAACATTTGGTGTGAGATTAGAGTGAAATATCTTTTACAATCCTTAATTCCTTACACCAAGCTATTCACAGGTGATATGAATTTGCTTTCACAGACCTATTCTTGTTAGTTTCATATCGCTGTTTGATTGCAGGTTGCTGCAAACTATGTTGCAATGGTTCCTTCTGGACAGATTTTTGACAGGTAATGACAAATTTTATTAAACCCTGTTAATCAAGTGGTATCATTCCCATTTTGGTTGTAACATCTTCGTGGGTTGTATATTCATCTTATATTTGAACGACTATCTCTTGTTCCTTTCTAAAACACCAACTTATATGCTGTCACATAGCATCAGACAATTGAATAAGTGATTAGCCTTTTTTGCCAACTTATGTGCTGGCCAAATAAAAGTTAAATGAGCATTTTTGGTACTACACATCTCTTTAGGACTTTCTCCGTTGCTTCTTCCTTCTAGCTTTAAAGCACTGTGTATAAGTTTTTCACTGCCAAACCTGTTGCTGTTGCTGCAGCTCACTTGAGAAGAAACAGCTTTACATCTTTCGAGTTGGCTCTGGCCAGGTAAATACCTGATATTCTTCAGAAGATTCCATATTTATGTAATGGGCAATTCCATAGGTAGTCTTTTATAAACGTGTTAAGATACGGAACGAAAGCAAGTCTGTATGGGTGAGTGAAATTCCAATTTGATGACAGGAAAAGTCATGTACTACTTACTTTGGATAAATCAATTCTGTTAGTTCTATTTTTCAGCTTAAGTATTAGAGTAGTCAACCTCCTATCATCATGATGCTAGTGATCTAACAATTAGTTTTAATCAACTGCTAAAAATCTTGCATGCTAATATAGGTGATTAAGGGACTTGATGAAGGACTCCTTAGTATGAAAGCTGGTGGTAAACGGCGACTTTACATTCCAGGATCGGTGAGCATTTTACTACACTTTTCTCTCATTTTTCCCACCTGGTTTCAGCAATTTTGTGGTATTGGTGGCTTATCTACCCACTACCCACCATTCATATATTAATATTGATGAGGCTCGGCCAAGTCCAGCTTACCTATTCCTGTCTTTCACAAAGAAATAAAATAAATAATATTAGTTCATATAAAATTTTAAATGAATAACTAAGCCCTGAAACTGGTCATCTCTGGCCTCAGAATCTCTTAGCTGCAATTGGTGCATTGATGTAAGAGAAGCTCATTCCTTTGTTTTTACTTCTGTTGAGCAGTTGGCATTTCCAAAAGGGCTGACTTCAGCTCCAGGAAGGCCTCGTGTTGCCCCAAGTAGTCCCGTTATCTTTGACGTGAGCTTGGAGTACATACCAGGTCTGGAGATAGACGAATAATAAGTGCATAGCTCATGAACTCGCCTACTAATTCTTCCTGTTCTACCTATTTCCGCACCTGGAGATGGGAGCCAACAGAGTCGATAGCTCTTCTTTACTTCAAACTCTTTATGCCTCTTGTTACATATCCGCAAATGTATAAATTCAGCTTATCATTGAATTGGCTGTGCATATTTCCATTATAGAATGTCAATTGGTGTCACTTTTCGCATCTGTACAAATGCCGAAATTTTTTGGTCTGGCTATGATCTGTATTTCCGGAAATGTCTTCTGCTTGTGCTATAATGGAGCATTTTTTCCTACCTTGTTCTGGCTTCAGAATATCTTATGAGGAGACTAGAGTTTAACCTCTGTAATTGTGTCCTTCCTGATATTTTCCTTCTTAATTGGGGAAGTGGCCGAGTGGGTTTAGTTTCCTGATGTAATGAAGGAGATTTTGGTGGTTCTGGAAATGATATTCCTGAGGATTCTCATCCTGTGAATATCTGTGTTTGTTTTTTCTGGAAAATTCACAACTGCACTGCAAGTCCTGAATAGCTAAAATAAGTGATCTTTTGGCATGTAAAACTATTGGAGCTTGGATCGTTACTTGTCAGTTGTCACCCCATCTAATTTGGGTAAGAGGTCTCGAACTCTTGATTTCTAACTTTAAATGTCATAATCTTATCATCAAGGAAAAATTGATGCTATGGGGCTCAACTATCAGCGGTTCTCTTTAATAGGTACCAACTACCAATAATCTAGTGAAGGTCCTAACTTTCCCCAATTCTTCTCTCTCTTCAACTCCCCATTCTAATGGCGGATTCGCAAGAAAAGCTGATTGTCCATGTCAATCAATTCTTGATTCCACGACTAAAATGGCAGCTCGAAATCGTCGCCGTCGCCGTGGCCTCGTTCCTCTTCAACTCGTCGATCGAAATCACACCAACTCGAGAACGAGGGCGCACGACTCAGAGAAGCGCAGCTCAACAACTCATTGTGCTCTGCATTACTCAATGCAGAATCATTGACGATCATCTCCTTCCATCAGCGCTCGAAGCTCATGGAACGCCGACGACAAGTGCGCGAAGCTGCGAAGAGAAAGGGGCAAGGTTTGAGAGGGAAAGGGAGTTTCTAGGAGAGAGAAAGAATGACAGGGTGAGGGATTTGGGTTTTGGGTTTTGGGGTATCAAATCGACAAGGGGGTGATTTGGAGTCAACTCCTTCCTGTTGTTAATTGGTGTGGTTCATTATTGGAATTGAATAAATGGATTTATGGGTTCATAATTATGGGTTTGCAGTGGGATTTATGTTCTGCTCGAAGCTCCATCCTGTTGTTATTTTTTTTTTTTTTGCAGTGGGGATTTATGGGTTTGAGATGAAAGAGAATGAGTTGGGGTGAATTTCTGGGTAAAGGTCTAAAGGATGAAGAAGAAGGAGAAGGGTAGAGGAAGGAGAGGGATTTTAAAGTCACGTTACCTGAAGTAGCAGGTCACTTAACCTGCTAGGTCCAAATAAAAATGGGTCATGTAATAGTTAGGTCTGTCACTGAATTATTGATAGTTTGGACCTATTAAAGAAAACCGCTCATAGTCGTAGTTGCATAGATGTCAATTTTTCCTATCATCAATCCACAATTTAACTATGTAACCAATATCTATTTTTAACTTCTAAATTTTTCTGCTTAATTAAAAGTTTATATACTAAAAACAATAGACAAAAATTAATGAGCAATACAATCTATCTATCAATTAATATCATTGTAAACCCTAGACAACAAATGTATGTGTGTAGCAGTGTAGGTATTGACAACTAACATGCAGCCCCCCTCTCAAACACTAAAAGCATAGCAAGAGAAGAACATCTTAGGCAACCATGTTACCCTCCTCTCAAACGATAACATAGCGCCATAACATATAAGATGTGGCATTTCCAGAGAAAAAAAATTGATAAATAAAAAATGACGGGCAAACATGGCTCGATTCAACAACTAGTGCTACTAACTTGTTTGGTTCATTTTTAGTAAGGGAAAGGAAGAGAAGAGAAAGGAAAGGAAAAGAAGGGAAGAGAAAGAAAAAGCCCTTAACTTCCTATGTTTGGTTTAAATTTTCTCTTTCCTCCCAAATTCCCCCACTTTTAAGAGGAAAGGAAAGTGAAAATTTATTAAGGAGTCTTTCATTTCAATTTCTTCCATTTTCTTTCATTTAAATTTATTTTTCGAACCAAACATTGAAAACTAACAACTTTCCTTCCACTTCCTTTTTTTTTCCTTCCAATTCCTTTGTACTCCTTTTGCTTTTTTTTATTTGCTACATTTGTTGTGCACGGTTTTCAAAGCATTATTTAACTCTTAATATCTCTTATTTCGCTTAAGTAAAAATTATAAAAATTTGATATTATGAATCTACACGTCGAGACGAATCTAACAAGATCACACATGACTATATTTTTACTTATAAAATAATCAAAATAATCGGTCAAAGTAGTGGCTTCATTCCCAAGAAATCAAATGTAGCAAATAAAAAAAAGCAGAGGGAGTATCAAACAAGCGGTAAAGGTAGGATGAACTAGTGCTACTAATATACCATTATAAATTTGTGATAAAAGCTAAATATACAATTGTTCAAAAATAAAATTAGTTACACAAATATACACATTATAATAATGAGCACCAAAATAAACATAATGATAACATTATTCAACCAAATGATCCTCTAAACTCTAACCTAACCCAAGCTAACATAAACAGAAGTAGCAACCCCAAGAGTATAAACCCCAATGACAGACCCAATCAAACCACCCCCAACTCTCGCCACCATTCCAACTCCACCAATCCCCGCAACTCCAACACAAACCCTACTCGCCACAATTCTCCACGCATTCGAAACAACGGCATCCGCGAACAAAACGACAGCAAATTCCCGAAACTCGTCGGAACTCAGCGTTCCTTCCGCCGAAAAACTGTTTCGAAGTGATCGATACGCGCCGTCGACTTGCGCGCGAGAGGGCGGTGAAGGACACCAAGTTTTGAGGATAGGAGAGGGGAGAGAATTTAGGAGGGAGGTGTGAAGGCGGATGGAGGCGTCGGAGAGTTGGTAGGCGAAGATGTTGTTGTTGTGGGAAGTTTGTTGAGTTAGGGTTTGGAGATCGGAGAAGATGGTGTTGCAGGAAGAGCTGAATTCTGGGGTGGTGCGGAAATGGTGCCGAACTCGTTTCGATGGTGATATCCCCATTATTTGACTCTCAGTCTCTGTGTGTCACGGGATCTCTTCTACTTTTTTTGTTTTGGATGGATAGATGAATGATGATATTGATGGGTCTCAGAAATGTCAGGTTCAGAGCTGGTATAAATGATGCAGTGTTTACAACATTATTTGGTAGTATATCTAATTATAAATGTAGTGCTATATTAAATAATATAAAAAATTACTCATGCCGATCCTTTTTTTGTTTTTTTTTTTTAAGAAGTTCCAAAGGACACTATATTTCATTAATGAAAGTAATAAATGCAGCATCGATCCTTATTGATATTTCCACTTTGAATTTTGGCAATACTTAGAATTATATATAAGCTTTTAATTTTTTCCTAATATATAAGGAAAAAAATATAATCATGTGGAGTCTTATTTCAGTGTCTATATTAATAATATCAATTTTTTATGATTTTTCACTAATTTATAATTACATATATTAATAGTAAAATATGTGAATTGGCATGTGTGTAAGTTAAACTAGGAATATTAATCAGGAACGGAGGGAGTATTAATAAAAGTCAACATATAACTAAGATTATTCTCTATGTTAAAGGAATTATATTTTTAATTTCAACATACTATTTTTTTATATAATATACTTGCCAATTCACATCTTTTACTATTAATATATGTAATTATAAATTAGTGAAAAATCATAAAAATTTGATATTATTAATGTACTCATATAGACACTCAAATAAGACCAAAGAGAAGAGATAGACATAGAAAATTAATAAGGAACCCCCGATGTGATAGGATAGAGAAAGAGAAAATACATTGACAAAAATGTCAACGGTACAAGCAATAGAAAACTTTTTAAAATAAGAAAGATTGAAACTTGTAAGTACTAAACAACACAGGAAGTATTTACTAGAAGTTGGGCAAAGCTTGGATGGGGCTTGTAGGTGAATTTGTTCGGCTACTCCTTCTGTTCCTAATAATTTGCCGTATATTTTTTTTTTTGGAGTCAAAGTTTACTAAGTTTAATAAAAATGAAATATATTATTATGTATGTATATTTTTAAAAATATCAACTTTTTAAATCCCAAATGACCTCTATCTTAATTAAAAGATACTAAGATTTGTATGTATGTGTATATATGTGGTTTACATTATTGTATAAAATCTTGTTTGCTCATATTGTTATCTGACACAGCCACAAACTAATGCATTTTGAAATAAACTTGAGGGTTTTAACAGATGAGCAAAAGAGTTAGGACCGATGATACCATTATCTTCAAACGTGTGTCATGCGGTATACATGATTTAGTTCTTCTCAGATTGTGGTGGTGGATCAAGGATTGGAATAGTGACTTCCCATATTCCCTCTTGGATAATGTGTAGGTGCCCTGATATTCTAAGATAAGAAAAGATTCTCCAGTGACCAGAAAGAATAATGAGTTGATACATTGGTGTCCTCCTGCATATGGTTCACTGAAATTGAACACCGACGCATCGGAAAATTGGAGGAGAGGAAAGCAGGTGTGCGAGGGGTCCTTCGAAATTGGGAAGACACTTTCGTGGGTATGTTTTCTTGCCCGATACCATTCAAAGAAATCAATGAGGTTGAAGTTTTTGTTATCTTCAAAGCAATTGAAATGTCTCTGATGGTGGATTGGGTTCTTTATTCTTGTGTGGAGGTGGAATTCGACTCCATCAATATTGTGGAATGGTGTAATAACAATAATTGAGGCCCGTGAAGCCTTAATTTTGACCTCAACTTCATTAGAGTTACCATGAGGAGTTGTCCTAATCTTTCAATCGTATACCGTGGAAGGGACGCAAACTCTGTAGCTGATCATTTGGCCAAACAAAGAGTATTGAACATGTGATAGTTTTCTACAGCTGTACATTTTGGTAGTGTATAGTTCTTATCTTACAACCTCATGTAGGATATTTTTACTCTCTTTTTCTGTACCTAGTTTTCTTTTTTGGTTGATCCAAGATATTGGTAGCCGTTGTTTTTTGTCCTTTTCTGTCTTGTCTTGTTGTACAGCTCCAAGGCTGATGGTAGGGTTTCTCTTAGGTTGCTATGTATATATAGAGTGCTAATGGTATAGCCAGCAGCAGGAGAGATAGATTATTTTTGTAAAGCTCCATTGATGAAATGAAATAGAAAACTGGAAAAACATTTTTCCACAAAATCCAAACTTGAGTCTTTGCTTCTTTTCATGGTATCAGAGCAAGGTTAACTCTTTCTTTCTTTCCTTAAAGTTGTAAAGGCTCAAGACTTTATCATGGCTGGTGATGATGCAGCAAACTCGAAGAATGAAGGGAGCAACAACAATCCTTACAAAGATCCCCTTTTTATAGCAGTGAATGACAATGCTTCATCTTCTTTGGGAAGCATTGTATTTGATGGAAACAATTTTATGAGTTGGAGTAAGAGCATCAAGATTGCTCTTGGAGCTAAGAACAAGGTAGGTTTTCTTGAAGGAAAACATGCCAAACCAGAAACTGGTTCTGAGGAGATTCAAAAGTGGGTGAGATGTGACTATATGGTCATATCTTGGGTACTTGCTACAATGAAGCCAGACATTGCTGGAAGTCTGGTTAACATGGCTTCTACCAAGAAACTCTAGGAGGAAATCTTGGAGAGATATGCACAAACAAATGCTCCACAATTGTTCCAACTAAAGAAGGAACTTTGGGAGTTACAGTAGAATAATATGAGCATCAGTGAGTACTACTGCAAACTCAAAGGCATTTGGGATCAGATAATAGATCTAAAAGGGATTCCTGAGTGCAATTGTGGAGCTATGTTGAAGTGCACATGTGAACTTGCAAAGAAGGTGATGGATATGCAAGCTCAAGAAAGATTGATTAAGTTTGTCATGGGTCTAAACAGTGGGTATGACCAGATGAAAACAAACCTGATAAGTAGTGACCCTTTGTTACCTGTTAACAGGGCTTACAACTTAATGCTTCAAGTTGAAAGACAGAAGCAAATCACAGGAGAAATTGCTGCTGGTCTGGAAGCAAGTGCCCTGGCTGCAACTAGAAGATTCCAACCAAAGAGTTTAGGACCTCTGCAGAATTTTCAAAAGAAGGATTATTATAAGACGTTCAAGAAGGAGAAAATGGCAAGAACTTCTGAACATTGTGGCAAGAAGGAACATTTGAGGGAAGAATGCTTCCAAATTGTTGGCTATCCTGAATGGTACAAGAAACCAGATGAACACTACAAGCATGCTGGGAATGCAGTGAGGAATACAGAAGATGAGATGGAGGACAATCCTCTGAATTTTAACGATCGAGGCAAAGAAGCAAATGTGACCAAATTGGACAACACCTTTGTGAACAACATTGTGCAAGAAGTGCTCAAGGCCATGACAGAGAAGCAAACAGGTACAAGCAGTCAAGTTAACTTTGCAGGTAAGGTTTCTATTTCCAATGCTGTAGTTAAGAAATCTCTGGAAAAATCTCATAGTTGGTTGATAGACTCAGGAGCTAGTGACCATATGACAGGAAACAAAGACTTATTAGTTAATGTTAAGAAGTTAAAAGGTAAAATAAAAGTTGGCCTTCCAGATGGAAGTGGAAAATATGTGACTGAAATTGGTGATGTGATTTTAAATGACATGATTACCCTAAGACATGTGTTTTTCATTGATGATTTTCATCATAATCTGCTCTCTGTTGCTAAGCTATTAAAGGAAGGTAATTTTAAGTTGTTATTTGATAAAAATGGTTGTATGTTACAGGACCTTTCCATTGAGAAGGGTATCTTGTTTGGAACAAAAGAGCAGGACCTTTATAAGGTTGTGAAGAAGCAAGGAGCAGAGAAGGATGATATTTTTTGTGAATCAAAGAATCTGAAGAGCTGTAATAGTGTAGCTAATTTAAACATTATTCATGCTAGACTAGGTCATATCTCTCTGTCTAAGATGCAACATTTGGTTTTTTGTAAGTGTGAAAACTTGAAAGAATTTTTCTGTGATACCTGTTCAATTGCCAAACATCACAGGTTGCCCTTCACTTTAAGCAAATCTATTGCTAGTAGTTGTTTTGAATTAATCCATGTTGATCTATGGGGGCCCTACAGGACTAAGGCACTAAGTGGTGCTAGTTATTTTTTAACCATTGTAGATGACCACAGTAGGGTCACTTGGACTCAACTTTTATCTAACAAGGAACAGGTGAAAGGAACCTTATTGAATTTCCTAAATCATGTTGAAAATCACTTTAATACAAGGGTGAAAACCTTGAGAAGTGATAATGGTACAGAGATTTTTCAGGATGAATGCAAGCTAATGTTTGCAGAAAAAGGCATTTTCCATCAAAGAAGTGTAGCAGGGGTACCACAACAAAATGCAAGAGTGGAGAGGAAACATAGGTTCCTTCTTGAAACTGCTAGGGCACTAAAGCTTCATGCAGGTATGCCTAACTACTTGTGGGGAGAATGCATTCTTGCAGCCACACACCTAATAAATTTATTGCCTACAGTTGTGCTTAACCGGGATACACCTTATAAAAGACTTATGAAGAAGGAACCCAATTATGAGCATCTCAGAATGATAGGTTGTTTATGTTATGCTAGCCCTCACAAGAAACCTAGTGATAAATTTGCTCCTAGAGGGATAAGATGCATTATGTTAGGCTATCCCTACTGTCAAAAGGGATATAAGGTGATGGACCTAGCAACTAGGAAGGTTTTTGTTAGCAGAGATGTTGTTTTTAAAGAGAAGATATTTCCATTTCTGCTAAAAAAGAATGATTTAGGTAACAACATATATGATGGTAAAAACACTACCAATGAAACTGATAATCATGATATGCAATATGATGAATTGACTCATATACTTCATGAAGTTACCAGGGAAGAAGAAAATGAAATTGATATAGCAGATGGAGATGAAGGAGAGCTCAATGAGACAAATGAGACTGTCACAGAACAGATTGCTGAACCACATCCACCAGTTACAAGAAAATCTTCAAGAGAAAGTGAAGTACCAGCAAGGTTCAAAGATTATATATATGATATTCCAGGCAAAGGGAGTTCAGTCGGGAATGCCAATGCCAGCACAGAAGCCTTGAAAGACCTTGAAACAAGTGGAATATTCAGTCCAGAATACTTGTGCTCTCTCAACAATGTGTTGAGAATAAGAGAGCCATTGCACTACAATGAAGCATCAAAAGATGAAGGATGGATTCAAGCAATGCAGGAAGAGCTTGATGCTCTTGACAAGAATGAAACATGGGAAATGACAACACTGCCAGCAGGGAAGAGTGTTATTGATAATAAATGGGTATATAAGATAAAATTTCATCCTGATGGGAGCATTGATCGACTCAAGGCAAGGTTGGTGGCCAGAGGTGATAAACAGGTTGAAGGGAAGGACTACAAACACACATTTTCCCCTGTGGCTAAGTTCACCTCAGTAAGAACTTTGATTGCTCTGGCAGCTAGTCAGGATTGGCAACTTCATCATCTTGATATCAACAATGCATTTTTGCATGGATATCTAGATGAAGAAGTCTACATGAAACCTCCTAAAGGGTACAAATATGCAACATGTGATCTTGTTTGCAAATTAAAAAGGAGCCTTTATGGCTTAAAACAAGCCTCAAGGCAATGGAACATTGAGTTAACTAAGTTTCTCATCGAGTATGGATATGAGCAATCAAAGAAGGATTACTCTCTCTTTTCTAGAAGATTTCAAAGCAAACAAGTTATCATCCTTGTTTATGTGGATGACTTGCTCATCACTGGAAATGATCTTGAGGAGATTGCTAAGATCAAACTTGCCTTAGATAGTGCTTTCACTATAAAGGATCTAGGCAGCATGAGGTACTTTCTTGGGATAGAAGTGGCAAGAAATGAGCAAGGTATCATGCTGAACCAAAGAAAATTCATTCTTGACATCTTGAAAAGCACAGGAACTGAGACTTGCAAACCTTGCAAATGTCCTTTCCCTAAAGGCATAAAACTCTCTACTGATGAAGGTGAGTTACTTCAGGACCCAGAACTTTACAGAAGTATCATAGGGAAGCTCCTTTACTACTTGAATCTTACTAGGCCTGATATTTCATATTCAGTTCAACAACTAAGTCAATTCATGACTCAACCTAGACACCCTCATCTGCAGGCTGCTATACATGTGATCAAATATTTGGCAGGCACCATTAATATGGGTCTTTTTTACTCAGCCCAATCTAAAGTCAAGTTACATGCTTTCTGTGACTCAGATTGGGGCAATTGTGCTTTCAGTGCACGTTCTCTTACAGGATATTGTGTCTTCTTGGGCAAATCTCTTATATCCTGGAAAACAAAGAAGCAGAAGACAGTATCAAAGTCCTCCACTGAAGCAGAATATCGCTGCATGTCACAAACTACTAGTGAAGTGGTTTGGCTTGATGGCATTCTTACTGACTTGGGTTTTCAAGTTCCTACTCCTATTGATCTATATTGTGACAACAAGTCTGCTATCTACTTAGCTCACAACCCCATATTCCATGAAAGAACAAAGCACTTAAAGGTTGATTGCCATTATGTTAGAGACCATCTAACCTCTGGCTTTCTCAATGTTCTTCATGTTAGGTCCTTTCTACAACTTGCTGATCTTATGACCAAATGCCTGAGTGAGCAGCAGCATAAATTCCTCTCTTTCAAGTTAGGCCTGTTCACCACTAGTCCAACTTGAGGGGGGCATATTGAACATGTGATAGTTTTCTACAGCTGTACATTTTGGTAGTGTATAGTTCTTATCTTACAACCTCATGTAGGATATTTTTTACTCTCTTTTTCTGTACCTAGTTTTCTTTATTGGCTGATCCAATATATTAGTAGCCGTTGTTTTTTGTCCTTTTCTGTCTTGTCTTGTTGTACAGCTCCAAGGCTGATGGTAGGGTTTCTCTTAGGTTGCTATGTATATATAGAGTGCTAATGGTATAGCCAACAGCAGGAGAGATAGATTATTTTTGTAAAGCTCCATTGATGAAATGAAATAGAAAACTGGAAAAACATTTTTCCACAAAATCCAAACTTGAGTCTTTGCTTCTTTTCAAAGAGTATATAGGAGTTCATATTTGTTAGCATGGTTGTAACTTTTTGTTTTATGGTTGGTTTAATTTCTTTTTCTTGTGTATGGTATTTGGCTTTGAATGATTTTTTTATTGTACCTCTTTAAAGAGTTTCTCGAACACCTCTTTGGTGTTTTTTGGCTCTTTACCTCTAATGCTAAACCCAATTATCAAAAAAAAACTTTATACCCTCTACTAGTCTACTGCATAAGTGATTATTTGCCATGAAATCATACACAGCTAAGTTCATCACAAATAATTATTTCCCAGGTTTTTCCACCCGTCCTCAAGAATACCAAAATTTCCTCTCTCATCTCTTTAGTTCCCACCTCTCGACAATTTACATACATTGTACATACTTTCAACAACTTACGTGCTTGGTTTTCCTAAAAAAAATTAATAAATATAGTTATTCCATGTTATATTTTCTATATTTTATAATCCTATATATAAGTATTTATATCTCCGCCTATCTTTTATCATTAGGAATATAAATTATAAGGCATCTGAATTCCGAAATGTTTGAGACGACCCTAACCCGTAGCCCGTAGGCACAAAAATTAGTACCAAATTTTCTCCCCGTTCCATACTTCCATTCACCCGTCTCCGAAAAAGTACCAAAATATTTCCATCTCATCTCTTCACTTTCACACCTCTCCCTCCTCAGTCCTCACTCACATACTCACAGTGAATGAAATGTGCAGTCTCAAACTCCAATTCACCCAACTGGGCATATCTCAAATCCCTCAAAAACAAACTTCAATTCACAACCACACCCTCTATCCTATAATTCTACATATGGGTTCCTCCACTTTCAGACGAAGAACATCAACTATAACTTGTGGGCTCAGAAAAATGGGACCCAAAAAACCTTTGTGGAGGTCTAGTTTTTTGTCAACTGAAGCAATTCAAGCAGTTCAGTCTCTTAAACTTGCCAAATCTCCCGCCAAATTACAGCAAGTTTTTAATACCAAAATTGCACGCCTTTTGAAGGGTGATTTGTTAGATACTTTGACTGAACTTCAGAGACAAAATGAGTTGGATTTAGCTCTTAAGGTCATCCTTTTTCTCTAGTTGAAGGTTTAATTTGTGAGTTTATTTGTTGATTAGGTTGAATTGACTTGATGTATTGGAGTTGATTGGTTATGTTCTTGTTATTTTGTTGGAAATGATGTTTTTAGAAGCAGTGTGATTAATTTGGTAGTTAAATTGGTCTGCTTTATGTCAGAATTTTGATTTTACAATTTACTAAGATGTGGGTATTGACGTATTGTATTTGTGCTTTCCATTGTTATTCATGTGGGTTTCTCTCTTATGGTGTGATGATTTTGTAGTATCTTAGTATTTGGCTGTTTAAGGAGTTGGCTGTATTAGAATTAAGTGTTAATGTTGAACTAGCTGAAAACAATAGAGAATTAAAGAACTAATTTTGTTTTGATTTACTCCCTCCCTTTACTTTTATTCTACACACTTTGCGTTTTTATCCGTTTCTTTTTATTTCAATCTACATAGTGTTGCTTTTTCTAATTTTTGGTAACACTCCTTATCTACTTTCTCTACTTCTTAATGAAGTATAATAATCCACCTTACCATTTCTATCTCCACCTGTGTAGTTTCTCTCTCTCACCTTTCACTTTGTCTCTCCCATTTTTAGACTTCCTCTTTGATTCTTCCCCAAAGTGAAGCGAGTAAATTAAAAAGAAATGGAGGGAGTATTACACAGCTAGTTATAGAACTTCTATTAGATAAAGGTAAAATCACGAACTTTTCATGATTGAGTTTGCTTTGAGATTCTATTGGATAACCAACGAAATGAAGAACATTCTATTGAAGAATGTCCATTTGAGATTGAGTTTGCTTCATATTCGAGTTTGAGATACTCTCAGTCATTACACTCTAAAGTTGTGTTGGTTTTTATTGGGGACCAAAACTTGGTGTTGTTGGCGACTATCCATGTGATGAACATGAAATGGATAGCATATCTTAATTAGCTGAAGGAAGATACTTTTAGAATTAGCGTACGATGGTTGCCCCTGTTCTTCGTTCTATGTCAATTTCATGCTCCTGCTCTGTTGCAGTTCTTTCATACTTATAAAATTGGTGTATGATAGCGCCTTTATTGTAGATTTGTAGTGCATAGAAATAACTAATAAGTTAGTTGGCTTGTCCGAGCGAAGGCTGCATCTCACGTTCAATATGTCTTATCTCATCTTTAGATCCCATATCCAAAGTTTGCATTTATAAGAACTACTCTGTGGATGCTATAAGTTTATTATCATTTGGTTCGTTCTGTTATTTGTAGGAAACAGTTGAGATGTAGTTTGCCTCATGGTTGGGTTTGAGATAATGCCAGTCATTACTGTCATCATCATTGTGTAAGCTCTTTGCTTTTACAATGTTCTATAGTTTATTATTGGGGACAAACTTGGCACTGTTGGCGATCATCAATGTGATGGTTGCACATGATATGCATAGCCTATCTTCATTAGCAGAAAGAAGATATTTGTGAACTGGCATTTGATGACCATCCTTAATTTCTTTCTGTATCAATTTCATGCTCCTAGCATTTCGTTCATAATCTAATGAAGCGCATCATTGTTATGATTCAATCCGCATCCTCAGTGTATTTATATTAAGAATTTATTTCTCCAATTTGCTGTTGTGTATCTCATCTGAAATTAATTCAGGGCTCTAGGTGTTCGACTTTGTGAAAAAGGAGTCATGGTATTCACCAAATGTGTCCCTATATTACGACATGATTCTACTGCTGGGAAAGAACAAGCTGATTGAGAAGGCTGAAGAGCTTTTTGATGAACTGAAGAAAGAGGGTTTACAACCTGATGTACGAGCATATACTGAATTGATCGGTGTTTATTTTCAAGTTGATGAGGTAGGAAAAGCAATGGAAACCTATAACGAGATGAAAGCTTCTGGTTGTACGCCTGATAAGTTAACGTTAATGATTATGGTAAGAAATCTGGAAAAGGCTGGTGAAGAGGAGCTTGCAGCCTCGGTGAAGAGAGACTTTGAAGAATATGTGGATGAACCTGAAAAGTTCCTTGAAGAAGTAGAAAGGAAATATGCAAGAGAGCCCATTGGCATATGATTTTTTTCAGCTGTAATTTTGTGTCCCTTTTAACTTCAGCTCGACTAAAGTGGCTTGTTTGTTCATGTTTCTACATTGTTCCAGACATACAGATTGCTCGATCTCGAGAATGGCTAAATATCTTAATCGTTAGATGTAGATATCTAAATGCTTAAAACATCAGTTTGAAGGACATTTATGTAACTTCACTTTGAGGTGGATCTCGTAACTCTCCTATTTCACATGTAGATATATGAAATTGTATGTATATGGTTTTTTCTACATTTTCACCAGTGAGAAACCAAGACCTAAATTGTTCTTTCAAGGAAGTAGCTTTATTCTTACCAAAGTGACTTAGAGGTAGTTTCCTCTAAACGCAAACATAGAGAGTAGAAATTCCTAAGGGGTGGAAGAATGTTGAGTTCGTTTGGTAGACTGAAATATAAGAAATTTCAATTTCTAGGAAGTTTCACTTCTCACCAAAAGAAAAGAATTACTTACCCATGGGAAGTAAAATCTATTTTAATCAAACAACTTAGGAAATACAACTACATGGGAAAATTAGTTTCCTTAGAAATATAACTTTGTTAAGAGTCAAAAAGTGAATGTCATGCATGTGAAATACATGTATGAGCATTAAATGGTAGTTGATTTTTTTCCACCACCTATTCTATGCACCCTGAATAGTTTAGTTTAGAGTTAGGTATTATAAATACCCATGTACTCAAAAGTAGGGGTGTAAATGATGCGAGTCGAGTTCGAGTTTGAGCTAACTCGACTCGACTCGTTAGCATTTCGAGTCGAGCACGAGTTGAGTCGAGCTCACTCGAGTCGAGTTTGACCGAGTTTTGACCGAGTCGAGCTTTGACCGAGTTTTGACCGAGTCGAGCTTTGACCGAGTCGAGTTTTGACCGAGTAGATTTCGAGTAGCTTGCAAGTGTCTCATGTTAAAAGTAATCCTAAGGTAGAAAAATGTTGAATTTAGGTATTTTGCTATTGATAATTGGGTTTTCGAGCTTCTCACGAGTTTTCGAGTCGAGTATCGAGTTGCTCAACTTGACTCGCCAACATCTCGAGCCGAGTTCGAGCTCGAGTCGAGTTTTGACCGAGTCGATCTCGAGTAGCTCGCGAGTTGTCTCGTCTCATTTACACCCCTACTCAAAAGCAATGGATACGCGCATAAGAGTCATCAGATAAAACTTTACTCTCTGATAAAAATTTTCTGTTTCCTTTTGTTTCACAACAAATTTCTTAATTTCAAGCAAACAACCACTTATGAACCTCGCAAGAACTAAACTAAGAGAAGTCGGCTAAGAGATAACATTAGTCAAGCGCCTGCTCTCCTTTGTATTGCACATATCTAAGTCTTAACTGTAATTGAATTACTACTATTACAAATACTGAAAAAGCAAAGCACCGCGAATTTATGAAAAATGTTTCGATTACAACATATTACGTATGCCGATACACCAATACAAAACCCTATTTGACTCTTTCGGTAGTTTGGTTGAGTGGTCATAAATAGTGGTAATGGTAATGAAATTTAGCGTAAATTTATAAAGAAATTCCCTCATTATGAACTACTTTATGTCATGAAGAACCAAGTAATCAACACAAATGGTACAAGGCAACATTATCAACAGTGAAACCGATCTTTCGAGAAGGGAATTACTACTAGACGAATACATTGCGGAACATACAAGACTGAACATGTCAAAAGAAACTTTTTGCAGCATTTACTAGCTAGCTAAGTGGCTCGGAGAACTGTTGAACATAGTATGCCACATATATGCTCTTGAAAGCACCATCTCCAATTCTTGATCTGCCCAATTGAGAGTTGGGAGGTGCTGAAGGAACATAACCATCTCCTGAAAATCAAGCTTGTGGATCTTATCCGACCACTGCAAGGTACATGGACAACATTCAAGAGTCTGTGTCATACTCTATGCATGTATAATAGATTAAGCTAATAAATTAATAAAGTTAGGAAGATAATCAGGAAAGCCAACTTACAGTCAAAAGAAAACTGGCTGTTATATACACAAGAAAATCGGGCAGTGCATCACCTTCCGCAAGATATGTATCCCAAAGGCGGGTGACGAGGGTGAAAGGGATCTAGCAAGATAAGGATTCCATTAGTTCACATAAAAAAGCAAGTGCATGGGATCTAACAGGATGAGCATTCCACAAATTCACATTAGAAAATTAGGACGGATATTGTCAAGGTTAAGATTATAAATTTGAGAAGGTTGATTTACTTGTTTCTAGTATACAGCTGTATGGTTGTGTTCTTATTTTTTCACCAGGAAGCATTTGTGTAGAAGAAAAGAAAGTATTAGCAGATGCAGAGTATAACAAACGAACCTCTCGTATTAGAAGACAATTGAACCACCGAAACGCAAACTGAAGGAACTCGAGACCGTGCTCTTCCATATGTCTTGAAACAGGTTCTGGTTCGATATTTACCAAAGTACAAAACTGAATCAGACAAAATTTGGAATATAGAGAGAGAGAGATACGAAACATTAACGAATGTTCTATTAATGCTACAATTCGACCAATGCCCACTTTACATACACATCCTTCCCTCACAAGTCACAGCCTTTCCTCACAAGTCACAGCCCCCTCCACAAAGGAAAAACAAAAAGATGATGAAACAACATGTTCTGTAACACAACTGAGATTACCAGATGAAAACCACAGGAAATTTTTATGAAAGACTTCCATTCAACTTTCGACCAAGAATTAGCAACAATGACTTGAAGCAAAAGAACAAGGTTAACATATCCACGGAAAATAGGCCACTTGTCATCCTAGGTTCCTTTTTGTGCAGATCTTCCCAACAGAAACTCGTCAAGAGACCTTTGAACATTGAGGTTGCAGACAACAGACCAAAATATTATGAAAAAAAGGGAAACAAAATCTTGTGCCGGCATTAGTCAGTCGAAGACCATGTGAAAATGCAAATCTTAAGAAATGCATAATTAATTGCTTAAATTATTAAGGTATATTCCCAAACTTAGCTCCTCACTTAGTGGTCAGCTGTTAGCTGTTGGTGGTATATCAAACAGATTGGGGAGTGGGGGGGGGGTTCAGTTAAATTAGTGAATGAGCACCTACATTTTAAAACACTGCCTCTAAGGTCTAACCTCAAAAAGTTACTTCCATTAGCCTTTCGTAGATACTATCCATAACACTAACCTCCTGTTTGGTAGGTAGTACTACATGACGGTAATGGCAATGAAATCTTATGTAGCTTGTACGGAAGATCCTCTACATATACCTTAGTAATGATATCTCATCCCCAAACATGTGGTTTTTTTTCACAAAATTCCATTCCACTCAATACCACATCTAAAGTGGTAATGGATGGTAATACAAATTTATGAAGAAAATTTGGGAATGGATTCTCTTTACCATGGACATCAAGGTGAATTTTTTTTTTCTTACCAAACTACACTACTATTATCGGCATTTATTTACCGCCTACCAAAAGGGTTGTAACTTCAACCATAAACTCTACTTTGCCAACCACCATATATCGGAGTAACATGGAAACCACTATTTTATAGTGGCTGTTAATGCCCTCAGACGACAAATTCACTAACATGAAGATGCAAAGCCGAAAACTTATATCAGTATTACAAGAAAGACAAATATGGTACAATAATAGGGGGGTCAACAACTAGGACATACCATCAATCCTCCGAACCAATTCTCTCAATTTAAAAACAAGTCTCTGGATTCCTGGTTGCGCAAACGTGTAATGGTCTTGCATACCATCAAGCAATTTTGAGAGGCACCAATAGCAATCAGCCTCGACGTTAGTAATTTTATCCTCAGAGAGGTCCAAACTTGACCAAGTATCAATGCTTCCTTCTAAGTGTTCGGACAAGAATACAACCAGAAATGGTGTCACAAGATCGTTTATTCCTTGAACATATCCACTAGCAGGATGCCGGATGGCCCTGGTGACACAAAATAACAAACTGAAATGAGCATAAGAAAACAGAAAAACATTCCTAAAGGAAACATAGTGGCAACCAAAAACAGAACGCAGATTGATGATGATTTTTTAGTATGTAACACTAGCTGTATAAACAAGTCAGAATTAAATCTAACCCTAATGTAGTCTTCCCCTTAAAACTGGTCACAAAAACAGAATATTCTGCAAAGCTGTAGACTCAATGGACGACCTTGCTAAGTAAATAGATGATATAACAAAAACAGAAATTACTACAGACCATGTGTAGAGTATCCGCTCCAAAGATTTCTGGACAGCAGGTTGCTGAAAGAAAGTTACATCAGGTACAGTTCTGGGACAGTCAACTGCAATCTATTAAGTAAACAAACAGAGGCCATAAGAAATCATAAATAACCCTGATTCCAGCAAGCACCTGAAAATGAAACAAAGACTACTTCTTTAGCATAACACACACCTGGCGAAGCATGTTAATTTCATCATCGGAACGTTCAGTATCAGGAATGTCGTAATACTGTGCCACACAATCAAGATACTCAATCCGCTTCCTTCTCAAAACTCCTTCCCTTCTATCTGAATTAGGTGGTGCATATCCCTGTTGTCAGTTCATGTTCAAACTTATAAACAATAAAAAATACTTCACTTTGCAACTAAATAAATACGCAATTAGGCAGAAACCTAAGAGTAATGCTATCAGATTTCGGGAAGAGTGCAGCTAAGCACTTGCCCATTAAACAAAATCAAATCATTAGATTATACCTGCTACTTCAGAGAAGACAAAGCCTAGAAATACATAAAAGTATGCATGACATCATAGATAGCATCAAAACCATGGTTCACTACAATCGAGCACACAATGGCATTGAATACTTTTGAATGCTTGTCACATGCAACAATTCTTTTAAAAAAAGTTTCTTAAATGTCGGTTATGTCACAGTGTAAGTTAATTGAGATCTACCTCAAGTAAGAAACTAGTAAATACTTCCAGTCGAAGTTCTGATGCGCCACCTCATTACCCGTCACAGGAATTGGATTGTGTACATTTGGCTTGCAAGTCAGCGTACGCCGTACAGCAATACGAATAATAGCATTGACACACGATGACTATGCAGAGAGCCCAGATAAAAGTTATTAAATGTTCCTCTTTTATTTATTGATACTTAAGCAGTTAAACTCCAAACAGAGTTACAAAGGGAGAACAAAAAAAAAAACACATAAAGGCTCTGTTGGCAATCAGCAAGAGTACACGTGTCCTTCAATTGTCAATGAACAAAATAAAACTATGAAAAACATTCTTTGCCTCAGAGTGATCTTTTTTCTTACAGGATAAGTAATCCAACTTACAACCCAGCTCTTCAAAGTACCCAGGGTATCCACCAGCTTTACACAAACCCAAATGAACAGTAAAACAGTCACTCCATGTGATCTTTATGCAATCGTAAAACATCATTATCTTATCATTGCTGAAAGCTGTAAGAAGAAAATAATCTGGGGCATACATGTGAAGGTATGCGCCACAAATACAGAATCTTACAAGTATTATCTTACCAGAAGAAGTCTCCAGACAACAGGGCGCATTTCGGATGGCACACCACTCCAAGCTAGCTCCCGTAGTTTTTCTGCAGGATGGGGAACAGGTTTTTAGATGAAAACTCATACAAGTTAATAGTTCACATGTCGTACTTGAAATATCAACTGAGTACCGCAACAAAGAGCTACTAAGTGTTGCTTAATGCAGAAGTTAATACAATAAGCAGATTATAGATGGAAACACAAGGAAAGGAAATGCACAAATTTGTAGTGAGGCATTCGAATTTCAGGTAAACTAAGAAACATGCAGCACTCAAATTACTACTTAATATACTCTACTTCATATTCAGACATCGCCGTATCATAACAATCGATCCCTCACCAAACAAATTCAGAACATCAATGACCTGAACCGATGCTAAGCAGCATTTCCCATATCATCCGTCTGAATGTGTGAATATCGAAAGACGGTATATTTGATTTATGCAAAGATGATATCCAGCACAACGAAAATCATCTATCCCTCCAAAAGTACTTTTTAAATTGTATTTGCTCTGATCCAATACAGATTACATATTACAGCCCATTACTGAACTCAGAGAGTAAATATAGGCAGTTAGGTAGGAGCTGCGTCATAAAAGAGCCTCCATAAACAAAAATGAAATATTTATTTGAGTCAAAGAAGAGCTTTCATTAGACACAAAAAACATTATCTAAAGAAGGCAACGCATAATAAGGCAATTAAATGGCCACTAAGTCTTTAAAGTAACAATGACCACTGTCCACTATGTCAAGCAACAAGAGTAAAAAATTCCTCAGTGAGACAATGAGGAGCAGACAGACATCATTCAACTCGTCATGATATTTTCTAACTTGACAAAAGATTAGCCTACAATGAGGTAACATGAGCATAATGAATCCCATATAACCCAACAAACTCAAAATTAAGGTTATTCAGTAATGTATTCACTTTTTCTCAAAGCAATTTATTGATGTAACCAGAGGAAAAAGTACTGCATATGAGGCCCTATATATACATCTGGGCTGTTTCAAAGAGGCCGCGCACAGAGACCATTTATTATAGACACTCCCTCCAACTTTCACGAAAGAGCCATGGACCTGTATTGGATAGTGGCTAGCCAACAGTTCAAAGGATGAAGTTGTATCTACAATCCTAGACAGCATCCTATCCAGACGGGGACTTGAATGACACCGTCTATATGGGGAGTTAAACCTTATGACAAAGGATACCCACTTTGTGATGCATATCTAAATAATGTATACAGTTGTGTACTTTGTCCGTTATAAGCTGACAACAAACTAGCATGAACACACAAGTACAAATTCTAGTACCTAAAGTAACTGTTGGCGCCGAAAGTTCCTTCTTGAACTTCATGACCCTTGCTGAATCTGTAGCTCTTGCACTTAACAAAGTCTTCTGAGACTCTCTGGAAGTACTGATGGGAGGTACTGAAGATTTTGACTTACTTAGAGCAGCATTGGAGACACTATCATCTGTGCTTGGAGACCGTTCCTGCATCCAGAATCCAGAGTTGGAAATTTTTTTCAATAACACCATAAACCAGAAACAAATAGAAGAAATTAAAAAGTCCCATTCATCTTGCCTCAACAGAGTTATCTTCCTTTTCACTTGGTCCAGCATCATTCTGAGAGAAACTCCTAGTGTATTCTCGAGGAGATCCATGTATGCTAGAGGTATCAAAAGGTTCTGTTCGACGGCTCAGCAACACCTTACCAGGAAAACTGCGTCCTTTGAGCATCCTATTTTTTTCAAAAAAGATAGAAGTAAGCAAACATGCACAGCATGAAAGCAGTAGAAATATTTGAAAACTCTTACTTTCTATACCATGTCTTTATATACTAAAGTTAAACGTAATTAGCCTCGATATTCCAGTTCTAGGGAAAAACAAATAGCAGTGTAAGGTGATGTATTATGCCAGTGTCATACTATTTTGCAAACAGAAATGAAGTCTGAGTTTCAATCAAGTATGGATACGCATCTTGCAAATAAAACACATCAGTCATATTTGACCTCGTTATCACTCTGCAAAGATCAATCAATGTACATTTCAATTGAGAATGAAAAAACCTACATGATAACAACAGATCCATGTTATAAGACCATTTCTATTTTTCGACGAGATGAAGGAGCTATCTCCTAGAGGATCAATATAAAACATCAATTATCTGGACTAACTATCTGTGTAGCTGAAGATGGCCCATATCAAAGCTAGTTCAATTCTTCCTCATATTCAATGTTCAAAAGGAAAACTTTAAAGATTGAACAACTTAAATTTCACGAGGCATAGTATGATGGATTCTAATTTATATTTTGGATTGTGAAAAGTCACAAATGTGTATTTTTGGGAGAAACCCATAAATCCAATTGACTAATCCTACCTATACAACTACTTAAACTCTGAACATAAACAGTTAAGATCAAAATTTAAAAACTTTGACATTATACACACTCTTTTAGAATTTAGATAGTCCCATAAATAATGCTTCATCTATGCAAGATTTGATTAACAATGGGAAACAATCAAATTAAAACTAAAATAAAGCTGCAGTTGATTCTCAGCACAATTTCGCATAAATCAAGAATTTTTCTAAAAAGTAACAGAATCAGAGAGATCTGAGAACATTTCCCAAATGGTCCTTCAAATTATTCAATGAAATACTCAAAATTCATGCAAATATTGAAAAATTAGGTGATTATGGAGAGAGATCAAATCTCTTAAACAGATGGGTGTTGTAAACTTTAACTAAATCTTACAGATAGAAAAAAAAAGATAGGAATAAGGAGAAAAAAATACCCTTGAACACTTTTGAGGGTTTGGTTGAAGCGAGAATCGAGAGTAGCAACAGGGTCTTTGTTGGCATCATCATCAGCTGGGTCGTTGTTGATGTTGTTGACAGTGTTCCTCATTGTTACACTTCTCTGTAACGAGTAACGACCATCTTCATGTGCCTTTCTTATATTTATGGCTTTTTATGTTATTTTTGCCTGTCAAAGTATTAGCCATTTTCGCCTTTTGGCAATTGGCACCCTCCATAAAATCAATCAGATTTTAGTGTCCCAACTAGTTTTTGGGCTTGGACAATCGTCAATTTTAAATATATGATAATACGTCAATACCAATACTAGATTTATGAAGTATGATTATTCAATAGCTACTATAACTATTGAGGGGTGATAAAACGCTAAGTCGCTAATAGTTAGTGAGCACCTTTGCCCGCTAATTGTGTAATTTCGCATATTTACAAACACAAACAACGGTTGATTTAACAACAACAAGGGTTTCAAACACACAAACAGGGGTTGATTTATCAATAGTCGGTGTTTTGGATACACAAATAGGGGTTATTATAAATAACCAATTGTACTTTTGGGGGAAAAGTTTAACGGACACGCAAATCAATACAATTTTTTACTTTTATGGCGAGATCACATGTTTCTTTTTTTACAAAAAGTTACTTTTTTTTACAAAAAAAGTAACTTTTTGAAAAAAAATTGTTGTTAGTGAGCACGCTGCCCACTAACTATTACTGTTTTATTACCCCTCCTATAACTATTGAAATTTTAGCCCTTTATCTTCATAGACTAATCTTGCCCATTGATTTAATTAGACCTTTTTTTTTACAGGGATTTATTTAGACCTTAAAAACATAGAAAAATAGAAAAAAAGGCTGGTATTAATAAAAAAAATTAAAACAAAATATCGTTGAACGTCAGTTACTTAGTCATCTTCTTCCTTTTGGAGTATCGTTCCTTTTTTTCTTTATATTTTCTATTATCACCATTAACAAAGATTTGTGGAATATATATACACAAATTTTAATATATAAATTTTTTAATTTATGAATTTTAATCAAGTTTAATTATTAAGTCAACTTATTAATGAATGATGTGGATCTAAAATTAAAAATAAATGGTTTAAATTACACAATTTATGGTTTATGGTAGCCATTGTAAAATTGACAGTTTATGAAAGTTTTTGATTGAATCATTTGTTTTGAATTTTTTCCCTAAATAAGGTCAAAGTGAGTATTAATTCCTCCTATACGCTGAACTTGAAATTAATTCCATGTCCACATAGGACAGCACGCGAGAAATTTTATTTTCGGCAAAGCAAACCGCTACTCAGAGTAGCGGTTAACTTTAAGTTAAGTCGCTCTTTGTTGGTAGCGATTTACGAGTAAAACCGCTACTCGGAGCGGCGGTTAATACGAGTAAATCACCAGCGGCGAAAAGGAGGTAAAGCACGCCACGCAAGCATGTTGCGTCCGGCGCGACGGTCGTGCGTGGCGCGCGCAGCAAGCTTGTGCCTAGCGCGGAGCCGGTGCGCACCACGCACGACCAGTCTTGCCCGGGACGCAACATGCTTGTGTACCGGCGTGCTTTACCTCCCTTTTCGCTCGATGGGTTCTCGATCTATCTTGAACCGCTACTTTGAGTAGCGGTTTATATGCGTCTTTTATAGTTTGTCTTAGGTACACAATATAACCGTTATTTGAAGTAGCGGTCAACTTCACATTATTGGTATTAACCGCTACTTGGAGTAGCGGTTTTATTAAACAACCAAAATTTTGGGCTTGTGTCCTACGTGGACGGTATCAATGGAATTAATTTGAAGTTCAACGCATGGGAGGAATTAATAGGCCATTTGTTTTAGTTTTTCTTTTCTAAATTATCAAATATTATATTTCATCTTTTTCAAAATAGTGGGTCCATTTCTTATAATTGATGAATGACTCCACGTGGGGTATAGTATGTCTTATAGCAAAATGCAACACATAACTTCGACTATGACTGAATTAACAATATAAGGATATACGTCTTTCTTTTTTATTACTTGCATAACTTTGACTTTTACGCTGCCACGTCACGATTTTGATTTGATATAGTATAAAACTATTCATGGGGCTAACCATCGGTTTAAGCGTTTGGTTAAGTTGGTCCTCTAACATTGTGTTAGGTCAGGCCCACAACTGGGACGGTTAATTTACTCTGAGCCAAGTGAAAATGGGTTCTTACATGTGAGGGGGAGTGTTGAAGCTATGATATATAGCGTACAAAACACATGAGTGTCCCATATTAATAAATAAAGAGAGATGAGTTCACTTTATAAGGCAAATGCTACTCCCCTCATTGTCATATGGTTTTAAGGTGGAACCTCTTTGGTCTTGTAAAGTGAATTTTCTCCCTTTTATGACGGGTGCGGCCCAAGCCTTAAAGTACTTATAGAATAACTAAGTCGGTATTCATCCAAAGGTTTAATTACATTAAACAGTTGGCTTCATTAATTATAAAAATCATGAAAAAGCTCGGAAATTATAATATGTATAAAAAAGTTGAAAGTTGAGTGGTTACAAATAAAGTTAGAATTTTTTTTACTAAAGCCTAATTAAAAAATGAAGCTAGAAAGAAATACGGAATAACACTTATCTAATTAAGTATGATGATTCAATTATTGAATATAAAAATAAAGTATGATAATTCAATTATATCTATATACTTCCTCTATTTAGAAATAGTTGCACCATTTGCATAGTATTTATTGTTCACAAATTATACTTTGTCTTTGGTGATTTATATTTTAGGAAAAGCAGTCATATCGGATCTTGTTAGATTCGTCTCAACGTATATTTTTTTAATATTAACTTTTTGTAATTTTTACTTATTGATAATTAAAGATATTAATGTTTGAAACCAGAAATCCGGAAACGTGACATGAAATGGTGCGAAAAGTTGTAAACATAATAATGTAGATAAACCAAGTAAGATTTGGTCAAATTCTTGACTTTAGATTCTTATGGTTTTGGGTTCAAACTTGCCAAATGTGGTGTTTGGGAGTAGAATTCCCCTTATCCTCCCCTACTCTAAAGTCTCAAGCACTTGACCTGCGCTAGACCCAAGAAACTGTGAAAGTTGAGGTTTGGACATGGTCCTTTTCCTTATCATATTAAAAAAAGTGGTAATACTGATTAGATTTGATTCTCATGGATTTCACATGGAAAAAAAGAGAGACTAGCACTAAGTATTCACATTCAAAAACAATAAAAGACCAATCTAAAATATTACTCCCTCCATATCAAATTAGTCGCAATATTGTTTTATAATGATCAAAGTTGCGACTGAGTACTATATTCTTTGAATCTCTCTTCATTTCGAATTCCTATTAGATAATCCAAGACGTACTGAAAACAAAAAATAGAAGAGAGTTCATAATTAATATTGCAATTAATTTTGAAACAGTCACGATACTACACTTAGCCATTAATTCACATTTATATATATCCAAATTAGCATGAACAATGGCCGGGCAAAAAGCAGCTTAAAGAAGTATAATAATCCAACATCACATGATGTAACACGCTGGTAAAGACAGCAAATTATATTTCTATGAAGGGGCCCACAAGCAGTAAAATTTAGACAACATTGCCAGAATCCAATGGTTCACTTCATACATCTTCATTACCACTTCTCTTTAACAACAAATCCAACCCCCAAAAACCCAGAAAAACACAACCAAATTAAATTTTTGCCCTACTAAATAAAGCTTTTAGTAGAGAGAAAAGATTTTGGGCACTTGCATTTCTACACATACCCTTCTCTAAAAGAGGAAAGTTACCTTTCTCTCTCCTCAATCTTTCTTTAGTGAGAGAAAAAGTCACTGTCTTTTCCTGCAACATAGAGTACTCATCAACTCTATTACTGGAAAAATATATACTTTCTCTCTCTTACCCGCCAATTATTATTGTGTTTTTTTTTCTAGGGTTCATCTTGCAAATCTTTTATTTTTTCACTTCTGGGTCTTAAGATTTTTTGTCAAAATTTAATCTTTGGGTTGCTTACAAATTCAAGGAATCATATTGGGCATTTTTTATTTTCTGGGTGTTTTATTGTTTTCTTTGATTTGCTTAAAACCCTAAAATTAAAGAATTCCCCTTTACAAAAAAGAAAAAAAAAGGTTACATTGACAGAGGAATCTTGTGGAATCAGCCGTCAAATATCATTATACACATTCATTATCCCCTTTTTCTGGGTTTGTTACCTTTACTTGTTTGAGGTATGTTTGTCTATGTTCAATGTAATTTTGCAGTTTATTCACTTTTTTTTTAGTTACTTTGGATGCTTCCCAAGTGATGATTTTTTCTGGGTTTTTGTGATTTTGTCATTGTTTTTTTTATTGTTGTACAGATAAGAGCTTAGGCAGTTTGGAATTTGTAAGATTTGAATTAGATTTGTTTTTTTTTGGTTAGTTAGTTGAATTAAATCGTTAATTTTGGGAAAATGGTCGAACTTTTCAGTTTTTTTAAATCTATTAACTGGATTCTTGAGCTCAAGTAGTGATTTTTAGTTTTTGGGTAGAAGTATAACTTTGGATTATAATTTTTTTTTTTGCCAAATTCATGTCAGATTTGTTGTTGGCAGTCCCTTTGGAATTTGATTTCTTGATTG
The DNA here is from genome assembly GCA_947648045.1 of Beta corolliflora. Taxonomy (NCBI): domain Eukaryota; kingdom Viridiplantae; phylum Streptophyta; class Magnoliopsida; order Caryophyllales; family Amaranthaceae; genus Beta; species Beta corolliflora. The sequence continues at coordinate 517,923 of CANSZD010000559.1, read as the reverse complement.
ATAATTGAGCAGCCAAGTACGGATACTTTATTGTGTTAAGTTTGGTTCTTGTGTATTTTGGATTTTGTTTTTGTCGCAAAGGAAAACCTTATTGTTCTACTTTGGACAGGTCTTGCTTTATGGCTTGGTGTAGTCATTGGACGGCTGACAATCGTGTCGTGAGGTGACTTCTTGAGGATCTCGATGTTGCCTAATGGTTAGTGGCACCATGGACTGTAGAAGGATGGTGGGTCGACTAAAGGGTAAAGTGATTTTGCAATTGTGCTGTAGTTGTTTTGTGTTTATCCGGTGTTGTTGATGATACATTTACTTCATTTTGCCTCCATTCAATCTACTGAAGTGTATAGCTTCTAACTCGGTACTGATGATACAAGTGTTTACCTCAGCTTCATAGTTTTTTTGTTTATCTTTCTATGATCGTTGTAGCCTGTAGTTAATGGCTCACTATAAGTATTTGGTGCTTGATGAGTTTGTAAGACAATGTTGGAGACCAATTATCTAAGATGGCTATTGTAATGTTAATCTGAAGTTGAAAGTCTGGGTTCCTATGTGAAAATGATGAGTTTGTGAGACAATGTTCGCTAGCTGCTGGTTGTGTTCCCTATTCCGGCAGGTTTAATTGGTTTCGTTAAGTTGCCACATTTTGCATTTATAACTTGTAGACCTAAACATGCATGTCTCTTTGTCTCTTATTTTGTCATAGCGTTGTATATTAATGTTCCCAAATTTGTAGCCAACTTGTTCCAGGTCACACATTCATTAGTTGATCAGTGCAAATAATAATTTTTTGTGATTGCAGGTACATTGTGCCAGAGGTTTTTGTTATTTACTATTTGGTTCTCCACTTTCGAAGATGTGGTGTATATGAAAGTGCTAGCTGAACAATATCATCTTCCTTCTCATCATCAACTTTCTAAGTCACCAGATACAGGGCTGTTTGAACCTATTCAGATCTCACCTTCAGTTATTCCAAATTATCCAGTCCCCAATGATTCTGCTCCTCCACTGTATCCTACATTTCCAATGGTATACAAGCCATTATTAACTGGGAAATGTCCTGTAAACTTCTCTGCCATATCAGATGTCATTGAGAGAACTGCTCTTGACTGTTCTCAACCTTTGGCATCCTTTGTTGGAAATGTTATTTGTTGTCCACAATTTGGTAGCCTGCTTCATATTTTCCAGGGATACCACAGCACAATCTCTGATAGATTAGTTTTTCAAGATGCTGTTGCCGATGATTGTTTTTCAGATATCATTAGCATTCTTGCCAGCAAAGGGGCAAATAGTTCAATACCACAGCTCTGTTCTGTTAAACCATCAAATATTACTGGGGGATCCTGTCCTGTGAAAGATGTAGGTTCATTTGAAAAAGTTGTGAACACGAGTTTGTTGTTAGATGCCTGTAGCACTGTTGACCTTCTAAAGGAGTGCTGCAGACCTGTTTGCCAGTCTGCAATTGCAGATGCTGCTCTTCAGCTCTCAGGACAACTAACAGCTGGTGATGGCAAAGACATAGGTGGGGCTATAAATATCGACACACTGAATGATTGTAAAGGGGTTGTCTTTTCATGGCTTTCAAGGAAACTGCCAGCAGATGCTGCAAATACTGCATTCAGGATATTATCTAGCTGTAAAGTCAACAAAGGTACAGAGTTTGATGCTTGTATTAGTGACTCATTAAGCTTATTGCAAAGCCTTACATGGAGTATCTGCAGTCTGCTTGATGCGTTGTTTTGCTCATGTCGTCTATAATGTGCTTTAACTAGATGGGTCTCTTTTTGTTGTTTTCATAGCTTCTCATCAAGGTACCCCTGAGTAAAATATCTTCACGACTGTCCTTTGGGATTTTACTTGGCTTCTACCTGTTCTCTTGTCTGTATATTAGTTTGGCCTACTCTGCTGTACATGTTTTGCATGTCAGCCTTCATTGGGTAAAATTTTAGTCATTAGTGCCGTGGATTTTTTCTGCTGAACATCGTTGTCATTGTGAAAGTTTGAATCTTAAGCTTGAGATACATAAGCACTGAGCACCATGAATGCGGAAGGTTGCATGCTTGAGGACTGAGCAAGAAGAATGTGGAAGGTTAATACTTGAGAATGAGCAAGATGAACATAGAACATCACATACTTGAGGACTTAGCAAGAAGAATGTGTAAGGTTAATACTTGAGAGTTGAGACAGAGCAAGATGAATATGCAACATCACATACTTGAGGATTAAGCGAAGAACGTGGAAGGTCACATACTTGAGGAATGAGCGAAATAGTGCAGAAGAGAACTTTGCTACGAAACATGGACTATGATTTATGGTTTTGAAAGATAAGATCATAGTAATTGATGAGTCAAAGGGATTACACGTCTAGTCGTCTAGAGGAATGAAGGTGCTGTTCTGAACCTGTTTTGTGTTCGGAAGATCCATCTGCTGCAGCTCTCTCATATTTAGAAGGAGTGAAGACAAAGATTGGTATTACCCGAGTGATGATTTAGTGATCATTTGATCGATTCCCCTAGTTAGTTGGGAATTTTACATTCTGCTTGGTAAGGGTAAGAATTAACATAGTGATGTTTGCAGATAAATAATTGCATTTCTGAATGCTTCTTTCATCCCATTTTCCCTGCTTGTTCATGTTTCAACTATATTTTGTTAGGATTCCAAGAAGTTGCTTACTTGCTGACATTGGACAACTTTTAATGTTATGTTGGCTGAAAGATGAATGACCATGATAAAGCTGCTAGTCCATCTGTCTAGTATATAGCATCTCTGATATTGATCTCACTTCACAAGATTAACAAGATATGCTTGTGTAATCTACTGATATGAATCACCAGTTGTATCAGCTATTTGGATTTTGCAGATATACTATTAGATAACGGTCTTATTCTCTTCGTGTGTCAATTTAGAATAGCAAACCGTGCCATGTCCGTTGTGGTTTAGCTCTTCCCAATGTCGCTATAGAGCTATAGAGGCATAAGTGTTTCTGGTACTTGCAGATGCAATAGATTGAAAATGGGGTTTTTATTGATATCTGCTGTCCAGCTGGCAGTAAATTTGGATGGGAATACATATTCATTTGGATTCCATGCTATAAACTTAATGGATAATTATGAGCAAGATTGCTGGTCTGCAAGATTTTTATTTCTAGTTTGGACTTTGGATGTTTGAATGTAAATATCTTAATTTGCCGACCTAAAGGGGCATAGATCTTTCCAGAGCCCTAACTTCTTGTGGGATTGATTATTTATCATCTATAGATAATCACTGTTATAATACTGGCCAGATGGTAATTAGTAATTTCCATTTGCAGTTTGTCCACTGGAGTTCAGACATCCATCAGAACTAGTTAAGCAATGCCGTAACACAGCTGCTCCGAGTCCCTCCTGCTGTAGCTCATTAAATAGCTATATCAGTGGCATTCAGAAGCAAATGTTGATCACAAATAAGCAAGCAATAATTTGTTCAACCATATTTGCATCAATGTTACAGAAAGCTGGTGTTATGACAGATCTTTATGAACTTTGTGATGTGGATTTAAAAGATTTTTCTCTCCAAGGTACAAAGAGAAGTCTTTTCTTGGTTTATGTAACGATTTTGTTTCTTCTGTATCATCATTCTGACTTTCTATTCGTTCCCTGCATGGATCCTTTCTGGGACACAGTGACAGCATATGGACAGCAAGGTGTGTACATCTGTCTCTTTGAGCTTTGTGTAATGTAATGATTAAGACGCCTATGAACTTTCTCAATGAACATCCATTGGCTGTATAATGGATTATTTAACCTTAAGCATTGTTTCCTTGTTTAGAATGCTTTTCTTTTTTGCTTTAGCATAACCTCTTTTTTTTGGGTTTCTTTGTGGTTAGTGAGCATATTATATGCCTAAATCTCATTGTTCTGGACAATGCAGGTTGTCTACTTCGAAGTCAGCCAGCAGATGTGGTGTTTGACAATGTAACAGGTTATAGTTTCACCTGTGACTTAAATGACAATATTGGAGCTCCCTGGCCTTCATCATCTTCTATGTCATCCTTTTTCCTTGTGCGCGCCAGGTAACTGGGACAAAAGTTCTTTCTAGATCTATTTTAGTTTGTAATTTTATTTGTTAACTTGAATATGGGTGAAGAATGATTATTGTCATAGTTCTTTCCTCCTTCCTTGCTTTGTGGTATGAGATTTGTGTTCATATTTTCATCAGTGGTTATCTAAATGGTATCTGGGCAAAATGATCTACCAAAATTTCACCCAAAACTTGCCATAATGACATGAATTTTGTGATTTTCACAAAATCTCTACTTGGCCGGAGTCATGAATTTGAAGAGGCAAATCAAATTATAACTTATCATTTCAGGATTATTTGGGTTGTATAATCTGGAAATTGTGGATCTAGCATTAGATGTCTACATTTCTTAAAGTTCCTGTCTCCTGTCTTGTGAATACTCCTCTTGCGTTGGCTACTAGTGTATAACAATGGAAACCTTCACCTAATTTAACTTATCCTGCCTATGCAGAAATGTCATTACCTGCGCTACCAACGTCTAGGAATTCAGGAAATCATGGTATGTCTACATTTCCTTGTTTTACAAGTTTCTGTCCAAGGTATGAAAACTATTTTGTCTGTTAATCCGAGTTGCCGGTTGTATGCCTAAGAGGAAGTACAAACCTGAAGTGTCTTTTGGAGAATATACTAAACTTTATTGATCTGTTCGTGCTATATAAGTTGCAAATAGCTGTATATGGAATGTCTTGTGCAAGTTCCAGCATGAATTATCTCATGTTTCTCTCTTAGAAAATTATGGGCTTACACATAATGATGATTGATGACACGACTTGTTAGAGATGTTCAAAGTTTGGCTTTGTGTAGCTCTAGCAATCACTGAAACCAAACCACAAAGCACCATACTACATACCCATCCAAAGAACACTGCAATTAACAACTTCATGCAATTACGTAACCCTATGTAATTGCAAACTGCAGTACACTTTCTCCACCTTACCATACTTTACCCATTTGCTTTTCCATTGTCTTCAAGACACATCTTGGACCATTAATATTTTCAACGACACTTTTCATCTAAAATATACATTTTGTTTATAATTTGAAAATTCGCATTGCTAAATAATGTTATATATATTAGTGAAAATATAGACTTTGAAAAAGTAAATGGATATGAGATGGTAGGAGTGCAATTATAGGCTCATCCGCTCATGCAAAACTGCAATGATTTTGTTAGGCCTTTCATTTTAACGAGTAGTGAATTAGTCATGTGTAGCTATTAGCCATAGATTTGGGTTTTCCAAGTCAATATATTAAATGGAACAAGTCGATATATCACATATTGCAGCTAACTGCAATTACTGGACTGGGAAATAATGTGTTTTCACTTTGAAGCCAATTTTAACCAAACTGCATATATTACTGTTCAGCGGACTTCAATTTAGATGTATAGTGAAGAGCCCTAATACAATTATCTGGAATAAAATAAAATAGTTCTTTTGTAAAAGAAGTCGATAATTTTGTAGAAAATTTGAATTATGATCTGCATAGATACCTTGTCTTATTTCTTTGTCTCAAGTTCTATTGTGGCTTCTGTTTGTTGCTTATGTGCTACCGATCTTGAACCCATTGCTGCCTGGCATTTTCTGAGTTGTCATGGAACCTCCCCCCGTTCCCCCTTCTCTGCCCGATCTAATTCTTTTTGGGAGAGGGGGTGGGAGAGGGGAATGAACGCTGAGTTGGGTTGTCAGAACACAAGCCACTCAATATTTTTTTGTTTAGGGTATCTGTTCATAAAGTAATAACACTATCTTCTCGGTTAGGTAGAGTTCAACTTGGTTTGATTTTTATGCAAGTTCAGATTAAATATCGCAAATGTGTTCAATTCACAGATAGAACACACCCTTAGAGTTTGCAAGCCATCGGCTGACATGCGTGTGCTACTGTTAACTTTGCAGGGTATCTTCGCGGTGGATGGGAACTCGCTATACCCATTTTTCCAGTTTTTGTAGTCAGTGCAATATTGTACTGAGTATATTTTGTCACGGAAGGGAAGGAGTGTAGACGAGTTGGGTGTGGTTGAGAGGCATCTGTGAAATGTAGTTTGTGGGTAGGCTTTCATGTATATTGTTAGAGAATACTTCTTCATGTATAGTAGTAGCTGTTGTTTTCTTCTGTAGTTTTTTCTGCTCTTTTTTTTTTGTGGGTTATGCTTTATGTTGTGTATGATTATATTTTTGGGCCCTTTGGCCAGCTGGGTTAGACTTGTCTAGTTTGCAATGCAGTAGGTGAGATGAGAGAATTAATAATGGAATGAAAAAGAAAAGGCATGAACAAGCTATTAGCTGGTAAGGGTGTGGGAAGAATGTTTTAGAGGGACAATGTGTCCTTAAAGAATTGGCTTTCAATTCAATCAGAAAGTGAATTGGCCTTTATTTCAATCACAAAGTTGATCTCTTCTTAGGTGGTTGGATGCTACTTTTCTAGTCGTGGGTTATGTAAAATTAGACATGATTGTGATTGTGATTGTGATTGTGATATAGCAACTACTTACTAGCAAATGTGAAAATTGAGGAACCCTTTTTTTGATCGAGGACTAGGGGGGTAGAACCGTAGAAGTATCCCACTTTGCGCCCTTCAACATTGGGTCTCACCTTCATATAGGATGATTGTTGAGGAGCACTAGACTTGGAAAAATGACGTGTCTACGACTTTTATTGATTGATTTGTACCCAATATGAGATAATTTGATTTTGACCTACATTATAATTAATACTCATCCATATTGATGGTTTTGCGTAAAATTTTAGTCATCAATAGATCTGAAATTGATCCAACTTTGAATTAACTTGGAACTAATTTGAAAAATCAAATCTCTTGAGTGATGACGAGACTTATCACCTTTTTTTTGGCTTGTCACCTTAATAGGACCTAATTGTACTAAATTTTAATAATTGTACTTTCGAGTGCATTTATTTTGCATTCCGATGTACTATGTGTATGTTATACTTTACGTAAGGTTATTCTTTGTTCATTTGGAGCTCTTCCTATTATGCAAATTTTACACATTTGGAGGTTTCAAATGAGCAATGAGTAAAAGAAAAATAGTCTTGGGTGCATCACGATCATGCTCAGTACACTCTATTGCATGATAAAAAAAAATGTTCTTCCTATAAGAATCACCACACTCTTGAATGCGATGCTTTCATATAATAAAGTAGAATACCAGTACAAACAAAAAACAATTATAGCTGGTCCATCAACTTTGTAAAAATGGACAATGATTCCATTACCAAACTTGTAAAGCCTAATCAGAGTTGTGGTCTTTCTAATCTTTTAAGTATATTATACGTTTTCTCTGAATTTGACATTTATATACAAAGAATTGTAAGCGTAGTTTTTCATTTTATCGTATTTTTGCTTTCAACATAATAGATTATTATCTAATTTTTAAATATCTATACAAATTTGTTTGGGGAGCTAAAGGGAAATCTGTAGAAAGAATCACTCAAAATAATAACGATAAATTTTGCTATATAAAGTGAAATAACTTGATCCTCTTAATGGATTATAGAACAGCTATATCAAGCTTGGTTACGTGTAAGAAAGCTCCTGTGAAACAACATTATGGTCGGTAATTTAAAATCCTATGTATCTTTCTCTATAATTAATCTTTTTTTGTCATTATATGCTTTGAATTGAACATTATGGTCGGGCAATTAGAAATGTCAACAGGTGCTTATTTGATATCAAAGGTAGTGAATAAATAAACTAGTAATTCAGTTTAGAATTAATCTAACATATTAGCGTAATTAAAAGGTAGATAGACAATAGACATGTCAAAGGGAGGCTTCTGAGTTCTGACTATTCAGGAACATTATTTTATTTTTTTACCAAGAACATAACTTTATTCATCAAACTACGCTTGATACTACTATGGGGCTTGTCGTCCTTCCTTTCCTTAGGGCTTGTCTGTTTAGTCTCCCTCTCCCCCTCCCCTATTTCGGTTGTGTAGTCTGAAGGTCGCAGGCAGGGCCGTCTCGGAGATTTATGGGGCCCTGTTCTAAAATGGAGACAGGGCCCTATATATATTCATCTCCAACATAATAAATAGATTGGGCACTATGAATTTATCAGTAGCTCTTTTTTTAGACTCAAACAACAATTCCATTTTTTTACTTTGTTACGTTTTTCATATCCAGAATCATATATTTTAGTATTAGGGGCCATTATCTAAAAACTCATAGAAGATTTCAGCAATTTAACAATTAAATTAGAGTTCCAAATGGTTTGATATAACCTGGAGAGATGAAGTTCATATCAGTAGCATTCTCTGACTAAATTTCTCCAATCTCGAAGTCTCGTCAATTCCGTTCAAATAAAATTTAACTTTCAACACAGAAAATTAAAGGGTTATTAAGCTAACAAATTACAAAATAAAATAAGTATTACTGTATTGTGAAGCATAATTGCTAGAAGAAAAAAAATCAGTCATCAGCAATGTAAAAAAAATCTGCCGTTCAAAACAGAAGTAAAACACAAACATATAATCAAGCATAATTGCTGAAAATGGAAATCAATTCAAGCATAAAGTCTAAAGACTCATAATTGCAGTCTTTGCAAAAAAAATAGAAATCAAATTGCTAAAAAGAACTAAAGAAGCATAAAGAACTAAAGAAGCAGTGAAGCATAATTGTGATTCTTTAATAGATTAAAAACTAAACTAAATAAATTCAACTTGAAGACGCATAATTGCTGGAAAGAGAATTCAGTCGTTCAACATAAAAATTATGAGGGAAGATCGTCAATTGGAGAAATTCAGTCTTTCAACATAAAGATAAATCAAGCAGAAAGACTGAAAGACACATAATTGCAGAAAAATAAGAATCAAAATACTACTTACTCGAATTCAAGATTGTCCATTGTTGCTTGCCATTGATAATGAATGACAATCTCATATTGGGTAAAAAATAATTAGTGATAGAAAAAAAAAATCCAACTTTCCATAGAGAATAGAGAGAATCAATACTAATTAATGAATTGGTCTTATTTTTGGTAATTATGAAAAAAATTAAAGATAATATTGAAGGAAGAACCGAAGAAGGTAGAAAGTTAATCTTGAAGATATGGAAACTTGAAGAGATTGAGGAAGGTTAATAGTAAAGAGCACTGACTAAGCGTGAATTACGAGGGAAACTGCCAGACTGGAATGTGAAGCAGTGAAGGACTGAAGGCAGGCCGTCCAAACACGTCTTTCACTTAATTTGCCCATTTACAAATACAAAGCATCAGATTTAAAAGGGCCCTTTCAATAAGACCAATTTTTTTTTAGCTGGGGGCCCTGTGCAAAGGGGCTCTTTGCACACCCCCAGCTACGGGCCTGGTTGCAGGTGTAGTACTCCTTGCTCCGATCAGGTCGAAGAACCCTGTGGCAGGGTTGTTTTCCCGTTAGTTTATTCTCCCCCTCCCCGTGTTTCCCGGCCCCATTCCCTCCCCCGTCCCGGTCGAGTTCCATTCCCTCTCCCCCGTTTGGTCAAGTTTCCCCTTCCCCATCCCCGGTTTACGTCTCGGTCGAGTTTTAATATGAATTTCATATTCGTGTTTTTAAGTTGTTCAATGTTCGTTTTATGTTTCAGTTTTAATTCAGTATCTTCCAGATCCAATAATTCTTTCCTTTTTGTGTCTGAGTGTGCTTGGGTGTTCGTTAGTAGTGATCGGTGGGTAGTGCAAGGCTCTTTGTTTCCTATGACAAAGGAAGATCTAGGAAACCTGGTGAATAGAGCCAATGATCCTGGAGTTGGCCGTGGGGTTTATGCCGCTTCAGGAATTCGAGTGTTGGTGAAGATGAGAGGAGGTTCTCAATTCAGATCTGTTGTGCGTTGTTCTTCTAGGTTTGGGATTGTGAGGTTGGATCTTCAGATCCATAAGTGGGGCGAAGTTCATCAATCTAACTCGCCCCAATTTCTCGTGATGGCTTCAGGTGTCATCACACCTAAAAAATGCATCTTGTGGGAGGCCCTCCAATTTGATTTGGAGCAAGTTTCGACCTCCACATCTTTCGAGTTTTAGTCCAATGCGACTAAACTCCGGGTATCCTCGAAGCAGGGTCAGTAACTTCATTGTTCGTTGAATTAGTAGAATCCCAGGAGGATATTTCTTTTCAAGAACCTTGGGATTTAGTGCCTAGTGGACATTGGGGTCTACTAGCTAAAGTGCGGCAATCTCTCTTTGAAGATCATCAGAGTTTCGTGTCACAACAGACTCCCTCTCATATCAGGTCTTTTTCATCAAGACGTATAACCCAACCTCATCCGTCGTCGCTCAATACAAACTGCTTTTGGACTTGACATGTAATAGTTAGTTGTTTTTTCATAAAGTATGTACAAGCTGATAAAGCTCTTGTTACTGTTTGGTTGTTTGTGTTTGATTGTATTAGCATTAGATTGTACTCTGGTTTTCAATTAATGCAAATTTTCTTGATGTCAAAAAAAAAAAAAAAACTACCCTTGATAATGAGCACCATGGTATAACAGTGCGATCCAATTTGTAACATAAAGCAGTCCCAGAACATTTGGTTCTGTGCAATCAGCAATACATTATATCAGATAGAAATCATATTTAAAAAAAAAAATACAAATTATGATACATAACGTACAGAGTTGCAGAAAGAACGGCTCCGAAACTTGACTCAAATTCCCTTCACTAACCGTAGGAGAGGGGTTCTTTTTACTCCCTAGCGTCCTGCAGAGTTCAGCTTGTGATCACAGTGCACAAAAATAGTTGCATTATCTGCTTGCATCGCTGCCCCATACATTATCCCAAGCACCAGCAGGTGCAGCTTTCGGTCCCTCTATAAATTTTTGGTCGTTCTGTGGCAATGGAAGGCCATTTGGGCCTACAGGGGCAATCTTCTTGGATTTTCTTCCTAACCCCAATATTCTAAAGACAAATCTAGCCAATTCACCATATAACATACCTCCTCGATCAAAGAGCTGCATCAGACAGTGTTATGCCTCATTAACAAGCAATACGAAGAAAAAAGAATTATCTCTGATGCAGGACGCATATACAGCAGAATCATTAGATTGACTTGATCATTAAGATTTTGATGCAAAATTCTACTTAGGTTCTAGTAGTATGGGAAATAACAGGCAAGGATAATTTCAACAGTCAGACTTATGATAGTGTGCTCACAAAGCCAAAGCACTTTTCGAGTTAAGAGACAGAAAGCAGTGCAATATGGCACAGAACTTCCAGAATTCCAACTCTGAATGCCTAGTTGGTAAAAAGTCTTGTGGGGATGATACCCCAAGACCTCGGATCAAATCCTGTCTATATTAGTGCCTTATGTGGCTCTCTATACACTAGAAAAATATGTACTGATACGTTATTCTTGCCACTACCCTTTATTCTTCAGGTGAAGTAAAAAGTTTCTCCCTACTCCAATAGATAAAACACTAGATTATAGTATGGTAGGTGTACACATCCATGACAGCTCAAATTTGAGCACACTTCATCATGTAAACATATACCAATAAAATAGAAACTCTTTTCGTTTTTAAATTTTGGTCCATTATGTCAAATGCATCAAACTTCTATTCATGTAATAATTAAAAGGAAGATCATAATAAGAACAAAGGTTCAATCATTAAAATAAGATGGATACCTGTAAGAGTGCAGACATGAAAAAATGAACAGCTTGTGTGTTTTGATCCACAAGAAGTGATATCCGCCCGAAAAAATTTACCACTCCTTCCATCTAGTGTCAGATTTAAATTGAAATAAGGAAACTCAGTAACAGCATAGTTGAAAATTCTCATTGTTAGAACATTTTGCGGCCAATGTTTAATTGACCAAGTGCAACAAATACACATACTAAAGCACATAAAATCAAATAGCATGACGTTTAAGCTTTTTGCACGAAGTAAAATGACAATTATACTGCTTAATTGAAAGAAGTGTCTTTAAATACTTGTGTATTCAGATAAAGTTCTCAAGATTTGCTATTCTTCAGTGAGTGAATTTTGAGATGTAAAAAGTAAGCACACGTGAAAATTAATGAATGATTTACACACAAAAAAGGAGAAATTGAAATCATATGAAGTTTCAACAGCAGGTCACCCTTCCTCCACATCTTTTGCAAAATTCATATCAGCATTGCTAATAGAAAAAGCATGATATCCACTATACATACACTGATGCTTCCAGCATCTGACTGAGATTGTGTCATCAGAAATTGTGTCTTCACCAACCACATACAAAAAGGTGCCACCTAACACCATCAATTGAGGATCGGATGAAATAATGCACATAAGCAAAAGGATTAGCAATTGGATCTCATTTCTTAAGAAGCAGAATAGTAAAGAATTCCCAACTTCCAACCAAGCATCTACGTTTCAGTTGCAACATGAGAAGGTGCATGGTATATTAGGAGACCATGTGATAGCAGAGCGATAGAGAGACATGGAAAAGGTGCCCATGCGATGAGGAGTAACGAATAATGACGATGCCCCACCAGGTTTCAACAATGACAGTCAACATATACCTATTCAGGATGCCTTCCTAATTGGTTGGTATTCAAATTTGTTCCAATTAACGTGTTATTTTCAGGATGCTAAGTGGGAAACAAGATAGCCGGACTATGCTAACAGTGGAAGAAACCAACATGACAGATACAGGAGGAAGAGAGAATAATTGGGCTTCAAGGCGAGCACTCCTAATCCCTCAAGGCATTGTATTGAGCCCCGCAGCGATTACGGAAAGATAGAAAACTCCAACTATGTCTTTCTGTCGATGACAGGAAACTCTACATGACGCTGGAAAAGGAGAAAGAAGCGAATAATAAACTCCAAAATAATCTCACAATGATTGAGGGTTCACTATCAGACTGTCAACCTCCCATTGTATGTGATTGGTTTGTTGCCCTACTCCCTATGAAAAAGCAACCAAAGGGTTAACCATGTCAATTTATGAGCTCCTGTAACTGAACTTGGACCGTCTTCTTGTCACACAAAAAACATATAATTAAAAAGAATTGGCAACTCCATAGAGCCTAGATGGTACATTACACTACATGTAAACTATGTTACTCAATTCTTCTAATTTCCTCATGTACCCATGTTGGACTCATGTCGTGTCGTCTTGGATAAAAGTTAACATTTTCCTACAAAATGGCACACCCACACCCAATCTGAGTGGACACTTGTAGCGGAGTCTGAGTAACATACATGTAGGGCTGTTAACAAAAAACTGATCCGATCCAAAAATTCGGATATCTGAGTCGATTTTTAGATTTCTGATTATTCGGATCGGATATCCAAAAAAATCGGATTGGATACGGATAAAAAAATTACTTCAGATATCCGAAATATCAGAATTTTTTTTTTGAAATACTAAATTTTTTTTTTAGAAAAAGTCTCAACTTTTTGAACCTAGGGCCAGAATCCCAACCAGATGTCCGAAGTCCAAATCCTAGTCGCAGACTCGCAGTCCCCATCCTCGACCCTCGTCGCCCTTCCTCTTCCCTAGTCTGAGCAAGAATCTTCGTGGTGACAGTCCTTCCTCTTTGCGCACCACCACCAGCCTCTTCGCAGCCCTCTTCATTCTTCCTCTCGTCAAGCACCGGTCACCGGCCACCACCAGCCCAGCCACCGGTCACCGTAAGAACAACCAATGAGATATTAAATTATAAATTCACAACATGAACCTTTGGATTGGAAATTACCCTGCTACATCACCATCTTCCTCACCATCATCATCCTTGATATTGGGTTGGGATTCCTTTGGTTTATGTTGATATATGTTCGGGTTGTGATGGAAAAAATAAGGGTTTTTTCTTTGAAGCTTTGTTGGCATCAAAAAGGGAAAAGTAAATAATGGGAAAAGTGACTACAAAACTTGATTAACAGAGGAATGAAAATTTAAAAAAATGGATAGGATATCCGATTATCCGATCCGAAGTTCCGGATATTCGGTTTTTTTCAGATCGCATTCTCCGATACGACATTTTCGGATATCCGAAACTTCGAATCGGATTGGATTATCCAAATTGAACACATTAGCAGGTAAAGCATTAGGAGCACAACATCACAAACAAAAATACATTCTAAGCAACAATCAGAAGCACAAAAAGTATGGTCGACACATGGATCAAAGACTTAACAACTTGAGCATTAGTGAACACTTCTGAGGATGTGATTTGTGAAGGCTATTGAAAATTCGGTCCCAACCCAAAGAAAAAAAAAAGTTATTTGACTCTAGTAATCTTTCAGAAAGAAATATTACAAGTGCATAACTTCTATACTTTTCGGTGCAAAAATATTACTATGTTTCTCATAATTAGAGGAATGTCATGCTCATTGCTCACACACACAGAGGAAGTATCCAACTAGATCACAAGCATAAGTACAACAAAATAAACCATATGCAAGTTGAGCAGGGTGGATATGTGCAGCCACATAACACATCGATCAGTGTAATTGTCTAATTGATGCATGAAGTGGAAAATGTGTGGGTAACAGTTTTCCAAGGAGCAGGTAAAAGTTCAAAGATGCATACCATGATACTAAGCATTAATATATGTTGTAACATTACTTCGTACTTCTTATTACTACATTTAAAACATCTTTTCGATGATCCATCCTATGGAATACACAACGGAAAAGAAACTGAGCTTATTCATGAGGTTCACGGATTACCCACAAGGCCACACCATCTACATATCTTAAAAATTCAGGAACAACATGTTACAGAAAAGGGAAGAAAGCCAACTATGGGCCATCAAACACTAATAATCCCAACCATTGAAACGTATACCAATAATTTTGACTAGGCACTTGTTCAATGCAAAGGACTTAATTTATTTCTAAATGGTCTCTACGTTGAAGTTCAATTTTTTTTTTAATATTTGAAATTCCTTTTGTTAAAAGAGAAAAAGAAGATGATATAGAATCAAATAACCCAATTAACCCATCCCACCTAACAACACACCCATATCCTATTTTTTCTCATCTCCTTGTGTCAAACACGAGCAAAATTGCAACCAATGATAAAGAGGTGCACAGATCAACTCGTACAATTTTGGGCAAGTGCAGCAATTGAAAACACATGACCATCCGCTGAGCAAAGCAGACAATAGAAAATCTTCCTTGTTTGATGAAAAACTACATTAGAGAAGGTACCTTGTTTTAAGAAGGGAAAACATAACTCTACTGAAAGCTTAAAAATTGTAGCGCAGACAAGTCATCTTATTTTTTAACTCGTGTTATTTGTATCAATATGAAAATTCCATCTTTACATAACAATTAATTTAGATTAAGTTACTTCTACATTATTCGAAGTAAATCTTTTACTATGGATTGAATTTGCATAAACTGACAATTCAGATTTTAGATCAATCCACCAAAATTATATTGTTTGAATATACAATGTCGAAGGTAGAAATGTCTTGGGTTCACTTAAAATTCATTCGAGAAGGTATTTTGAAGGATATGAATGGTGTATTGGAGTATGTTGGACCGGAAAAATATATCATAAATAGTCACAAGTTGACTGTGGAGAGCTTTGCCAGCATTGGTTGGTGATTTCCCACTGATTTAAGCGAGAGAGAGAGAGAGAGAGAGAAGCAAGTTCTAGCTGATTTGTTCACGAGGAACCACCGAACCAGATATGAAGATCTGTGATAGTGATTTACGCGACAATGAGACAAGAAAGGCGGCAAAGAAACCAGAATGGGGAGACAAAAAAAAAGATACTTTACAAGCATGAACAGAAAAACACACATGAGAACTTTAACAGTGACTGGCTGACTCCTCAAATTTGGATTTTAACCTCACCAATCACCATCATTAATGAGCATGGTATATGAGCATAATTGTTATCGGAACTCATATTGACAAACCTTTATATGAATGAAGCATTCATCGAGAACAGCCAACCCTAAAACCGGACTAACTTGCATCTAATGCTAAAGAACTTTCATAATCATTGCGTGTTTCATTATCCCCAAGTTGTTTAGACCACCAAATCCCAAGTCCTAATCAGCCCGAAAAGGGAAAAAAAAAATTTCAAGTCTATCAATCCTTTCCATCATTTAAATCTCACCAAATTGCCACAAGTTTCAGCAGTGCAGCCAACAAGGCAACATAATGATGTAATTTAAAACCATAACATCCCAAAGGTAGTACAATTCCTTGTTTACGCCATATTTTAGACATCACGGCTTGCTCTTGGGCCTGTATCCACACATCAGAAAGGAATGAAGGAGAAACAAAAACTAGAATAACTACGACAAACAGATAAAACCTGAATGGCTTCCATAAATGACATATCTTCACCATTTAACCACATCCTGATAACCACAAGATTAAGTCTCTAATACAAGCAGTATAACATGGCCTTCAATCATCAAGAATCGTACATGCTAAGGAACAGGATCGGAATGACAAAGATGTTAAGATTGAATAGAGTTTATACTTACCACACGAAGAAAAGAGATCCAAAATCCAGGCGGAGATGGCGGAGGATTATTGGGATCTTGAGGTCCAAGAGGACCACCCATGCCCATTCCGTAGCCACCCATGGTTCCTCCCATTCCCCCTCCATACATTCCCCCTCCATACATTCCACCTCCATACATTCCACCACCATATCCACCTCCCAATCCCCCTCCCAATCCCCCTCCTAATCCCCCTCTGTACATGCTACTACCATACATACCCCCGTTCATCCCACCGTAACCACCACCATATGAAGAATTATACATCCCTGATCCATATCCAGAGTTATATCCCAAGCCAGAATTCACTCCTGCAAAGATCAATTTCAGATAAGTCCATAGTAACAAAGAAACATCAACAACCCAATGCTAAAAAAGCTGTTGCTCTGATAAATAAGCCTCAGCGAACCAGTACACACACACCCCCCACCCCACCCCCACGCCAAAAAAAATAAAAACAGAAAAACTACCTCCATAAGTACTGGTTCCGTAATTGTTCTCCCAAGGTCTTGTCGGGAGAGGTCTGCCAGCAGCATTTACATTAACAGCAGTATTTCGATCAGAAGTGGACACTATTTCTCCAGGTTTTGCAGTCCCAGAAGCTTCCACAACATCACTTGTGGCACCAGATGAAGGGGGTCTAAATGGTGCTGGGCCAGATGACGATCCAGATCTTTCCCAAGGTTTCGGTGGAGGACCACTAGCTGCACAAAGAAAATAATGGATGCCTCATCAGTGAAAACACTTTTAACTCAAAAAAAAAAAAAAAAAAACTGTTCCCACAATTCTATTAATTCCCTACCCATCCTGGATGAACAGGCAGTTGGCAGATAATTTAATGGTCAATCACTCACTCCAAGAGTCAAACCACAACCTTGGAAAGACGATAAGACCGTCTGTTCACATGATCACCTCCATTCATAAGATTCCCATATCAGCACAGGGTGCTCCAAAACTTTGTAAAATCCCCAAATCCATTTACACCTACATATTTATGCCGTATAATTCATGGTTTATTCAATTCCTTGTTTTCTCTTTTCTTCACCTTCAAATTCAACACCGACGGGGATATTTCCATAACATAATAAGCCTTCAATCCTACCACCAAAACCACTAATCTTTGGAAAAAAAAACGAGCATAGAATTCTAACAGTCAAACTACGAAACCATGATAAATAGCGAAATTAATCAACTTATGTAATGAAAGATGTCCGGAATTCCTCAATACGAAGCTCAATTCAAGCAAAAAAACAAGATAAACACGAAAAAACCCTAGATTATCCAAACAATGGTATTAACTTTTATACAGGCAATTAGAAATCAATCGCAAATTATCCGTGAAATCCCTAGAATTAAAGAACATCGATAATCAAAACATGGAGTAAAATTACAGAAGAAAGTAAGAAAGTAATTGATAAATTGAGATTGAGAGAGGGGAAAAAGACCTCCTTGTTGGGGTGTCGTCGACATTCGCGACTCCCTAGATGATTGCAGAGAAAGCGCCAAGAAGGAGAGAGAGAAAAAAAAAATATAGCAGCTACTCCTACATCATATCATATACATACTGGTATTATAATGAATTTCTTTTCTTTTCCGAAAGGAGGTAATAATGATTGATATGGCTAAAAATATGAAGATTAAAGACCGTCAAAATTATAAAGTCTTGAAATTAATTTACGTTGTTACTAGTGAAGATACGCGTCAAAATAAGACCTCACCGGCCATTAAAATAAAATCACCAAATAAACTTAGGGCGTATTCTCTCCCGACCTTATTTTCGCCATTGACCGGTTCGATTAAACGATAATCATTACTATTAATTAGTTATAATTTAATTCGGTTCGATCGGTTCAATTCGGTTTAGTTCGGTTCGGTTGTTTTACGTCGAATAGAAACGTGCCCCCAAGATCTACTAATCTACTATGTTTCTTTTGGTGTAGGATAGCGACTAAGCAATAATGTAAACACGTTCGATCGTAGGTCTTTGGTATTACTTTTACAAGACGTTACCAACTAAGTTAGATGACATATACTAATTTTTTTTTGATCCATATGAGCCACGAAGGCAGTACAAAGTATAAAGAAAAGAAGGGGAGGGATTCAAACCCGTGACCTATCGTTCGCAATCCTCAATCTTAACCACTGCGCCAAGACATCCTTGGTAATATACTAATTAATATTACTATGTGGGTCGTGCAAATCCCCTGATTATTGTGGTATGACATTAATCTCGTTTTAACGTTGATAAGGATTAAATATTACTACCTTTGCACACAAAAAAAACATATTTATTACTACTTATGTTTTACAATACATAACATAATAAAAGTAGTGGATTTTTCCCGTCAAAAAAAGTAGTAGATTTTTAGTATCATCATAACGCAATATATTGTGTATACTTTGACAAGTTTTTTAAGAAGACTAACTTTTAGCTCGTTCAAAATCACAAGTGCATACTACTCGACTAATCCCTTTGTACTTTAATAGACTAAGAATGCGTATAGAATGCTGCTTCATTGTGTAACATGCATAATGACATATACTTCTTTCAAAAAATGGCATGAATTACATAATATGAATATAACAATATCTACTTAATAACAACCATATTTCATGTCATTTGATTTTTTTTACAAAAAAGCGGGGTTTGTTTGTTACACCCAAGCACTATGATAGACTAATTATCTACTTTTTAGCACAGTCGACAATACACTCCTTTAGTTGTTCATTTCAATTATGTATTATTGAATTTATGAAATGTTGATACTTTAAATTTACATATAGCTATGGTACTCTATTATTAGAGTTATTGGTCAAAGTCTACAAATATAAGGATTGAGGGAGGCAAGTATGCCAGCGATTTTTTAAGGGTGATTCTATTATATATACAATCATATATATATATATATTGTTGCATTGAAGGAAGACCATAGGTTATGACATTCAAAATTAATGATGTATATTAGATAAATAAAGTAGGTTTTATTGTAAGAAAAAAAATATCAATTAGTAACATTCAATTGGATTTTAGAAAATGAAATGTGCAAAATTGGTAAAAAATATTTTGTACAAATTGTTTTTGTTTTTAGAATATTGTATTTATCAATTATATTATTGTATTGATGTATTGATTTGTTGACACCACCTCTCTCCTCCATCTCTCCCTCTAAGAAAAACTCTAGCCTTATTCCTCATTAGAGGTTGTCATCCACCATTTTTTTTTGGTAAAGGTAAGTCCTCAATTTCTTATATATTTTTTAGTATCTAATCATTTTCATTTACTTATCTATCTTTATAAGAGTCTTTTATCCCCAATTATTGGAGGCCAGTAGCCTCTTTTCTTATAAAGGTTTTAAGATAGGCTATAATTTAAAGGATGGATATAGGAATTAGGAGGTTTATTTATGGTTTCTTATGCGCTTTTGCTATGGTTGTCAATCCTTATTCCTTCATTTGCAATATTGCTAAGTCAATATAAATATACATCTTCCTCTCAAGTATGATGGAGTAATAGATCCCGAGATAACAAATTCTATAATGTCACAAGTATCATATTGGAATCTTTGGATTCATAATCTCTTACACAAGAACTCTGGTTGTTTTGTTGGATTTGCTTTCAATTATTTTTTTTGAGGGGTTGGATTTGCTTTCATTGTTGCAATATGTGTTGCAGAAGTCATAAGACTTTTGATTAATGAAAGTTAGTGTCTCTTGGGACTTCCTTCGAAAGAAGACCTCAACTATTAAAATCTTCGGAGCTAAGGATCCAATTTTAGAACCAAGTAGGCACCTCTAAGCTAACTCTATTATCTATACAAGTGTTGCTTGTAAATATGTTTAGTTTAACAAACAAAAAAAAGTATATTATATTACAAATGACGCATATTAAAACTAAAATAATCATTCTCCTAATATAGTTTATGGCTAATATGCCAAGTTAAGTTTGACTTAGTGATTACGACCGTACCTCCCAACCTCAAAGGGTGAAAATTCATTCTCCAGTACGAGCACTTTGAGGAGGGGATCCCCCTACCTTTCCCTCTCATATTCAAAATGTTTAGGCCATTAACCTAGGAAGAATTTGACCAGCAAAAGGTTTCGACCCAAAGTGGCCCTTTTATCATACCAGATATGTGCAAAAAAAAAGAGAAGGTATTGAACTTATGGTAAAACGAGTATACATTGATTATCTGATAAAAAAAAATTGAATATCTGATTTGAAACTTTGATTAGCTGATATGAAACTTTGAATATCAAATATAGAAAATTGATAATCTGATATAAACATTTGAATACAATATCTGAGTATTTGAGTACCTGAAATAAACAATTGAATATCTGATAAGGGAATATCTGATGGAAACAAATCATTATCAGACAATTCAGTGGCTTGGAGAGTGGAATAACTACGCAGTAAGTGCTTGAGCATCAAGTTCTTTTAATGAGTGAAACCCATACTTTGAGGTTTTTCCATCTCTTCATTTTCCGTTACCAATTCTTTGGTTAATACAAGCAACCTCATATTTCCTCATCTCCTCTTATAGTCGTACAACAGTCCTACTAAACAAAAGTTTGGAGTGCATCGAACCTGTTTGCAAACAAGGAGTAGGAGGTGGCGTCGGCCGGTCCCACCAGCCATCTCTGTGGAAGGTGTCGACATTCTTTATGTGTCAGAACATGTGGCAGGGCTCCCTCGGCGGGAGCTGCTACACGAGATGTCGTCGAAGAGCTCACAGAGGGGCATTGAAGCGGCGTCGTTTGAGGTGATAAGGTTGTGATATTCCACGAGAAGTTTGTGGGTTTTGCGGGAGATTGTGCGGAGGAGTGTTGCCGTGTACCAGAAGCCGCATAGGCCTTCGGCTTCTGAGCTGACTTTGACCACCATGAAAGCCTTCAAGAAGGGCACAACTTTTGGTTTTTGGTATTTGTTCAGGAGAGAGAAAGGAAGGAGGGGGAGTGAGATTTTGGTCTTTGGGCTTAAAGGTGGGCCTTCTCACCAAATGTTTGGGCCAGACGATCTGACCCAATACTTTCAGAAAATAAAAATAAACTTTTCGGTATAAGTAATATGAACTAATCTTGATTCGTATATATATATATTTTTTTATAAGGAGAACAAACTTAGACTAACATCCTAATATCGGGGCCCGCCTAAAACATCCTTGCGGATGATGAGGGAGAAATCCATACAATAAGGAGGGAACCAATATAACTGGGAAAGGTAGTCATGCGCCTTCCGAGCCATAAAATCAGCAGCCTTGTTAGCTTCGCGAAAGATGTGACGAAACTAGCGCACACAGGCCCGACGAGCATCCACACCCGCATCTTTAACAATGTTAGAAATCTCCCAAAGAATACGCCAAGAATTCTTCATAGAATTGATGACCCCTAAGTTATCGCCTTCTATAATAAGATGAGTGATGTTAAGGAAATAGGCTCCCTTAATGCCTTCACTAAGAGCCCAAGCCTCAGCTTGAATAATAAATATATGAGAACCCCGAGACTTATTGGCACCAGCTAACAGAACTTCCACCATCACTATTTCTAATCACAAAACCTAAAGAAGCATTGCCATTACTAAATTTAGAACCGTCAGAATTTAGCTTGCAAAAACTGATAGGAGGGGGGACCAAATGAGATTAGAACTCCGCTCGAAGGAACGTGGGAAGATTGCACTTGGGAGAAGAAGAGGAGGCAGAGGAGAAATCACCTACCTCACTTTGTCCACTTTAGACCAACGAGCGAAAAAATTATTAATTTGAAAACTAGCACGACGGGGGGAAATGCCTTCATCATTGAAAATCACTCGATTTCTAAAGAACCAAATATACCACCACACAAAAGAAAACTTCTTAATAAATTCCGAAGAAAGCTTAGAATGACAATAATCAATCCAATACCGAAAAGAGAATTGACTAGAAAAGTTGAACTCTTGAGGGAGTTTGGCCAAGCACCATTGTCATGAAGACACTCAAACACATCTAAATTGAAGGGGCATTCAAAACAAAGGTGAGAAAGAGATTCAAGGGCATTACAACATAAAAATCATTGCTGAGGAAGAAATACCTTAAGTCTATCTTTTTTAGGAAGTCCATTATGACAAGCTTTCCATAAAAAAATTTAATTTTGGGAACAGCTTCCAAAGCCAAGCAAACTCAACTTTTTCAAAATTCGGGTTATGAAGACCCTGAGCCAACATCGACCCTGACTTGACAGAATGCTTCCCATCAGCCGTCAGTCCCCACACAAGAGTATCGGGCTGAGGGTTAGATGGAAGAAAAGAAGAAAAAATAATTGAAGCTATGTGGGGAAGGACAAGAGAAGCAATTTTCTCCCGATCCCAAAGCCCATGATCATCAATCACATCACTCACTTTGAAGTGTTCCGACTCATGAGTAGGAAGAATAATTTTTTAAAGGGGATATTGGAAGATCCAATTATCATCCCAAAATTTAATCTCTTTGCCATCCCCTACTTGTCATCTCAACCCCTGCCTAAATAGGGGTCTAAGGGACATAAGTTTTTTTCCATTGCCAAGAGGCTACTGAAGAGACTTTATGAGTTAAAATATCCTGATTTTTACTATACTTTTTCTTAACAAAATTTGTAATACCCCTCATGATTGCTTTAAAGGGATTTAGCAGGCTACTCATTCCAACAAGATGCATCGTTCTTTTAGGAAGCTTAATTCCTTAGTTACTCCACAGTTAAGCGTGCTTGGCTGGGAGTAGTCTTGGGATGGGTGACCTCATGGGAAGTTTCTCAGGGTGCGCATGAGTGAGGACAAAATACGCCGGAAGAACTTGTGTTGGTTATTGAGGACAGTTGTTGGCCTTGGATGCGCATTGGTGACGATATACTCGGCTCTGTATGGGTCGGGTATTACAAATGGTATCAGAGCAACCCTGCGACCGCGTGTTGGGGTGACCCTAAAGTCGTCAGGCCGAATATTAGGAGTCCTCAGGCGCCTAGTGAGGGAGGATTATGGGGCTAAATTGTCATAAGGAGCGACCCAGAGGTCGTCACACCGAATATCTGGAGTCTCCGGCGATCAGTCTTCAGGTTGGGGCGACCCACAGGCCATATGCCGAATATGTGGAGTCCTCAGGCGCAACGAGGGCGTTGCTGTTCTCAAGTGGGGGTGTATGTAATACCCCTCATGATTGCTTTAAAGGGATTTAGCAGGCTACTCATTCCAACAAGATGCATCTTTCTTTTAGGGAGCTTAATTCCTTAGTTACTCTACAGTTAAGCGTGCTTGGTTGGGAGTAGTCTTGGGATGGGTGACCTCCTGGGAAGTTTCTCAGCATGCGCATGAGTGGGGACAAAATACGCCGGAAGAACTTGTGTTGGTTATTGAGGACAATTGTTGGCCCTGGATGCGCATTGGTGACGATATACTCGACTCCGTATGGGTCGGGTGTTACTAAATTTACCCATAAATTGTCTTTATGTTTGATAATTTTCTAAAGAAGTTTCATTTGGAGAGCAATGTTATTAACATCTGCCTTCCGAATTCCTAAACCCCCATACTGCTTTGGTAAACAAATTTTATCCCAACCTATCAGATTAACCGACTTATTTAGATCATCTTTATTCCAAAATAAATTCCTATAGGTTTTATCTAAACTTGAGAGGATTTGTTTGGGAAGATAAAAACTTTGCATCTGGTAATTGTCTTTAGTAGCCAAATTAGCTTGAATTAAAACCGTTCTACCTACTTGCGATTGGCTTTCCATTTACAGCCTTACAATAGACTTTCCCAAAAGTTTTTTTGGTAACCCTTGAATCTATAATAGGACAACCCAAATATTACCCTAAATTGGAAGTTTCACTCATGCCTAAAAGTCTAGAAAAATTAGTATTAGCAAGATTTGAAACATTAGGAGATAATTGGAAAGCAGACTTATGGAAATTAACTAATTGATCTGACATTAAACAATATTTATCCAAAATCGCCTTGATAGTGGAACAACTATAACCAGTTGCCTTGGTAAAAATTCATTGTATCATCTGCAAAAGTAAGAAACGGGATTCTCACTCCAGATTTACCAATAGAACTCCAATAGGTTTATCTTTTTGCGAATTTGCAAAGGAGAGTTGTCTAGCAAGCAACTCAGCACAAAGAATAAAAAGATACGAGGATAGAGGGTCATCTTGGCGGATACCTCTCGAAGGAAAAAATATATCCCCTAGGACGCCATTAACTAGGATCGAGAAAGACGGAGTAGAGATACAGGTTTTAATCCACTCAATCCATTGAGTGCAAAAACCCAACTTTCTAAGAGAGACTAAAATATAGTTCCATTCTAGCCTATCATATGCTTTTTTCATATCTAACTTGATTACAATCCAGTCCTCTGCACCTGATTTTTTACTAAACGAATGAAAGACCTCATACGCTATTAAAATGTTATCCTGAATAAGGCGCTCAGGAACAAAGGCACCTTGGAGGGATGGATAATTTTCCCCATTACTGACTTAAGACGATTAGTAATAACTTTTGAAATTATCTTATATATGGTAGAGCACAAACTAATTGAGTGAAAATGATTTGCATTTGAGGGGTTATCAATCTTCGGGATTAGAGCAAGAAAAGTGTGATTAATCTCTTTCAAAATATTCCCAGAGTGGAAAAAATGCATTGACCGCTCTGACGACTGAATTGCCGACAAGGGTCCAATATTTCTGAAAAAAAGAACGGAGGAAAACCATCTGGGCCTGGGGATTTGTCAGGAGCAAGATTAAAAGTAGCATCTTTGATCTCCTCAACTGACAAGATATCCGTGAGAAATAAATTGTCTTCAGGGGAAATAATATGAGAAAGGAGGGAGAAATCCACATCTTCATTAAAGAAACAATGAGGATTCGAGACAAATCGGTTGTTAAATTCCCTCGTGATTTCAATTGATATACTAGCAGGGGAGGAAATGACTTGATTAGTGTCTGTAGTAAAATTCTTAATTTGGTTTTTACTCCTAATAGAGGCATGGGTATGATAGTATTTAGTATTTGCATCACCAAGGAGGAGATAATTAGTCTTACTTTTTTGTTTCCAGTACTCACGACTAAAAGTTAGAAATCTTTCACGTTTTAGAAGAAAACGTTCTTGTTGCAAATTAAGAGTAGAGCATAGAGGATTAGAAATGAGTTTCTCCTCAATGTTTGCCAATTTGGTATCTACTAAACGTAGTTGCCTAAAAATATTACCAAACTGAGAAAGATTCCATTTCTTAGAGTTGTCTTTTAGAAGTTTGCATTTTTTAACAAGATTGAACATATGTGAACCATTAAAGCGAGTACACCAAGACTTTTTAACCAACGTATCATAATCCTTACGTTGACACCACATTTTCTCAAAACGAAACGGAGGGGCTTTCGAAATTTTAGTAATTGATAAATCAAAAGACACCTGACAGTGATCAGAAGAAGTAAAAGGATGATGATTTAGTTTGGCATCGAGTGAATCTACTAATCCATGAAGTGCTAGCTACACCTTTATCAATAAGTTCCAATATATTATTCGGGCTAGCTCTTTTCTTTCTCCAAATGAATCTAAAGCCCATGAAAGGTAGCTCAACACAAGAAACTTGGTTGAAAAGATTATGCATGGTATGAGTTCTAACAGAGTTAAAGATTGCACCCCCTAACTTATCTTGCTCACAACTAATTTCATTAAAGTCACCAAGTATAACAACGGGAGAAGTTAGATTATTAACATACATAATTAACTCATTCCAAAATTCAGCTCTATGTTCATGTCTAGCAGGTGCATAAATAAAAATCACTACAAAGGAAAGATGATCATTAAGAAGAGTAATAGAGCATGAAATAAACCGAGCAACTTTATGTAATACTACTAAATTAAAGGGGCAAGAATTACAATCCTTCCAAAATAGCCATAAACCACCTGCTAGTCCTAAAGTGGGAACATAATCAACATGTAATTGGAATCCACATTGATTTGCTATGATTAGGGGGGAGCTTTAGTTTTCACTTCACATATCATAAAGATCTTAATAAAGTTACTTGTACAAAAATCTCGAATATCAGTCAATGTATTCTTCTTAGCAACCCCTCGAATATTCCAAAAACCAATAATCATAATTATTTAAATAGCAAAAGACAAGCCATTTTTAACTGGCAGGGGATGTAGAGCTCATAATCTTCTACAAAGGAATGCAGTCAAAAATATTTGACAAACTACTAATCTGCATCCATAATTCAATAAATTCTTGCAAATACGCATTGAGAAATAGAACTCTTACAGGGTGCCACCACCCAAAAGTGTTATTGAAAGCAACTGTTAAAGCACTAGAGTGAATGACAACCTGTATAATAATATAGAGATACTTAAAAGGAATAATCAGTAGAAGATGATTTCTTAAGAAATCACGACTAAGGAAATTTAGCATCCATAAATGAAAGACAAAATTTATCTGGGAAGCCTTCTTTGGGCACAATAGAGCTATAATATGGCAATAATACAAGAATGGACTTAAAAAATCTCCAATCCAACCGCTTCTGTAGCCTATATAGGAGTTTTTATAAAAGAGCAAAACATTGCAATACAACCAACAAATTGCAATCCCATGATGATCAAGATGGGGATTCCATGCACTTTGAAAATTTTCTATCCACGAAAATATAGAAACAATAATCAACTCAGGTCCATCTTGCTTAAGATAAAGTCTATACCTAGTGGACAGAGAGATCCACTTTTGATCCACTTTGCATTGAATGACCAATTGTTCTCCATATTTAGTAATGTGAAAAAAATTCCTTATAAGGTACCACCACCAGGTACTAGAGTTATATAAAACAACAGTTGTAGAATGATTGTCAATCTGTAAAATTATGCTGAAACAACTATAAAAACATTAATTATAAGTTGTTTTCTGAAGTAGTTACATAAAGGAAAATTTCACAATTTATCAGATTAGTCTTAATGAGGCGCAATAGAGAGAGAATTTGGCAATATGTACTATAGAACAGGCTACAGAGGACTCGAATCAAATAACTTCTATAGCCAAAAATGGAATTTATAGAAAAGAGAATTGCTTTGCAATAGGACCAACAAATTCCAAACCAAAACCTTCTGAAAACTAAATTGGAATTCAAAGATATTGCCATTACATAAATGACAAGAATTCCGAGCTCAAAAACTGCCAAATTATGTACTACAAGTTTTCCTAAACATCAATATTCAATAGTTGAACATGAAACTAATATACGACTTTAATAGGTATCCTGAAGTGGAAAGCTTCGAAGTGATCCTCCAATCGAATAAATGCTGATAAAAACAATCAAATTAATTTCATACACAAATAACTCAATAAGTAGTTGACAATAACCAGAGAACTTTTTCTCCATTCCAATAGCTTTTGGGGACTAGAATGGAGTAAGGGAAAATATTCTTGATGGAATAATAAAAATTTGACTCTATCCAAATAGGAAATAGAATAAGAAAACAAAATTTCTAACTTGCTTGACTAAAGAGAAATAAACCAGATTCATTTTATGACTTGGCCAGCGGAGTTCTGTCAATTTTGACGCCAAAGAGTAACTTCCCAGCCGCGAAACACCCGAGGTCATCCCACTCGAATAGATGAACCAAAGAGACATCCTTTCAATAGTGCCACCTCACCCATAATTGAAGATGAAATGGCCTGATTCAACTTCTATTTAGCAGAGAATTAGGAAAATTTTGAAGCTTGGTAAAGTAAATAGGATGGAACACATCAAATTGGGGATGATCAATTATTTCCTCTTCGTAGCAATTTTTGCTTAAAGAACAAATTTAGATGAAGATAAGAGCACCATTAATGATGAATGAAAAAAAGATCATCCCACTCTCTTTCTAACTTTCTCTCTCTAAAAAATTACATCCCACAATCTTTTCCCACTTTCTTCTTAACAATGAACCAAAAAAAAGATCATCCCAACTACTTTTTCCTCTCTCTCTTACTTTTTAACCCCACCCAACTACTTTTTCTCTCTCATCACCCAACCACCATTATACAATATTTTTATTATTTAATTTTTAATGACATGAAATATTCATTATTAATTGCTATTATATTATTAATTAATTAAATTAATAATTTTAATATTATAATTATCATTTTAATAATTAAGTTATCTACATAATTAGCTATTATTAATACGTAGCATATGCAATTAGCGTTTTTAATATATACTCATTAATTAGCGATCTAATAATTAAATTATGAGACACAATTAAGCATTTTTAATATATTTTTAATTTCGAGACACATAATGAAATACAAGAACGAATTATAAACTTAATTAGGAACGAAATACATAAAATACATAATGAAATGCTCTTAATTAGCGTTACGGCCAAACTTCTTCCATATATTGGCAACGAAATCACGTTTCAAGGATTGATGCACATGTTGATCTTCAATTGCATCTCTATTCGCCATGTAACGGTTGATATCTATGATCCGATCATGATAATATTCAAATTCTTCGCCATCATTACTTGTGTTTGAAGTGAACTCAGTAGTATTTGCGTAGTGTGCATATGTATCTCGTTCATCTTCCACAATCATGTTATGCATGATAATGCAAGACAACATGATATCATTGAGAATTTCCTCATCCCATGCGAGGGATGGTTTACGAACTATAGCAAAGCGAGATTGCAGCACCCCAAATGCTCTCTCAACATCTTTTCGAGCTCCTTCTTGGTGTTGAGCAAATAACTCGTCCTTGCGAGTTTGAGGACATGTAACTGATTGAATGAATGTTGCCCAATTCGGATATATACCATCAGTGAGATAATAACCCTTATCGTATTGGTTACCATTCACCGTAAACTGCACGGGTGGTGCTCGGCCTTCTAAAACATCCCTAAACACAGGAGATCGGTGAAGAACATTCAGGTCATTGCACGCACCTGGTATCCCAAAGAAAGAATGCCATATCCATAAGTCACGATCAGCCACAGCTTCAAGAACTAATGTAGCAACACCAACTCTTCCTTGATATTGTCCTTTCCATGCCGTCGGATAATTTTTCCATTCCCAATACATACAATCTATGCTGCCGATCATTCCTGGAAATCCACGTTCTTCACCGTACGCAAGTAGTCTAGCCAAATCATCTGGAGTTGGCCGTCTCAAGTACTCGGCACCAAATTGGTTGATAACCCCCTTCGTGAATTTCATTAACGCTATTCGAGCTGTGCTTTCACTAATTCGCACAAACTCGTCAAGCGAGTCTGCCGCAAGCCCGTACGCAAGTATTTGTATAGCAGTTGTACACTTTTGAAGGGGAGATAAACCTAACCTTCCGGTACAATCTCTTTTTTGAGTGAACCATGTATCACTTGGTACGACACTTTCCATAATCCGAAGAAAGACATGTCGCTGCATTCGAAATCTTCGACGAAATAAACGAGCGGGATAGGCCGGTTGATCGGCAAAAGTAATCATTATACGATCGTCTATGGCCTTCTTCCCCGCCTCGAATAGGCCGGTGATGATCCTCATTAGGATCAGTCACTTTTGCTCTTCTATTCCTTGGTGCTGGAGTAACATTTGATATAAGAGTTGGAACATTTGGTTGAACAACATTGATCAAGAATTCATCTATTTCTTGATAGGGATGGACATGGGTCCAGGACCCGACCCAGACCCGGTTGGACCCGGCCCATTTTTAAGGGTCTGGGTCTAAAATTTTGAGACCCATTGGGTCCGGGTCGGATCTGGGTCTAAGTGTCTAAAAACGGGTCTGGGTCTGATAATTCTAGACCAGACCCGGCCAAGAGACCCGGTGCATTTTTTTTACATATAAATATATAAAAAATAATATAAAATATATAAACTAATTTTACCCGAAATCCCTATACCTTAATACATTATACACGCAGCCGAATTTCGACCCAGACCACTTGTTTCTCTCTGTCTCTCTGCTACAGTATACACACGGCCGCTTCACGGCTTCGGTTAGATCACCGCGTTCGGTATGCACGCGCCGGTAATCTACACCGGTAAGTGTTTTTTTTTGCATTTAGTTTCTGGTGATAGAATCTGTAGCTTTCTCTCTCTAACTTGACATTGTCGGAAGCCATGGGAATCTGGGATGCTTTTCTTAATTGGCTTAGAACTTTAGAAGGTTTGTTAATTTCTCTCTTTCGGTTTATGTATATGTAATTGTCTTGAGTTTCGATTTGATTGTGATGGGTGGGGAGGGGGGAGCAGCTGCGTAATGAAAGCGTCGGCATTTTGATTCGATGAGCTAACTCCATTGTCTCTGTCACTCGATTTCACTTCATATAAGAAAATGTTCTACCTTGGATGATTTTCATTTTTGTTTTGTTGTATAAGTTTTCAATTTTTATTTTCATCAATAGTGTATACATGCGATTGTGCCAAGTATTTCCAAACCACACATTTTGGTATTACATTGTTGTGATTTATGAGTTGTAACATTTTGGTATTACATTGTTGTGGTTGTTTAATTTGGGATATTTTGTGGAAGAATTAAACTACTATTTTGGTCCCATATCATTTTAATTACTAAGGAAAATGTGCATAAAAAATCGCAAGGTAAAAAAATAAATAGAAAGTCAAAATATGCTTGAGACCCATTTTGGATCCATTTTTGGACCCAAGACCCGTCAGACCCATTGGGTCTGGGTAAGGGTCCAAAATTTTTAGACCCTGTGGGTCTGAGGCGGGTCTGGGTCCAAATAAAAAAATACGGGTCTGGGTCTGGGTCTGGTTGGACCCGCCCCAGATCCGGCCCATGCCCATCCCTATTTCTTGATCAATGTTTGCTCGGGATGATCTTATTTCATCCTCAGAACTAGATGAACTTGAAGCGGTTAAGTTTAAGTTGAAAGAGTTCATTGTATAAATTTGAGAGGGTTTAGATTTGGTGTGAGCAAATGGTGAACAAGCAAGCATGAGTTATATAGCAGAAAAATAATACATAAAAGTAGTACAATAATGTAAAAGCATAGCAATAATACATTAAAGTAGATATATAATTTAACAAGCAAGTACAATAATGTTAAAGCATAACAATAATACATAAAAGTAGTACAACAATGAAGCATAACATCTGTATTGAAATGTCATAACATTAAAGCAAAGCAAGTACAATAATGTATAAAGCAAAGCAAGTACAATAATGTATAAAGCAAAATAGTACAATAATGTAAAACAGTACAATAATGTAAAACAGAACAATAATGTAAAAAGCTGTATTGAAATGTCAATTCATAGAATTTACACAAGTACGGTTTTTTACTTTTTTTTATTAATTGAACTTAAACATACACATTACTTAAAAAGGAGAATTTAAACTTAAACATAAACTAAACTTTAAACTTAAACATAAACTAAACATAAACTAAAATTTAAACTTAAACATAAACTAAACTTGAACGTAAACTTAAACTCAAACATGAACTACACTTAAACATAAACTTAACTTAAACATAAACATTACTTAAAAAGGAGAATTATTCGTCAACCATATTGTTAGTTTCTCAATTGTTGCCTCCTCAAATGGTGATCGATTTTCCTTCGCATACAATGATTGCAGCAAATCCCAATTCTTATGATACTCTTGTATGTTCAAGCTCCTGGTTTGCAGCGCTATTTCTTGTTCCTTTGCAGCAACCTTCCTTGTTTCAACCTCCAACTTTCTGGCTTGTCTTTCAACATCTGCACTCCTACCCTCTGAATGGATCCGAAGTCTTTCATTAAAATTATTGAAACACTCAATTGTCTGACCAGTCACCCCTTTCAGCTTAGACTTCGCTTTCTTCACACCATCTCCTCGTGGCTCGACGTCACCTCCATCACCACTGGTAGGTGTCTCGGGCATTGAGTCACTTCCATCAACTCTCGGCCTTTTACCGCTACTTCCGCTTGCAAAATTTACAACGGTTATATTTTTAATGCCCAATAGGAAGCTGACATGTGCAAAAAGGGCGACAAATGTCGCGCGCCTGTTGGTCCGGAGTGTCAGCGCGTCAGCGCTGACAAATTTAATTTTTTTTGCCTTTCCAGCAGCCAAAACGCAGCTTTTTGACTGCTGGAGAGGCAAAAAAAATTAAAGAAAGTCAGATAAGGCAGTGGGTCCCACTCCCACGCCTGATCATGCTTTCACTCGTCCCATACAAAATTTTTTTGCCAATCAACCCACAATCTTTATTTCATTCATTGTTAATTAAGGGGGTTTTTTTAAGATCAAGTATGTAATCTTTTTTTTTCAATCATCATTAAGGATGCCCTAATGAAACTTTTGGTGAATCTAACTCCACGACTCCACTAGGGGATCGAGATGATAGAGTACTGGATATGGTTTATAATTTATAGCATAGGAAAAAAAAGGATGAAAGACTTTACAATTTGCAGGAAATGGTTGACGGGAAAGCTAGGGTTTGTTTCAAAAAAATTGGGCCTTTTTTCTCTCTCATGATTTTTTATTTCTTGATTCGTATTAATATATTATGATCCGACAATAATTATACAATCCTGTAATATATAATTGATCCCAATTTTTAGTATGATCTTAATGATCGGAGGAACTTACTATCCTTGTTAGAAGAGTAAATCAATTTATGATTGTACGATCCGATCCGACAAACAATGAAAACACATATGTTCAATATATGTATTTAGTAATTGATAATAAAATATAGATTATACGATCCTACAATCCAACTCTACCATTTCGATCCACCCCCTTTTTCCTATTATATTTTTTGGCAAGTAAGGAGAAGGACCCTATTACACCTCTCACAATTTAATAACTAACTTTACACGTCAGACTCATTGGGAGTGAGGGGGGATGATAAGGAAAATCTCATCCTAAAGAGCCCCTAGTGGGCTTTGTTCTCATGACTTTGAAGTCATGAGGCAAAATCTTTACTAATAGGTCAAAGCATTTACTTCGTCAAACCATGAGTTAAGCATACAAATAGGGACTAATGTTTTGCATTTTTTCACTTTTAAGGACCTCATATATTTTTTTCACCTTTAAGAACTTAAGTCCACAATTTCATTGAATTAATCTCACCGTTAACTCAACTTGACTTTTCAATCCAAAAAAATAGAAAAAACATGGTTTTACAATATCTTTTTGCAATTAAAGAGAAGACTAAAATGATTTCAAGATTTAACAGTTGGAAACCTGGGTTACAAAATGCTCGAGTAAGGCATACAATTAGGGATTTACGTTTTACTTTTTTCACCTTTTAGGACCACCCATGTTTGTCTTTTTTCACTGTTTAAAACCTTACGGAGTATGAACTTAACTGATGAACCCTTAGTAAATTATATATTATTAAATGAAATACTAATGATAAACTAAAGTATTATATCTAGAGGAAAAAAACCCAAGGGCTGCGGTCAAAAGGGGCCCAAGGGCTGCGTTTTTTGACCGCAGCCATTGGACTAGCAGCCCTTGGCATTTAGGAAGGGCTGCGGTTAAAAACCGCAGCCCTTAGCGCATTAAGGGCTGCGGTTTTTGCCCGAACCGCAGCCCTTGTGACCCCTAAAAAATATTTTTTTTTTTTTTTGCATTTTTAGTCCTAAATGTTCCCAAACAGTTATATATATATAAAAGTATCATTTTCCATTACAAATTATGTTTTTTACACAAATATAGAGAAAATGGCTATAATATATGCGAGGTCTTATCATCATCAATTCTCATGCAATTGAGAAGCCATCTAATTACAAAATATTATCAAATATTTGATCCAAAATTCTGAATTACACAATAATTGTCCCAGAAGAATCATTAGCATTCTCAGTAACATACTTCCGACGACGGCCATCAATCTGTTCACAACAAATCAACCTCAACCATTTATTACTCCAACTTGTTTTTACTATTCTCTCAATCTCACCTATCCAAAACTCTCAGCTCCTAGTGCAAAACTCAAGCTCCTGCAACTAAAAAAGAACGAAGTATACATTATTAGGGACCCATTTGTGCTTCTCAGTAGCCCCGTTAAAAACTTAATCGTTCTTATCAAAATTGCATCATTATCAACCTCATATATCCATTATCACAAATGGTTTGGTGCATCTCATATAATAATTTGTCTTCTTTTCTTTGCGTGGGTGAATAAGTGTTGACAACAGAGCCATACAAAACAGACATAAGCAGAATTTTAGAGAGGGATAAGTCATAAGTTACACAAAAACTCAGGCTAATTCATTATCATTGTAAGTATAAAGTTCTCAATTTTTTTGGGAACCTTAAAACAAATTCTAGAAACCAGCAAAAGGTGAATTTACAGATTTCAAACTGAGCATTATTCGCATAAGTACGAGTAGTTTTAATTTCACAATAGAACAAATATCAATAACTTTTAAAATCTCAAATCAAAAACAGAAAACTAGCTGTGATAGTGAAAATGCCCTTAGAACCATCTACATCAATACATCATGCCATGAACATCATGAATATAAAATCTTGAGTTATCATGAGAATATCACATTAGACACAACAAACTCAAATAATCCCTTCAGGATTCTAAGATTATCCTTGTGACTGAAAACACGGAGGCTAGGACCGAGCAGATGCCCTCCCTATATAGCCCCAACAACCTCTCCAAACCTCAATCTTAACTAAATGAAGTCCTCATTAAGCATTTCAAAGACAGGCATAATATATTATTTTCTCCTTGAGCAAAATCAATGAATGAGCAACCAAGAATAGGCAAACAAAGAGTCATAAATGCCTCAAAGTGAAAATAAAGAAGGCAATAATATAAGTAGCCTATGAGACTAGATTCTTTTCTCATTTTCCTACGCTTAAACAGATCATAATCTGGTATACTCATTGTGACATGCATAATATCCAACAAGTTAACTCCATCACAACTCATAAGGGTACAAATAAGGTATCGACAAATTAAAAAATTCTTGTCCAAGCAGAAGTCATACTTAAGAAAATGATAAAATTAAACCTTGCAAACCTTTAGACACCGTGAAAGTGTGAAACAAGAACATGCAAGTTACCAATACTGCTATGAGCTCCAAAAAAATACCTTCATGAACATAGCTGAACAATGATCCTGAAATAAATTGCAAATACATCATATATCAAAAATGTCACAACAATTTCTTATATTCACTCACCTTACTTCACAACCAACTAATGCAGCTAATATGACCATCTTAAACAATAAAAGACCCAACCTTTACCAAAATCATTCAACATTCTACAAAACCCAAAATTAATAACCCACCAAAAATTGAAAATTTCTCCATTTCATAACATACTGAGCAAAAAACTACACGCAAAACCAAAAAAGAACAAATTTTATTCACACTAAACTTAGAAAATGCCTCAAAGTGAAAATAAAGAAGGCAGTAATATAAGTGTTACTAGGCTTCATCGAATTCAAGCTAGAACTAAAGACAAAAATCACCAAAAAAAAAACACAAATCTGAGATCAGAAAAGATACACACATAACAAATTCATAAAATCAAACCGATATGAAAAAAATCAAGAGGAGAGAGAATGATTGTAAAAAGAAGGAAACAAACCCAGATCGCCGCCGTGCTGGCGGAGCCACAATCAGAGATGCGAGATGCGACATCGTCAGAATTGGCTTTGTGAGAAAGAATATCATCGCGAAGAACCACCGAGAATGTGCGATGCCCTAACTTTGTGGTGAGGAGCCACCGAGAATGATAGAGGAGAGAGACGAATGATGATTTGTGAAGATTTGTGGTAGTGAGAATGAAGATTCGTGGTGGTGTGAGAGCAAACCCTAGCCACCGAGAATGAGAGAGGAGAGGGACGAATGAGAGAGAAAGACGAGAGTGAGGTAGCGCTCAATATTTTCATTCTAAAGTATATAGCCCATCAGCCCAACCGAGAATTAATTATAAAGGGTTGCGGGTTGGCTCAAAACCGCAGCCCTTCATTACTAAAGGGCTGCGGTTTTGGGATACCCGCAGCCCTTCACTATTAAGGGTTGCGTTTTGCAATTATACGCAGCCCTTGCACTGCAGCCCTTGCGTTTTTTTCCACTAGTACTATTGTTTATTATATTTTATTTCATAATGGATGTAAATCGTCCTTGGCTTAATTGCACATATTTATTTTCCAACACATTCTCTTTCCTCTGTTCTTCTTCAATAATCTTTCTAACTCAAACTTCACCACGTAGAAAATGGATAAATAAACTAAAATTGAGGTATGTTGGTGGTGAGGCGAAGTTATTGATGTTCATTTCATAATAAAACCTCTGCTCACTTTGTGCAAACAATCAACCCAATCATAGAAATGACAAGTAGTTGTTTGCTTATATTTTTGACATATATCAAAACCTCATAAATGAGTCGTTGAATAGCTCTTGATGTTAGTTGTTTTGTTCGCCGACTAAGTGATTCAAGCGTATGTTATTTTCTTATTCCATTTTTTTAGGGACAAAGAAGATATTTTATGTTGTACGAACTTTGAATAAATTGAAATTTTTTGTTGAGTGAAT
This sequence comes from Beta corolliflora, assembly GCA_947648045.1. Classification (NCBI taxonomy): domain Eukaryota; kingdom Viridiplantae; phylum Streptophyta; class Magnoliopsida; order Caryophyllales; family Amaranthaceae; genus Beta; species Beta corolliflora. The sequence continues at coordinate 480,933 of CANSZD010000559.1, read as the reverse complement.
ATGGAATAAAATGAAGAATTTTTGTTATAACTTTTTGAAAAAATCGAAGAATTTTGTTTCTATGAAAACAAAGGAACTAGGCATTTTACATCCCATGTTTACAACTATTTAATAGTGAATTTGTTTTTTTCTTCTTTTTTTAATCGAGAAAAGAAATTGTCAAAGAAAGTTTTTAGTTTTATTGGTTTGAAAAGTCAACTTGGGTTAATGGTGAGGTTAACTAATCCAAATAGTGGACTTAGGTCCTTAAAGGTGAAAAAAACATATGAAGTCCTTAAAGGTGAAAAATGTAAAACGTTAGTCCCTAGTTGTATGCTTAACTCGTCAAACCATCTTATGTTCTCCAAGCTATAGTATCTTATGATCCTATAAGAGCACCCACATCAGTGAGTTTTTAGGTTCCCCAAAACAAAAAAATGCAAAAAAAGGACCTTCCCACTCATGTAGGTTGCTTCCCCAGAATTGTGGAACACCATTAATTGGGGAACCTTCCCATATTGAAGGCAAATGGCGACGCGCCACGTGTAAAGGGAGAGGGGATAAAAATCCCGCGTGAAACCTGAATCTTAGCAGCATCTGAGATTTTTTTTTTTAAAAAAAAGTTCAGCGTGCCAATGAGATGGTGACAATTATTGTCACACGCTGCACACACCAAATGCCAGCCGAATGAGGACGCGCCATGTGTTATCTCAGCAGCTTTTACAACGGTTATATTACTGTAGACACATAATCGTGTCTCCCATTTAATCTTACTATGATGACCAATACCCCGCTCCAATTGGTCCGGATCGAGGAAAGAATAAAGAACGAGTCTAAAATAAAATGTTTTAAGCCCAAAACCATTTCCTAACTATTTTTATTAACTCATTTCCGAAAATCTTTTTATAACTAGTTTTACTATGCCTACTTTTCTAAATCATTTTAAAATAACTTTTTAAAGGCCCATCTTTGAAAACCTTTTAAAAATAGTTTTTATGAAACCCTTTTTTAGCCCATTTTAATTAATAGAATTAATTAATTATGTTGATTAGTTTTCTTAATAAAAATATCTTTTATAAAAATAATCTTTTCCCAAAGTGTTTTTAAATATTTTTATCTAACTTTTTTCTAATTTTTTTTTTAATAAAAATCCTTTAGAGACCTAATTATTTTCAAAAACCTATTACATCTCAACTACCTAAACCTACACTATATAATACTCCCTCCTAACAATTATCATGGACTCAAAAACAACAACTCACAAATCCTCACCAATTCACCCTCATCTCTCGGCCAACCAACAAAATCTCCCACAGCACAATATCCCTCGCACAACTCAAAACACAATATTAACAACACAAATACACGGCACAAATCACAAGACACCAGCCGACTTCTCAACACCCTACTCACCTGATCGTTGAATCAATCATCAAATTCCCCTCACCACCTTCATGCGCCTAAGATCACCAACTTACTAATTTTTCAAAAGCCACGCCTCACCTGATCATCTACGCATCATCATCTTCACCGCACCTCTCCTAATCTCCTATTCCCAGAGCCTAACTACACCTCCTATTCATAACCACCTGATGATGCTGTCATCACTCATCATCACCTAATATTCACGCAGCATCATCAACTCCCACACAATATAATTGTCACCGCCAATCATCATCATCAAACATTCATCAACCCACCACATCATACTACTATATTCTAATCTCCCTAATCTTCCTAATGCACACTTAACTTACGTCAATCACCAGCACTTACACCACTCACAAAGCTACGAAACAAGAAACTCTTTTGGTTCAATTTTGACGTAAATATAGACGTAACACAAATCTTTTTTAAGACTCGTTCAACATTCAATTTTCCAAGATCCGTACAAATCAACGACCCCGAACGGTGGTATAATTTCTCAGGTCAACTAAATTAATCACCTTTATTTTATTTATTTATTTATTTATTTTTATTTTCTTAAAGTTACTAACATTCTATTCATGATGTAGGTTATTAATATATTCATGCGGCGGTAAGTATTGTACATATTATATTAACTCTCTGCGATCTTTTCTTTTCTTATTTTTATTTCTTTTTATGAACATATTATTTTTTGTGCCTGATTGCAATATTTATCACTTTGTATTTATTACTAAACAAGACCTAAAGAACTGTTCTAATTAATTCAGATAAATTGGACAACCTGTTAGGAACCTTGTAATATGATTGCATAATAACATATCACTAAAAATAGTCTTTTTATGTGTTTCCTGAACCAACCTAGACTAAATATTTTTAGGGTGCTTAAAACATTATTTGATTATTCTTTGGCATAAAATTTGTTGTGAATCGATATTTAGTAGAGGCCAGCAATGGGCAACATGGTTCCTAACTGTGTTGTACCCTCACCCCCGAACTCAATCTCTGGTTCATTTTGACCATCGGGGAAATCTACATTGGATAATCTGTTCCTATGGTTTCCAGTATCCAATTAGGTTTATGATTCTTCCTTTAAAGAATTGTTGGCGACTTCTTTCAAAACAATTTTCAATAAAACCTTCACAATGGGGTAGTCAAATATAATACGCGCTCATCCCGCGTAGGCGAAATAAAAACATGCCTACAATTACTGTTTACAAAAAATTAAATAACTTTTAAAATATATTGAATTAAAAAAAATATCAACGGCCATATTTTTTTGTCCTCCATAAATACTAAATAGAGACCAATCTTGATATGTTTTCAACACTTAAAAAAATCCATAATTTCTCATTAAGTATTTCATAGATCTTATTTGATAGTTACATTTGATAATTATGGATCCCAATCATCCTAATTACGGAAATAGATATCAAAGAAACCCAAATTCTTAACAAAATTCAAATTACCAACAAAATCCAAATTACCAACAAAATTCAAATTACCAACAAAATCCAAATTCCCAACAAAATTCAAATTACCAACCAAATCAAATTACCAACAAAATCCAAATTCCCAACAAATTCCAAATACTCCTTTTGATCTAAACATGCTAAGCAATCCTCAATTCCTTGCTATGTTCCAAGCCTTTGTACACCAAAATACTCTTCAAAATTTATCACCTGACACACTTCATCCTACATCTCAACGCGTAGATCCATATCCCACAACTCTGGGAGGAGACGGGAGTACCAATAGAATGCCGTTTGAAAACCAATTTCCAACGCAATCACTCGGTGATGATGATGATGAAGATGAAGTTCAAGTTCAAGAACCGGAAGTAACTAAAGGTAAGAAAGGGAAGCACTCGAAGGACATGTGGATTGCAGAAGAAGATAAACACTTGGTGTCCGCTTACCTTAATTGTTCCGGTGATGCCGAGGAAGGAACGGATCGGGAAAAGGGAGCGTTATGGCTTGAAATCAAAGAGGCCTACGACGCATCAGTTGCTAAAAGACCGAATGTCATGCACAAGAGAACCATGAAAGCTATTAAAAGGCGCTGGGTCAAATCAATGAAGGTGTTTGTAATTCCCCATAATTTTATGAATTTTATAAATATATTTTAATATATATTTATATATATTTCAGTATTAAAATAATATATTTCTTAGTATGTTGACTATTTGAAAGTCAAAAGAATTATTTAATGATTTTAAATAATCAAATTTGTTATTTAGTCATACTTTGAAAATTATTTAAATAGTTTAAACATCTCTCTCTCCTCTCGCACGTCTCTCTCTCTCTCCCGATTTCTCTCCCGATTTCTCTCCCTTCCCTCGTCGCTCGCCGACAGCCGCGCGCCGCCCAGCCCAGCCGTGCCGCCGGTGGTCCCTCCCCCTCGGCGTCCTTCCCCCTCCTCTCTTCTCTTTGGTTTATTTCTTCCTCCTCTATTTTATTTAATGTTAAGTTTATGTTTTTAAGGATTGATTTAATATTTTCATGATTAAAGTTTATAGTTTGATGATTTAAATATAAATTCCAGATTATGTAATCTATATAGTGAAGTAATTAAATTTCAGATTTATTTATTATGTTTAAACTAAGGTTTTAAGTATCAAAGTATGGATTTTTAGGGTTTTATGAGTTGGAAAATTGTAGTACTATATTTTAGTTTATGAAAATTAAACACTCTTATGATTATGATTATGTTTAAGCATGTTTTGAAGGGTTTTAAACACATTATAAGTTGCTGTAATTTTTATTAGTATGCTTATGATGGGGTTTAATTGTCAAAGTATGAGTTTTTGAGGATTCTTAATGACTAGCTAGTATGGTAGTACTATACTAGGAGACATTAATAGTTGAAGTTTTAATGATTAAAAAGGATTTTAAACACTTTTAAAGAGGGTTTAAAATATTTTAAAGTTACTGGAATTTTATTTGAGTATTGATTAGTGGTTGTATTGATATTTGGTAGGCGGAGAATTCTCTTTAGGCGAGTTCTAATGTTGTTAAAGTGGTCTCGCATATTGTCTACACAAGGTAAGTACATACCTATGTGTTGGTTGGACTAGTATCATGTCCTAAGGATAGGATTGATGTAGTATCATGTATAGGGAACTATTTATAGTTCATATATGATTTATATTCAAGTGAAATTGCATGTTTTATGCCGTTGTGTGAAGCATGTTGACTATGTTGGTTATATTATGTTTGTATGGATGATTGATGCAAGCATATGGGATTGTGAACTTTATTTTTATTAATTCACATGAGGGATTACTAATTATGTTGTTATTGGATCATGAATTGGATCATGTTGTTCCCTTTGGATTATTTATTTACTTTATGAGGACCGAGGACCTTATTTGGTAAGTTGGTTATTCACCTATGAAAGGTTGGTTGATTGTTGACTTAGATCAACAAATAAATAATGGTTATGGAATTAATATTGGAATTATTCTTGGATTGTTAAGTTGATGATCACCTTATCTAATCCTAAGATAAAAATGGAAGTTTTATGTCTCCTTAATGATTATATTGTTTGTCTTACTTTTGTGAATCGTAACAAATAAATGAATTATTAATCACTTAAAGTGGAAAGTGAATAGCAATAAGCTTTAGACTTGTGCACGTCTGAAGTGTTGGACTAGTATGAGTTGGAGTACATGGTGGTAGCCCATGGCTTTGCTTGAGACCGGATTGATCATCGTGTCCTATTTTATTTAAAAGGTTCATCGATATCGTTGGTCAGGGGAGTACAGAGTCGCGCCCGTACTTCGTCTTCTAAATTAAAGACTGGTTTGGTTTGGACAACTCTTTCCATTGCCTATTCAATCTAAACTTAATTAATTTGTTGGTTGTGGAGTCAAGTTCAGTAAAGTAGTCTGTCATGTTATTATATTATTATTTAACTTTACCGTAATGTTTATTAGTGCCATGTTAGTTTTATATTTATTTACTATGTAGTACTCAACTTTGCTGATTACGTGCTTTTGTGTGTATGTCGATCATGGCTGTGCCTTATTGATCATGTGATGACCCATTTAGTGAGCAGTCTCTCGGGATCAATAGTGCATCGTCCATTTCAGGTTTGAAGATGATGCATCATGGGTTCGGGATTTCATGGAGAGCTTGTGTTAACTTTATTACTCTTATAGTTGACTTTTAATTTATGGTTTGAGTTTGACTTTATGTTGATTTTGGAGTTGACTTATGGTTGACTAAGTTTATTGTTTTCAAAGTTATTTATTATTTTCCGCTGTAAAATTCTGAATAAGCCGATACGTTATCACACGGACGATAATGCTTTGATAATTCTCTGAGTTTTATATTAAAAAGGTATTTTGAAAAATAGAGAATTGTCGGGGTGTTACAGTGTTACTTTATGTGTAGCACAACTTGCGGCAACTGAGCGTATGCGAGCTAGTGGTGAGGTTATTAACGACATATAGGCTAAATCACATGATCTTTACAGACAAAAAGGGTGGTGATACAACTTTCCAATTTTACGATTGTTGGGTAGCAATGCAACACCTTCCGAGATGGATGTTTGGGATTCAACCGTTGTGAGTGAAGGGAGTTCTAAGAGATCAAGCGATGAAGCCTAAATACTTGTGCGTCCCCGACGGTGTGAAGAAAGTGAAAGCCCAAAAGAAATTGAAAGGTGTTGCAACAAGCTTAGATGAATTCAACAACACTTTAAGCGGTATGCAAAATGAGCGAGGTCTAATGAGGAAGGGAATGTCTGATATGCTCGAGTACCAGAAACAACGAGATGAAACTAAAATCAGGTTTAAGATGTTTCAATTGTTGATGATAAAATCGTATCTTGAACCATTTGAGGAAGAGTATCTTGCGAAGCTGAAGGAAGAGTTCATGAAGTAACTCATCTATTTTTAGGATAAATGTTATTGTGTTTTAATGGTTAATGTAGTCCCAACTATGGGCGCCCTGACAAAAACAGTCCCAACAATGGTTTTTTATTGTTCAGTCCCAACTTTAAAGGGTATTTTACAATACTAGTCCCAGCAGGTTAGAAACCTGCTGTAACAAGTAAACTTGCCAAAAAAATTCCTTTTTTTTCTATCTTCTTCCTCCTCTTTCCTCCCTTCTTCCTCTTTCCTTCCTTCACTGCTCCCTCCTCCTCCTCTCCCCCGCCACCCAACCCCCTCCCCTTCCACCCCACTACCCCCCTCACCCACCTCCCCTAACCGTCACCACTCCCCCACCCCGTCCCCAAAACACCTTTCCCTCCCCCGCCACCCTCTCCCCCATCCCCAAAACCCCCTTCCCCTCCCCGCCACCCATCCCCCCACCCCCGAAGTCACTCCCTTCCCCACCACCCCCCTCCTCCGCCTCCAAAACTCCCTCCCCTCCCTCGAAACACCTCCTTCCTCCCATTCTCTCTCCTCCAACCACACAAAACCACCACCCACCTCCTCCAACAAATATCCTGCTTTCTTATGCACAATTGACTAATATTACGGATAAGCTAGAACACTCCAAAAACATAGATGTTGTAATACAAAATGATGGGACGCTACAACCCCCCCTCCAATATGAAACTTCCACCTACATTTTGGATCCGTAAGATATCAATGTATTCAAGGGTGTTCTTAGATATGTTTCATAACTTAATATCTTTTAGATACTTAGATGTGCTACACAAACTTTAAGCAGGAAGACCTCGTAAGAGATGAAGTATAAATGCAATGCAAGAGTTAATCTCACAGAATTGTTCATTCCAGTGACACAAAGGAACTAATTGGTGTAACCCGGAACATTTTACGCTTTGTTACATGGAATAGGTGTGGGGAGGAGCGATAGCAAGGGAGTGGGAGGAGAGGTGGCAAGGGAGGGGGAGGGGAGGTAGCAGGGGGGTGGATGGCAAGGGAGAAGGAAGAGGAAGAGGAGGAATGAGATGAAGGAGGGAGGAGAGAGAAAGAAAGGGTTAAACAGCAAAAAAAAAAGTAAAAATTGTTTAAAAAAATATTGACCTCTTAAACCGGTTACTGGTTAACCTGGACCGCTATTGTAAAATACCCCCAAAAGTTGGGACTGAACAATAATAAATTGAAGTTGGGACTGTTTTTATCAGGGCGCCCATAGTTGGGACTGATTAAATTAATTTTTCCTTATGATTAATGTACTTGTTTAAATTCTTAAATGTAAGCGTGTTTTAGTTAATGGACTTGTGTTTCAATGATTTATGTACCAATATTTTATGATTTAATGTACTTGTATTGTAGTGCTAAATGTGATCTTATCTTATCCACTGACGTTATAGATTGCAATCTTATCTTTGCCGTAGACAAGGATTGCAATCTTATCCGCAGAGATAGAACCAATCTTGTCCGTAGATATAGATTGCAATCTTATCCGCAGAGATAGAACCAATCTTGTCCGTAGATATATATTGCAATCTTATCCGCAGAGATAGAACCAATCTTATCCGTAGATATAGATTGCAATCTTATCTGTATATGTCTATAAAAGAAGAGTTACATTGCATTTGGTTTAAAGAAAAATATTCTCCTTCCAACAAACACTAGAGCTTTCCCCCTTCTTAAAATTTATTGCAAACATAAACCCAAATGAAAATTCTTCTAGTTCAAGTGATGAATTCTTTTATGACTATGTCAACAACATCATCGCAGTGAACGAGTGTCTAGATGAAGAAGAAGATTACATAATCGAGCAAGCTACTCAATTGGTTGTTGCCCCAGTCGCAGAAGAATCCAACAACAGAAGAAGATATTACAAGAAGCTTAAGTACATTGATAGAGATCGTGAAGCTGCAAACACAAGGTTAATGAACGATTACTTTGTTGATCGTCCGTTATACCCAGAATCTATGTTTCGACGTAGATTTCGTAAACGTAGGTCGTCTCTATTCCTTCGAGTTGTAGAGGCAGTTACTGCGAAACAACATGAATACTTTAAGCAATGTCACGACGCTACTGGGAAACTAGGAGCCACTCCTATCCAGAAATGCACAGTAGCGTTGAGGATGCTAGCCTACGGGGTAGCAGCTGATTCAATTGATGAGTATATCAAAATAACTCAGTCAACTGCAAAAGCAAGCCTTGCTCACTTTGTTAAAGGGGTTCGACAGGCGTTCACAGAAGAGTACTTGAGGAGGCCTACTATTACAGATTTACAGCGCCTCCTACATGATGGACAAAGACGGGGATTTCCGGGCATGATGGGCAGTATAGATTGCATGCATTGGTAATGGAAAAACTGCCCACTTGCTTGGAAAGGATTATACCAAGGAATGAGTAAATCTGCAACAGTTATGGCACGCATTTTTTGGAACACCTGAACTTGCAATGACATCAACGTGTTGCAACGATCTCCGGTGTTCGATTATTTATATCAAGGTAAATCCCCTCAAGTGAACTTTACAGTCAATGGGAACACATATACCAAAAGATACTATCTAACTGATGGGATATATTCTAAGTGGGTAGTGTTCATCCCAGCAATTCGAATCCCAATAAATCCCGTGGATGAGTTGTTCACTGAGCGACAAGAATTGGTCCGAAAAGATGTTGAGCGGGCCTTTGGCGTTCTTCAATCACGTTTCGCAATAATACAAAGACCAGCTCTTGTATGGGATGAACACTTGCTATTGGAGATAATGCTGGCTTGTATAATTCTTCATAATATGATTGTTGAGGATGAGCGAGATACATATCAAAATTATGGTGACATGTCGGAATTTGAGCAAGAAAATAGGACAACGATTAGCGGATTAACGTGTACAAACTATTATGTGCAACCTGGTCAATTTAATGATATTGGAATGGAACGATATATGGAAAGGCGAGCTCATGCATGGGATAAAAATGTGCACAACGCCTTACAACAGGACTTGGCTCAACATATTTGGCAAAATAATCGTCGGTCTACCGATGACGATTGAAGATCTAAATTATTGCAATATTTTATTTAAACTTAATTGTATGGTATTGTGTTTAATTTCATCTATGGTTTTCTTAAATGAATTTATGGTGCTTTTTTGCGTATTTATTTATCGTAATTATTAACATTTAAATCGGGTAAATTATTATAATTAGCAATTAGTGTAATTGTCAAATTAAACAACAATTATTAAGAAAAAATGGGTAAACTAGTTTAATTAAAAATAACACTTTTGTTAACGTAATACAATTAATGAATTAATCCGATTAATTAGAAGGTAATTATTTAATTATAATTATCATATTTTGATTTAATTAATATTATCTAAAATTAATGTGATAAATCAAATTATTTTATTGATATTGGTGGGGTATGGAAAGTAGGAGAGAGAAAAGGTGGTGGGGTATGGAAAAGTAGGAGAGAGAAGGTAAATGGGGAGGTTAATGAATGTATGTATGAATTGTGAAATGGGAAAGGTAGGTGATAAAGTTAGTGAAAAGTGATGTGGACTAATGAGGTGAGGAGAGAGAAATTAAGGGGAGACTCATGAATATGGATGCTCTAATCCAACTATGTTGAACCAGTCCACCCCCTTCTTCGATCTAAGGGAGGACCTCAATCCTAATAACCCAAAGTCCAGAAAGGCAACACCTTAATTAAAAAATACAATATAGTAGGTTTATAATATTGTCTACCATTTATTGGAGATATGAGTATAGTGAATGTCCATATAATATTCTTCCATATTGAGTTGACGATCTCAGAAGATATGTCAATCATCAAAGATTGTAAAAATTAACCTAAAACAATCTAAAAAAAGTAAACCTATTACAAAACACGCAATTGCACAAATTAGATCTATTTCCAACATTAGTTTCAAATTAACACCTCATAATAATGCTAATTACTCCATTACACAATCCATGATACAACCACACAAATGCATAACTAACTACATAGTAGTATATTTCAAAACTATACAATAATACAAAGTCAAATTTCTCATATCAAAGAGAATATACACCTATTAACTCATCTACTACTTTAGTGTTAAATTTTAATTAGCATTTGCCAAAACAAGCTAAACACCTAAACCCTCTATGCTTAGCTAAACTACATGATCTACCATCATTCACAAAACATGAACATACCTCTTTTGTCAACCATTTCATACTATATCACAATTTAACAAATATATTTCCCTTCAAAATAATAATAATACAACATAAAAAAATAAAAAAATTTCAGGTGTTAGGAGAGAGAAAGAGAGAAGGGTGTGGGTGTTGGTGTGTAGATGGAGACTGAGTTCGTCAACCGATCTCCGATTTTCCTCACAACTCTTCTCTCAATTTTCGCCCTCTCTTCTCAGGTCATTTCTCCTACATTCTTCTCATTTCTTCATCTTTTTTAATTGTTCATTACTTCACTGTATTTAGATTGATTCACATGATCTGGTCAACAAACTGTAATGTGCAATGTTGTTCTTCTAAAACCCACAATCTAACTTTTTGTGTCATTTTTTTTTCTGGGTTATCTTTGTTTTTATCTGATTTATAAGAAAATGGGATTTTTTCAAGAAATTGGGTAGAGTTGAGGTTAATTAATAGATAAACTGCTAAATTTTGACTGTTTTGATAACAACTTCATCTCATAATTGGAGGGTTTTTTTGTTTTGATAATTAACAGAGTTGATTTTGTTGGGTATTAATAATTTTTCTGTGGGTAATTCTCTATTTTCGTTGAGTTTATTTGATTAAAGAAGAGTTACCAAAAATTGTGTTTGTTTCTAAGATCAATTTTGGTTGGCATTGTAGAGTTGGCATTAAGATGTCTATTTTTGGCTATATTTTGTAGATTTTCTGTTCACCTGTTTCCTGATAACATATTTGTAGTGACAGTTGTGTTGCTAATTTATCTGATTGAGTTGTACATGTGTAATCTTGTTAACTTGTAGGTGGAGAGGAGGTGAGAGCGTAAATTAGGTAATGTCTGTTGATTTTGACAAGCAATGGGGTTGTGGAAAGCCAGGTGCAAATCTTCAGAGAATGGGTTCTATGGTTTGCGACATCGGGGACCCGTGTCTTCATCAATCGCCTATCAAGGTTGTGGTAGCTGTAAGGCACTTTTAAGAGTTACTACCTCTATTTCCTTTAAAGCTATACAGTTTGAGTAATACGCTCGCCAACATAAACTTTGACCATTTATATCTCTAATTATCATGCATAGAGTATTGTTTGTTCCCCCTTTAAGTGCATTGAAACCTTTAAATTAAAATCATGCACCAGACAGGTTGACTTAAAAGTGGGTTCTAACTTGTGAGTCTTGTTAAGCTATGTACCCTATTTTTTTCATAACCGTGCTTCCATGCCTTTCCATCAGCATATGTTCCTAACTTCCCATGATTCTGCTGCCTACGGGATGTTCTGGAATTAGATCTATGTTACCTTACCATGGCATTTCAAAGCATTCGTTTCCTTATTAGAGGATTATCAACCGACTTGCTAGTTTTTAACTTTTTATGGCAATTTTTTCTCATAAAATGTAAATTACAGCGCTGCATATATCCCCCCCATAAATTTCATGTTGCTATAAGGTTTTTACTTCTTTATGATTTCTTTTCTGTGCTTTTCTGTTTTCTTTACAACTTTTGTGTGGCATTCTGCTTCTATGAGTATGTTATGGACTTTATTGTTGAAGATGCTTGACAGAATCTATTACTGTTAAATTTCTAGGCTAATATCATTATATAGTAATTTTTCTCTTGTTACATGCATTTAAGGCTTTTCCAGCTATTTCCTTATGAAATATCCGAAATGGTTGGGATTATATTTTTGTCATCTCTTGCTATTTGGACATCTAGTCTTCTACTCTTCTATCGGGACAACCACTCTGCTAATTTTAGGGTAGGGGTAAGGCTGCCCACTGCATACATCTAGACATTCATGGACCTCACCATTGGTAGGACTCATACTAGGATGTTGTTATTATTGTTTTTGGTGTGGTTTGGTGCTTATTCTTATGCAGAAGACAGCATGCATGAATTTACATGTTTAGTATAGCATTCACCATGGGAAAGAAGAGAAAGAATGAAGGAAGAACAACGGAAGTTAGCATCTCGTGTATATTTTAAACTCGCTATAAAGTGCGTTGCATGATCGTATCATATTTCTATCTTAAACTGGAGATGGGTATGTATAATTCAATGTAGATTATAGTAGATCATTAACCTTGTTTCTTGAGTTTGTTAATGATTTTTTCTTTTATCAATTTCATCCTGAAGAAGTAAATAAATGACAAGCAAGCCTATGACATGTATAGTTTCACTTGCTATAGTAGCATACAATTGTGCATGTCATACTCCCAGTGTCTCACATGCTCCTTAAATATAGGGGGAGAGATTTTAAATGCTATTTCCAAAAGCAGAATTGTGTATATTACTGTAGTATAGGAATATAACTAGTAAATGGATGTCTTTTTTGCTCTCCTGAAATTGCGGATTCCTTGCTGGTTGATGTTTTGATACTTTATTTTTTTAACTGAAGAATGACAGTGTACACTCTTTCTGTTTCTCTGACATTGCAGGTAAACAAAATGCTTAAGCCAGAAAAGTGGCAGGGAGTATTTGATAGTGATGGGAAGGTTTTAGGCTTTCAGAAAGCGCTGAAGTCGATGATCTTAGGGGTGGGTTTTATTACTGCCGAACTTGTCCAAATTTAGGTTGACTTCCATTTAGTATGTCAATGACTACATTGGCATTCTATAGTTATGGAAATTGTTTTATATTTATACTCCCTCTTCTTTACTTCATCTGATGACTGTCCTACTTTCTGATTTGGTCTGCTTCACATTTTCTGCATTTAAAGTGCAAATCCAAACACCCCTGCCATCCTCAAGATTTTGTTCCTAATGGAATGTCCCACTTTTAAGTGGACACATCAATATATGATTTGCATTGCGATATAATCATTAATTTCCAAATATACTCTTACTAGTACTTGAGCTCTCTATAGAAGTAAGTGAATGGAAGCTCTAAATTTATGTGGACCATAGAATTAAAACTCTCCCATTCCGTTACAAAATGGCCGTTCTGTAACGGATTTTGGATTTGCCGTTCCGCGAAATCCCGTTACGGAACGCCATAATAAAAATCACATACTTCTCGCCGCGTTGTCCGTTCCGTAACGCGAACTCGCCGCGTTAGAACGTTTTTATCCCCGTTACATCCGTTCTTTTCAAACATTGGCCAAAAATATTTTATGATTTAATTATATAGCTGATGAAACATGATATTCTGATAGATTTGATTATATTATGTTGTAATAATGCTTCATAAACTAAAACAATGCAAATAAGGTTAGAACGTATTAATGTGAATTTTTTTAAAAAATTCACGCCGCGTCGGCCGCGAAACGTTCTATTCCCCCGTTACAAGCCGTTCCCGCGACCGCGACCGCGTGTCCGCGTTTTTTTTCCCTGATGTGGACTCATCTGTCAATTAGGGGCAACTTAGGAATTTTGCTAAGTTTTGGACATTAATTTTTGGAATTGGACTACATCGAAGGACTGACCTAGAAAGAGGTGGACAAAAGATTTAAGAAGATTAGAGTGATTCTTATGTCACTCTGACTTTTCTCATTACATGCTTGTTTTGTCATTTGGGATAGTCTTACTGGGACATACTTAGTATGTCATACACATTCTCCCGTTGTATTCAGTTTAGTGTTAATTATTCAAAATCATAAATCAGACCTTATTAATGGAGACATACTTAGTTTTTACAAGATATCATAAACATCGACATATCTATATTTGTAAAATAGAAGATTTGTAGCTCCAATTCTGCTCATTAGATTATGATTGTGTATTTGTTTCTTGTGAGAGTTTGAGGTTTTGTAACTAGCTCTATGAACTCTCTTCTGACAACAAAGTTAAATTTGGTTTATGTATATCTACTGTTGAATTTACTGCTCTTTCATGGCACTTAGCAAAGTCTTATGTGCAGGCTTCTTAGCAGTGGTGGATCCAGATTTTGAGCTGTTCGGGTTCAAAGTCGTTTGAACATAATAACATAAATTTTAATAGAGTAATTAATGGTCTATGGTCCACAAAAAAAAATTAAATTAGGCATGAATAAACAATGAAAAATTAGCTTAATAAACTAGTTATAAAGGGCAGAGGGAGTAATTTGTTTGTGCGTCTGAATTTTTTGATAAAGAAATCTAGGGGAAAATTCCTCTCTAAGGTCATGGGTTTCTCACAAAGGAAAGTCAAACATTATAAAGTGGAAGAAATGTTTGACAATAGTTATAAGAGAGAGGGAGAGAGTACCCCTCTATGCTTGGATGCTTGCCTACTGGTAATAGAATAGACTATAAAGAAAAGAACAAGTGGGGGGGGAGAAAAGCAGTATAAGAATTAATAAGAGATTAGAATACACGAAAACAACCACTGGACCAGAGCTGCATACATTAACAATATGGACGCGGCTTTCTTGATATTCTATTTCTGTCCAGATTTTTGTGGGTTCAGTTGAACCCACTGAACCCACGCTGAACCCACCACTACTTCCTAGAGAGATTATTTTATGAGATGAGTAGCTTTACTAAGCAAGAGATAATCTATCTCTGGTAGTCTCCCTAAAATTTTTGGTGATCCTTAAAGAAATTTAATTTTCTGTATTCTGCTAAGGGTCATTTGTCACTAATCTTTCACTGAGTTGTGTTGCTAAGTGTGGCTCTCATGCGAGCTTTTTGTACACTGGCCTCATACAAGTTACTGTACTTATAATGTACTTATCTTTTGTTATTGTTTAAGACATTAAGTTCCATAATGGTTAACCATATTGGCTTTCATTGTAGGGTGTGGATCCATCTATAAGGCCAGAAGTATGGGAATTTCTTCTTGGTTGTTATGCATTGAGTAGTACCAGTGACTACCGTAAACTGCTGAGAGCAGCCAGAAGGTTCACACCTTTTCACCTTTACTAGCATGTTTTATTTCTTCTGATTGATTACTTCTGCGTTATTCTGCGGAAGTGCATTGTCTTGTATGTACAATCCAGTATTTCTCGCAATATGTTTTGATTTTGTAAATACATCCAATTAATATTGTGTGCTGTGTGTGTTTGTGTGGATAACGAGCTATCTAAAGCTGTTTAACGGGATGGAGCCTCGTTAGTAACCCTGATGCGGCACGGTAATAACCAAAGTCAGACACGGAACACCTTGTAAATGGGACATGCCCTTTTTGGGTTGGGGCGAGGCTTTGAAGGGTCAGCCATATATGTATTTTTCATGGCCATCCCTTCAGCGCATCTCTCTCCCTTAACCTAACCATCTAAAATGCATCAAAATTTCAACTCAAGCTGAAAACTCACAGATGTACAATCTTTATAATCCATTTTCATGATTTCATCACAATTTCGTCTTCCTTTGAATTCTTTACTTTCTCCTTGTATTTTTCTCTCTTACCTTCTCTCTTGAACCGTCATCGTATATAGCTAGTCATCCAAGCCCATCGTAACGCTAGGGTCATCAACACATTTGGAGAAATGACGATGATGAAGAAGAGGACATGCGATGATGAATACGATTAGGAAGACGAGGAGGATAATAATCATGATTCTTTGATTGATATTTAAATTCTTCAGGAATGTCTTATCTTTCTCTCTCCTTGAATTCTTTTACTGATATTTGTATATTTTGATGTAATTGAAGAATCTGTGGCCAGCACACATTCTTGTCATCAAACATGATTTTGATGTTTTGAGATTTACAAAGAAAAAAAAAACTGTGTTGGGCAGGTCAGAATATCAGATGACTCTTGACCTGCTATTATGTTTTATCAAGCCCCGACTCGCTGAGCAGGTCTATCTATGATGTGGAAATTCTTTTCTTAGTATGTGGTACACCCTCCTCGGTTCCGGGCAACCTTTTGTTTGTCTGGAGTAAATAATACTTGCAACTTACAGATGAGCTAAAATATGATGCTTGTCAATTTTGTTTTATGCTGCTGTTAACTTGATAGTTGGTACCCTATTAATCAGCCAATGATCCAATCCTAGGCCTGGAGCTTTTGGGCCAGGATAAGACGAGTGTATGCTAGGTAAATATGGTTGATCATAATATTGGTGGCCTTCGGGGATAAGGATAGTTATTTTGTTGTGTAACCACAAAAATCTTCTGTCTAAGAAATGAGACCTCAAGATGCTTCTCTTATTGTGAGGAAAGCACTTGTTTCGGGTAAAAATCAGAGTGTTCTGTCCACTTGTGGTTTCTTGTGTGAAGAAGCTTCTCAAATCGCTCTTGCCGGTTTGTTGGCATACTGGCACAATATTTGATATTTTAGTTCATCCTTATTCCATTAATCATAGTTGTTCTCTACTTCTCTCCCTTGTCCTCTATTTTATAAGAGCAATTTTTTTTTTCCTCTAAGCTCTGAAAGAAGCAAATAAGCTTGTAGGATTATTTGCTTTGTTCAAGATTAAACTTTTAGCCTGGCTATTAGCTTCTTGAATTCTGTTTTAGGACCTATTTTCAGAACTTAGATCAAGAAATGTACCTATTGGAAATACTTTCATAAATACCACTTTATCCTTGTATTGCTTGACTCATGCAGATCTGTGGGTGCAAAACTTGAGTAAGAGTAGATGATCCAATAACCTATTGTGATATAGTTTTGGTCTGATTTCTAGATACTTTTGAAACACATACTTCTAGGTTGTTGTATATGGTATAGTCTGAAATGCTTCTTTCAGATCCAGTTTTGCTCAGATTGTTGGACCTATATCATCAGTCGCTCTTAAGGCCCAAGATAGCTGTTTGATAATATTATGTACGTGTCATATAGTGTCGAAGCGTTAGGTTTGTGTGATGTATTAATTGGTTATATGGTTATCCGGAGATATAGTGTGTGCTTACTGCTTATCAAGCCATGAATAGTCTCTGAAGAAAATGTCACTGCAATTGGTATATGTGGTGGCCTGGTGGAACCTAATAGGAATATCCATGATATATGTGTCGAATAGAGTGAAAATTGCTGCTCTCTTAATTTATCATATCATGATGACCTTTTTTTCTTCCAATTTGTTGGAAGGAAAAGTGAAAGATATGTTATGACCAATATCCGGATTTCAGGAATTATTTAGAAGTTTAATCGGTCACACTTTGATTGCTATCAACTCTATTATATCATAGGAAAAATTAATTCTTGGCCTGCTGTGGTTAATGTCATCTGTCATGTAGGGAGAGATATGAGGAACTCGTGAGACAATGTCAAAAGATGCATTCAAGCATAGGAACAGGCTCACTTGCTTATGTTGTGGGTTCAAAAATTATGGATGTGAGGGCATATTCTAAAGATGATGTGAGAAGAGAAGCGGAATCTGAAGGGAGACAAGCTTCCGGAGATGATACTAACAAACTTAACGATTACTGTGATAGGAATAATAACTGTACAGATACAACATATACATGCCAAAGGGAAAGCTCTAGTGATTCTTCTGACATTGTCAGTGTGAGAGAAAGCATTGATAGTGCCGCTTACGACTCATCTTGTCTTATGCCTAGTCCTGTGAAATTCAACTGCAGTTCCTTGGGACCTAGGAAGCAAGCACATGAAACTCAATATCCAGTTGACTATTATTATGATTTTCCTGCCTTGCCTGTTACGGATTTATTTGAGAAGAGTAATGAAAGTGAATCACATGTTGATGGGAATTCTGATCAATGCAAACTCAGAGTTGGCAATGAGAGCATGCACAGTTTTCAGATTGATAATAATGATGAATTAGTTAATGAATCAAATGGTTCACAATCTGATAGTGTTCGACATTCTATCAGTTCCGAAATTGAGATGGCTGATGGCCACTGTGATAGACCTCATGGACAAGTGTTGCGACATGATATACAAAAGTACAAAAATAAAGTACTGAGCAGATTGAGAATATCTGATGTGCCAGAAACTGCAGAATTGTATTCAAGCCATTTCCAAGGAGGTGAACCTAGTGAAGATAAGGTATCTGAATGGCTCTGGACTCTGCATCGAATAGGTAATGAAAGCTTTCTTTTCATCGGTTTCTTGAAGTGCTCTTTCTTTTTACTTTTTAATTAACCAATGGAGCATATTCGTTGCCAGTGGTTGATGTGGTTAGAACTGACAGTCATCTCGAGTTCTATGAGGATCCAAAAAATTTGGCCAGGATGTCAGATATTCTTGCTGTTTATGCATGGGTTGATCCTGAGACAGGATATTGCCAAGGTTATGGGTTTTCCTTGATAATATATTTGCTGATGCTCATTTTTAAGACCTTTGGTTGAGAAATTTAAGCAACAGTTTTAAATTCATTTTTTTCTTAGATTTTAAAAGTTTGACGTGTTTGATGTTTATCTTCGGTTCAGGAATGAGTGACTTACTGTCTCCATTTGTTGTTCTTTTCGAGAATGATGCGGATGCATTTTGGTGTTTTGAGATGCTTCTCCGAAGAACGGTCTGACTTCTAGTCTTTGCTCTCTCTTTTGGCTTATCTATTGGCATATCATATGTCTAAGTTCTGTTTGCTGCATGTTTTCAGAGAGAAAATTTTCGAATGGAAGGACAAACTGGAGTAATGAAGCAGCTGCAAACACTCTGGCATATCTTAAAATTGACTGACAGAGAAATGTTTTCACACTTGTCTCAGATAGGTGCTGAAAGCCTTCACTTTGCCTTTCGGATGCTTCTCGTACTTTTTCGCAGAGAATTATCATTTAGTGAAGCCCTTTGTATGTGGGAGGTTTGCTCTCTTAAACTCCTGACTTAGTACAGAAAATGTTATATCCATGTATTTGATTATTTACAGGAGACTTGATATGTAAATTCATGAATTGCCATCTTTTAATTTTATTTTCTCCTTGTAATCTGAGAGTAAATTTGATAGGCAGTGGCCATGATAGAAATAGGTGCTTTCAGTCGAACCACATCGCTCTTCGCTCCTTGATGAGTTCTTTAGGTTTAATAAGATGACCTCAAGTATGCAGTCAATGGCAGATCCAGAACAAACATTTTGTGGGGGCAAATTGATTTTAATATATTTATATTGGGTTCAAGTGGTCAATTATATAAGAAAGTTGTTCTAAAATTTCAAGTTTTATTAGGAAAGTTTCAACAAGAAGCTCGAAATTTAGGGGGGTTTCATTGAGTAAGGCATTGACCTCACCACCGACAATGTGCATCCTCCTGCAGTTGGTGATTGATCTTGAATATGAATGTTAACTTGTTGTAATTGATGATTATGCCTAATCTACTATCTGTACGTTGGCTGCCATGGTTGTATGAGTTTTTTCAAGAGTTATAGATTAAAGAGTTGAATATGTTCATATCTGTGCATATGCAGCACTATTAATGCTTATACATCTTTATCGATGTCCGCTCCTAGTATTCTATGATTTGTCATTGACAGGAATTAAAAAGATTTAGGTTTGGGCTGTCTTCTGCAGTCATATAAAAGGGATTTGTCTTATGCACTTGCAACCAAAGAATGAGCTTTTGGGACCCGTGTCTCAGACATCTTAGGAAGAAATATGGAATAGGAGTTAGCATTTGAAGTTGGATATTAATTACAAGGGGAGAGGTTCCAAGGAAAGTCTCGTTAATTATTTATATGAATAAGATATTTTTTCTGTTTCTGAGGCGCACCTGTATGTCTACACATACGTCCTTTCCATTTCAAATTTCTGGTAAAGTTTGAAAAAGAAATAGAAGTAAATACAAGCAAAGCTACGGAGGATAGACCTTTCTATATATGGTCTAGCATAGCAATAGATGCTTTGGTTTGGCTTAATAAGAATTCAATCTGCAATTAGACCTGTGCAATTTACTTTTGATGGAGTTGGATGTATCTTGGTGCAAACTTTTTTCTTTAATTTGATTATCAAACACCCCACTATAGTGATTTTTTTAATGAAATCTTAAGCGTACATATATTTATCACTCTGTTGTCCTAAACCTAGAAACTTAGGATGTAAGTTACATATGTTTCCTTGTCATTTTAAAATGCCATTAATGCAGATGATGTGGGCTGCTGACTTTGATGAATCCCTTGCTTGGAATACGGGACAAAATTGTCTTGAACCATTGGTGTTACAACTCCCAAATGATTTGGGAACTGAAACTGGAGAGGAAAGGAAGGGGACAGACGAGAGCAGTTCAAAGGGTGGCTCACAAACAAAAAATTCAAATATTGATGCCAACTCTGATGAGGCTGTGATGAAGTCATTAACGGCTAATCATTCATTTTGTGGCTTAACTAAGACCTTATGGTCTAGGAATGATCGCACAAATGTACGCACAGGGTTCTCAGCAACAAGGAACAGGGAAGATGACCTACCTGTGTTTTGTGTGGCAGCAATTTTGATCTTGAACCGGCACAAGATCATCAAAGATACCCATTCAATTGATGATTTAATCAAGGTTGATCTTGCCTGCCTTTCCTTCTGTTATGTAGTTTTTGCAAGATAATGTTCATGCATGTTACATGTTAAGTCTCAGCTCTTGGATTCGTTATTGTTCACTATTACGTGAGTAGCTATACTTCTATAGTCTGATTATTTTACTCTTAAATTAGAATATTTTGCTGAATTGAGCAGCTAAAACTTGATCCTCGCTATGTTGAATGAAGATTACTTCCAAAGGGAGCCCCCCCCCTTTTGATCTTTTCTATTAGAATTTTGTAAGTAGTACGAAATCAATATATATCTAGGCGTAATCTTTTCAAATAGGTAAATTCGCAAGTTTAGCTTCCAAAGGAAGCTCTGAATTCATGATTTGGGGGGAGTGTTATTCTTTATAGATCTGGCTATGTATATGCAAGTGAAGGTGAACTTAAGACATTCTTACTTGTTTTTCAAAGAAGTAATGTTCATGCCTTTCCTTCTGTTATGTAGTTTTTGCAAGATAATGTTCATGCATGTTACATGTTAAGTCTCAGCTCTTGGATTCGTTATTGTTCATTATTACGTGAGTAGCTATACTTCTATAGTCTGATTATTTTACTCTTGAATTAGAATATTTTGCTGAATTGAGCAGCTAAAACTTGATCCTCGCTATGTTGAATGAAGATTACTTCCAAAGGAGCCCCCCCCTTTTGATCTTTTCTATTAGAATTTTGTAAGTAGTACGAAATCAATATATATCTAGGCGTAATCTTTTCAAATAGGTAAATTCGCAAGTTTAGCTTCCAAAGGAAGCTCTGAATTCATGATTTGGGGGAGTGTTATTCTTTATAGATCTGGCTATGTATATGCAAGTGAAGGTGAACTTAAGACATTCTTACTTGTTTTTCAAAGAAAGGTTTAAGTAAAAGACGGACAAGCTGTTGAATTTTGGGAAAAAATGAAGCGTTTGCTTTGATAGTTAATTATTCTGATTGTAAATTAAGTATATGAAATGAGAAAACAGACTGGAAATTGTGTAATTATATGAACAAGGTTATATTGTTATAGTTTCAGACAGAGAACCAATTTAATATTATCATTGGTTCTTCGAATGAATTGTTATTGCTTTCTTTTTTGTCCTTTGTGGAGGTTGTAGAAATATACATTGAAAATTGCCCTGCTTAAGCAAGTTTTGGTACTCTTCTGTTTGCTTAACTAAATTGGTGCTAGAGTATCAGCGACTCAGCTGTTTATTTTCTTTGTTTGTGTACAAATACTATGATTTATTGTAACTAATGGCACTATATTTCAATATTGAGCTTATGAATTTTGTTTTCTGTCTTAAGAAATATATTAGTTTGCACTACTTAGTTGGACTATGATGTCTTTGTTACCTTGGAGGGATCTTTGCAGAAAATCTGATCAAAATGTCTAGCGTCGTAGTTGAATCACCACTTATTCACCATTACTATCTCTACAAGGACTTGTGTTTTCTTGGAATCTTCAGGACTACATTAAGTTTTGACGACAATTTGACTTTGTCTTCATTTTGGGGGTAGGTTGGATGAGGGAGTTCTTACCTTGCTGATTATCTTTCAAGATTTTTAGTTTCACAGTATGCTCAGTTCATGTGTTTTTCATTACTATATTTATTTACAGTCCCTGAAAAAATTGATATTGATATAAGACCATGGTTATTCATAACTTGGCAGATATTTAATGACAATGTGCTGAAGATAAGAGTCAAAAGATGCATACGGACAGCGATCAAGCTCCGGAAAAAATATTTCTATAAGGTGCCTTCTCAATTCTGTTAGTCTTGAGTGTCTAAACTTAAATTACTGCGCCAACAGCTGTCTCATAAGTTGCAAGGGATCTGTACTTCTAATTTAGCAGAACTGACTGCATGTCAGCATTTTTACCTAGTTGATTTAGGAGTAAGGAGTCCAAAAGCACGTCAACTAGCCAAGCCAAGTAAGTTAAGTTCAATACTTCAATCCCCTCAAAAAAAAAGAAGTTAAGTTCAATCGCAAATTACGCCAGCACCCAAGAACAGTTTAGGAAACTTTTTTACATGTCTCCAGGTTCATTCAAGTCCAATCAGTAAATTGTTGAAACAGCTTCCTGGCTCATTTCCAGTAGTTTCTAGACATTCTTCTGCATCGATCACCCTAAAATTGTTTAATTCTGGAATTTTATTCTACAACTGAGTTACACCTGAGTGCATGGGAAGCACCCTTAAGCTGTTGTTCTCTCAGCTCATGAGCTCTTCAGGAAGTGATACCTCAAGATTTTAGTCTTATGAGACTTTGAACATTTCAGCTTCTTCATGAAGCAGAACTACTTCCCCTTCAATTCGCACTTATTCAGAGTCAGCACTGCTGACCAGATGGTGGCTTACTGGCTTGTGGAATCCAATGTTTGACTGGCTAATAGAAAAGGAAATTAAATAAAATATGGGCTAGAATATGATAGTTTTTTTTATTTTTTGCTTTGATTCCTCTGTTTTTGGGAGGAAGGTGGAAAATTTATGAGCTTTTTCCATCACTTTCTTTCCTCTCCTATGATCCTATAAAATCTCATGTAATTTGTAAAACCAGAGATGGAAAAGTCATTTAATTGCTTTACTTTCTCTTCAATCCAAAACCAAACGGGCTCTTATCTATGACAAATTCTTCTGCTTCGCTTCTTGTACTCCCTCATACTTGTACACGCACAAATTTTGTTTTTAACATCCGGTTCCTTTCTGAAACAGATGATAAAATACAACGATCCATCACCTCAGAAAGACTAATTAACTTGATGATGAGCAATCACCTAGGAAGGCTGAGCCATCACACTTGAATCCTTGCTGCTTGTAGATCTTTTTGTGATTCTTTTCTTCTATAATTTGAGGTCTTTGTATCATCTAATGGCTCATCCTGTGGTGTTTAGTGCAACAAATGCCTTCTCTCTGATGAGGTAAGTGATCTTTCTTTCTGCCTTCTGCTCCCATTCAAGGATTCATAACTTTTTGTAAGGTCATTTTAAATATGTGTGGCTCAAAACTGTTATTGATAGCTGGACTTCTAGCAAAACGTTACAGTCATATGGATGTCGGTAACCCAGTTTTCTATAATGGATTAATGAACATGAGGCTAAGGTCGGCTAATTATTGATCTCAGAGGCCTGTTGGTGATGACGTTTATCTGTTTCCTTTACTTACCAGATATCTGGTATCTTATGCGATTTTGTTCAGCTTGAGCATATGCCTATCAGTGGGATACATGTTGTATTGCAGTATACACTATTTTCTGTTATCTCTGTGCATGGAATGCGGTGTTCTTGTTTGTAGGCTTGTAGGTTTTACCTGTTAATATAATATTGTGTCAAAAGAGACATTTAAAGTTACTCGAAGCAGGATTGCTATTGAATGATCAGCATACAAGAGGCAGTTGTCTCTCAAAAGGTGGGAGGTGAATCTTGTATCTAAAACATTGTTGTTATCGTTTAGTTTTTCTTCCTTTTGCTGTGTTCTTTCTACCACTTGATTAGCTATGAAAAGTCAACATTAAAAAGATCTGAAGTGTACATTAACTTGACAAATCATATTCCTATCTGTTTTCTTCCATCATACTCTTATGTGATCAGTGGTATAAGATAGGAAAGT
Source organism: Beta corolliflora (assembly GCA_947648045.1). Classification (NCBI taxonomy): domain Eukaryota; kingdom Viridiplantae; phylum Streptophyta; class Magnoliopsida; order Caryophyllales; family Amaranthaceae; genus Beta; species Beta corolliflora. The sequence continues at coordinate 456,538 of CANSZD010000559.1, read as the reverse complement.
TGGGCACAATTGGCTGGTCTATTGTATTTGATGCTTTCATGTAATGTGTATTTGTGGTCAATTGAAGCGTGAATTCCTGGCATTACCTAGTTTTCTATGTGAATTTGATTACTATTGATGCAATTTTTCCCCTTCTGGCAGTCATGGGTCAGGATGTCAGGTAGGATTCTGTTTACTTCGAATTAATTTCTGATTGGCGACTTTCTTTCCCAGTTGCCTGCTTCAGTCTTGTCCGTTGAAAATCATCCTCAGTGTTCTTTGCAATTTCGATATGGTCATTGATTTCGAAGCTCTTGTTATGAGGATCACTGAAAACAATCAAAAACTTGTTAATCTGTTGCTTAAAATCGAAAACTAGGACCATGGAGATCTGATAATATTATATAGCATGGCAAGTCTGATTTCTCTTGTTTATCGCTAGCTGTTTGTGCCAGGATGTCACTCCCTTTTTTGAAAATCACTTGCTAAGAGTAATGTTTTTTGGAAATAAGTATTAAACATAACGAAGTAAGAGGTCAGGTTCTAGATGAAAGTTCTAGTCATGGTATGTTCTGAATATATGGTTGATCTGGTGATAATATGTAGTTTTACTGTATAATATGTGTTAAGATCTGCATTCTTTGGAATTTGTTGGTCACAAGCCCATCTTCCAAGCATGAGGTGTACAGGTTGGAATTTGTTAGAAAATGGCGGAGTCGTCTGCAAGTTTTTAATATCAATATAAAAATTTTGTTCTATAGTTGAGCTTGTTCATTTCTTCAGATCAACTAGCATAACCCCATCCATCACCTCCTTTTCTTAGATTTTTTGTTTCTGTTTCCTTTCCTACTATTCTTCAGTTTCACATTTGCTCTCCTCTCATCCAATTGTTAAGCTTTCTTTGTCTGGTTCATCCACTGGCTACCAAGATGTATTTGTCATGAGCCTTTTTGTTTATTCATAGTTCCACCACCTGTAAGCTTTATGGTAACGAGCAACATCTAATCGTACCTTCTGTTAAGGTCTCCTGTTGGGTTAATACATGACCTAGTGTTGCTATGGCCTATGCGTGGATGATGATCCGAAATATACTCGGTTAATACCGGCGACCCCTTTGGGATATAGACTTTGATATTGCTGTCTGTTGCTGTGTAAAGGATTGATGTTCTTAGCATTATTTTCATGTAGGGGCTCATGTGTTAATTATTAATGGCTTTATCTTAAACTAATTTTTGTAAATTTTTTCTTGTAATAGTTGATGATTTGAAGACATTTGAGGTGTACACAGATGGATCACAGATGACGTGGCTCTAAGAGTTTCATCTACAAGTCAGTTTATCAGGACGGCAAATAATTTGATAGCACAGTTTTGTTTTCATCAATTTGTAGTTTGTGCTTCTATTCTTTTAACACAATTATATCAAAAAAATTAATTTAATGTCCTTCCAAAAAATTGTTGTTTATTTGCCTCTTTCTTATGGTTAGATGATTCTCCCTCCGTTTCTTTTACACACTTTTCTATTAGGTATGTTTCTTTTTAATCTATACACTGCTGTCTTTTCTATTTTTGGTAGCATGTCCCATCTAGTTTCTCCTCTTTTCCCACCCATGTCGTCCACCTTTTAATATTTTGATCCACTTTTTAGTTTTTCTCCTCATTTTTTAGTTTTTCTCTTCACCTTTTCAGTTTCTCTCTCATACTTTTGTACTTCCTCTTTAGTTATCCCCCAAATTAAAGTGAGTAAATTAAAAAGATTCGGAGGGAGTATATAAGTAGTTTCTAAGGTAGTATTCTCCTAACCTTCCCTCTTCAGCAGTTAGTGTTTGAGGTTTGTAAATTAGATTTTAAATTACTAGTTTGTGTCAAAATGTATGTATCATGCACATACATATAAGAAACAATTGAATTTTAAAAATAAAGTTAAGAATTTCATTATAATAATGCAGGAAACTAAGGCGCTTTTTTTTTGGTAGAGAAAGCCGAATGAAATTGGCCCGAACCGAATTGAGTGAACGGATTGCAGAGAAAATTAACCGAACTAAACCAAATTAAATTAACCGAACCGAAATTAAATTAGCGGGCGAAAATGAGTCCAAAAGAACAGAGCCTTAAATAAATTTCAGATTTACAAATATTCATGGAAACAAATTGCATGCGAGACGTTTTGACAAAAATCTAGAATACAATCATACACATATATAATGAAATGCATGTTAACAGATAAAAAGATTATTTCAGATTTATAAACAAACACAAAAATCCAGATCAGCGTCACAAAAATCAACAAATTTTATGATTTATGCAAATGCATAATAACGCCATTCATGGACAATGACAACGAACGAAGAACAAATTATACAATTTACTGATGAAATTCGAATAAGATAAGGGGGAGGAAGATGGTATCTCCTTTGAAAATACTAAATTACCCTTAAAGATTTAATAGAATAAAAAAAATTATAAAAGAAAACAATTTAAGAACCCTTTCTCATTTCAACTTGCCATTCTAAACAAGTTAAAAATTGTATATGTATCAAATTTTTCAATCAAAAAACTAAATGGACAAAATATCTTGACCTTTTTTTAGAAGAGAAGATGGTATACATGACGTCCACCTGGAAACTGAAACACTCACTATCTTTGATACTCTTTAATTCAGTCAAACCAACTCATTATGTCTATTCTTTTTGTTCGAAGTTCATTCACAAAAAAATTAATATTAAAAATCACTCACAACCTTTATTAGTTTTTTACATTAGCGAATTAATATATCTAAATTCATCTAACTATTAATATTTCACATTTCAAATGTAATCATAACTATAGTAAGAATGGGGGTATATAATAAAATAACAAGTTTTGAAATTAACGCATGCATCGCGCGCATCTGAGGCTAGTATATATATATATCCAATCATCTGCAATTAATTAGAACTAAATCAGGATTAATTAATTGAGACATAAAATCTTAAACATTATTCTAACTTGAAAAGGGGGAGGAAGATGGTATCCCCTTTGAAAATACTAAATTACCCTTAAAGATCTAATAGAATAAAAAAAATTATAAAAGAAAACAATTTAAGAACCCTTTCTCATTTCAACTTGCCATTCTAAACAAGTTAAAAATTGTATATGTATCAAATTTTTCAATCAAAAAACTAAATGGACAAAATATCTTGACCTTTTTTTAGAAGAGAAGATGGTATACATGACGTCCACCTGGAAACTGAAACACTCACTATCTTTGATACTCTTTAATTCAGTCAAACCAACTCATTATGTCTATTCTTTTTGTTCAAAGTTCATTCACAAAAAAATTAATATTAAAAATCACTCACAACCTTTATTAGTTTTTTACATTAGCATTCATCTAACTATTAATATTTCACATTTCAAATGTAATCATAACAATAGTAAGAATGGGGGTATATAATAAAATAACAAGTTTTGAAATTAACACATGCATCGCGCGCATCTGAGGCTAGTATATATATATATATATCCAATCATCTGCAATTAATTAGAACTAAATCAGGATTAATTAATTGAGACATAAAATCTTAAACATTATTCTAACTTGAACAATCTCAAATAAACCTTATTTTAAGTATCTAAACTTTATCTTCAATTCTTCATAGCATCCTAGAAACATTCCAACTTGTTTATGAAGCTGGTGTTGGTGTTGCTATTTTTGCACAAGTTTTGGTATAATCTTTCCACAAGATTAATACACTACTTCCTCTTTTTTTTTTATATCTTTCTCACTTGAAATCTTGACACTGTTCATACTTAGAGAGAATCTTCTCAATTTTTTTTCAATTTATAAGAAAATATAGTCATGTGAGGACTTGTTTGATTCGTCTCAATTAATATTTTATTAATATTCAATCGTTATAATTTTTACTAATATATAATAAAAGATATTTAAACTCAAAGATGTGCATTGGGAGACACGCACAGGTAAGCGAGAAGGATAAAAAAAAACAAAAGGAGTACTATTCCATGGCAGAAAAATCAAAATTGTGCAATTTTTTATGGTTAATAACTTAATACGTAATATTTCCTCTATTGATTCTTTGTAGTTGGCACTACTCCTCCCGCTTTCTTGATATAGGAATTTGGAGTGTTAATTCCCTCTATGTGCCGAAGTTAAAATTAACTCCCTGCATACTATCCACGTAGGACAGCACGCCATAAAAATATATATTTTTTATTTTTGGTAAAACAAACTGCTACCTAGAGTAGCGGTCAACAAGAGGAAATCGCTGCTGAAAATAGCGGTTTATTACTCTAAACCGCCACTTGGTGTAGCGGTTCCTTTGGGTTATCTGCTGCTACTATAAAAAAAATTGCTTATATAGCAATGAAAAATAATATGTTTCTAATTAGAAACGAAAATTTTTGGATCCGTCGCTAAATTAATTATATCTGTTGCTATACGCAGCTGCCCAGTTTTGGTAGCTATATAACCGCTATCTTGAGTAGCTGTTTATGTGAGCCACAACACCCAACCCTTCTGCTTTCTCATTACTGGTCGAAGTGCCAGAATACATAGCCCATTATAAATCGCTACTAAGAGTAGTGGTCATGTTTGATGAACCGCTACTCTGTGTAGCGGTTTTCTTTTCCCTTAATAGCTACTGAAATTTGCAGCTCATTGTGGTTAACCGCTCCCCTGAGTAGCGGTTTTGCTTAAGTACAATAAAAAACCAAATTTCTTACGTGTTGTCCTACGTGGAAGGTATGCATGAAATTATTTTTAACTTCGGCGCATAGAGGGAATTAAAACTCCCTTTGACAATATCTACGGAAAAAATTCTTAATTCTTACAGGTTATTTCGTTAGGGCTGGTTTGGAAGACAGTAATAACAATGATAATAATACTCAATATTAATTAGAGTAAATTTGTAAGAAAATCTCATGTCTATATCTGTATAGTAAACTTCATCTTAAATGTTCCTTAAATGTGAATGATATGCAATATTGGCCTTTCACTACATCAGGGGAGTATTCAACTAAGTCGGGGTACGGTGTAGTACTCCAACAACAAAATGACATATGTAGCATGACGACAACCTTGGATACGAAATTTTTCCGCATCCTTTGGGGGTCGAACATGATGCCAAAATGGAAGCTTTTTTGCTACGACAAGCTGCCGTGTATGGTGGTGTTTAAGGTTTGTGTGTATTACGTATGTGCTGGACAAAAGGTTCTCACAGCAATAAATACAACCCTAGGCTCTATATTACACTCTTGGGCCACACACTAAACAACCTATACAACTTATAAGCCCACAAACAAATATACAACCCAAAACATAATATAGTCCAACACCCCCCCTCAAGTTGGAGCATGGGGATCAACAATGCCCAACTTGCCTAGCAAATACATGAACTGACGAGTGCCAAGGGCTTTTGTAAAGAAATCCGCAAGTTGCTCAGTGGTAGATACATGAGCAGTAGCAATGAGACCAGCCTGGATAGCGTCACGAATGTAGTGACAATCAACTTCAATGTGTTTCGTACGCTCATGGAAAACGGGATTTTGAGCAATATAAAGAGCAGATTTGCTGTCACAGAAAAGAGAACAAGCACCCGAGTGAGAAACACCAAGACTACCAAGAAGAGCACGCAACCATTTTAATTCAGCAGTCACATCCGCCATCGAGCGATACTCAGCTTCCGCAGAAGAGCGGGATACAGTATACTGTTTCCGAGTCTTCCAGGAAATAGGAGAAGCGCCAAGAAACACCATCCACCCTGTGACAGAACGACGGGTCAGAGGGCAACTAGCCCAATCAGAGTCACACCAAGCAGTCAGGTGTAAATCACAGGACGAAGAAAGAACGATGCCTTGGCCCTGGCACCCTTTTAAATATCGAACCACTCTAAGAGCAGCCTCCCAATGTTGGTGTCGAGGCTCATGCATGAACTGAGCAAGCACATGGACTACATAAGCCAAGTCCGGGCGAGTGAAGGCTAGGTAAATAAGACGACCCACAAGACGCCTGTATTGAGAGGGATCAGAATAGAGAGGTCTATCAGCACGAGCCAAGTTATGATTCTGCTCTAATGGAGTATCAGCGGGCATAGCACCAAGTAGACCTGTCTCAGTGATAATATCAAGAGCATACTTGCGTTGAGAAAGGAAAAACCCATCTGAGCTACGGGCAACCTCAATCCCAAGAAAGTACTTCAAAGGACCAAGATCTTTCATGCGAAAGCAATCACCGAGATAATGATTAAAAGATGATAGAGCAAGAGAGTCATTACCAGATATGATGATGTCATCCACATACACAAGCACATTCAGACATATTGCGCCACGACAGTAAGTGAACAAAGAGTAGTCTGAATACGAGTGAGAGAAGCCATACTGACACAAAGATGTAGCTAGTTTGGCAAACCAGCAACGGGGGGCCTGACGAAGGCCATAAAGAGATTTTTGCAACTTACAAACCTGACCAGGGCTACCAGGAGCAAAACCAGGAGGAAATTTCATATAAACTTCCTCATCCAGATCACCATGTTGGAAGGCATTATGGACATCCATCTGATGAACTTTCAAATTATGAGCAGCGGCAACAGCAAGGAAAGCACGAACAGTAACCATTTTGGCAACGGGAGCAAAAGTCTCATTGTAATCAATCCCCTCCACCTGATGATTACCAAGGATGACCAAGCGAGCTTTAATACGCTCAACAGTACGATCAGAATTGTATTTGATTTTGTACACCCATTTGCACCCCAACGCCTTCTTGCCAGGAGGAAGAGAAGTCATCACCCAAGTCTGATTATCTTCAAGAGCAGTAATTTCTTTTTGCATGGCTTCATGCCACCCCGAATATTGCATAGCTTCCTTAAAGGTGCGGGGCTCTACCCCTGCGTCAACAGCTGCAAGAAATGTACGGTGCGGCACAGAAAAATTATCACAATTCACAAAGTGAGCTATAGAGTAAGGATTAGTACCCGAGGGACTAGAAGCATGTAATGAACTTGGAGGGGGGATCTCTGTCTCCACTGAATTAACCACATAGTCACGCAACAAAATATTAGGTTGCTTGGTGCGGAGTCCACGGCCCAGAGCAGGAGAAGAAGTGTCGTTAGGCCCAGAAGGCGCCAAAGGCGAAGAATCAGGTGGGCTGGGGGCAGACGGGCCCGAGGTAGAAGAAGGAAATGGGGAATCAGGTGGGCTGGGCGGATTATTGGAGTTGAGCGATGCGGGTGGGCTGGCGAGATCAGGAGCTGGGCTGGGTGATGCGGGTAAGGCAGCAGACGGGTCAGCAGGGGTAAGGGCTGGGCCTGAAGAGGCATATGGGCCAGCGGGGGGTGCTGCGGGATTTTGTGAAGTAGTGGACTGGGCCAGCATGTAGGGCGAAGAAGTGGGCTCATCCGGAAGATGTGAAAGGGAAGGAAATTGTCCATTAGTGGGGTTGTTGTGTGGAGAAGTAGAAGAATTGTATGGAAATGAATTTTCATAGAACAGCACATCCCGTGAAACAAAAATATCCCCACTCTCTAAATCATACAATTTCCACCCTTTCTTCCCCGAAGAATATCCAATAAAAACACACTTTCGACTCCAAGGAGCAAACTTATCCCTTTTTGCTTTTTGATTATGAGCAAAGCACAAACACCCAAAAACTCACAATAAATCAAATTCAGGAGCATGACCAAAAATCATCTCATAAGGAGTTTTATTTCCCAACACACCCGAGGGAGTACGATTAATGATATGAACTGCAGTAAGCACACACTCACCCCAAAAATTGGATAGGTACATTAGCTTGAAACATTAATGCTCTACTCACATTGAGAATATGTTGATGTTTTTTCTCTACCCGCCCATTTTGTTGAGTTGTACCAGTACATGAAGTTTGAAACAAAATCCCACTGTGTTGAAAGAAGGGAAGCATACAATTAAATTCAGTCCCATTATCACTCATAACAAGCTTAACAGTAGGATCAAATTGACGGTCCACCATAGAAAAGAAAGAGGTGAAATATTTATAAACTTTAGTTTTATTTTGCAACAAATAAACCCACACAGCACGGGAATAATCATCAACAATGGTCAAAAAATAAACTGCTCCACAAGAAGAGGGTACACTATATGGCCCCCACAAATCACAATGAACTAGTTCAAACAAACGACTAGCTTTATTCAAACTAACAGGGAAACTATCACGTGTTTGTTTTGCCATAGGGCAAACATCACAAATTTTATTCAGCTTTTTCTTATGAGTACTAGAACGTATAGCAGGAAGCATCTTCACAACTCTCTCTGAAGGGTGACTTAACCTTTGATGCCACAAATCAAATGTACTCAACCCATCAACACCAACAGCATTCACCACAGCCACGTTGCGAAAATAGTAGAGACCCCCTCGCCGTTCACCTGCTCCAATCAGAGTCCCCGAAGGTAGGTTCTGTATAGCACACAAAGAGGGAGTGAATTGGATATTACATTGATTATCATGCACCAAATGAGAAACAGAAATCAAATGACAATGAAATTGAGGAACATATAAAACATCTCGCAACATAAGATGAGGTGTAAGGTAAACATCTCCAATCTTGGTAGCAAGCACATAATTGCCATTAGGGAGGCCAACTAGACGTCTCTCCACATCACGTACATTATGTAAACAGGACAACGTACTAGTAATGTGATGAGAAGCTCCCGTATCTATGATCCATTCCATATCACACGACTCACCTGTCATACGATCACCACTACTCTGCTCGTTATTAATAAGATTCATTAAAGTTTGAATCTGTTCGGGAGTGAGGTTTGAGAGAGGAGTCCCCCTCTCTCTTGAAGTACCGAAGCTGCCATCTTGGACAGCATGGGCCTTTGCCCCGCCATTGCTTCGAATCGCCCCAGAAGGGCCTCCACCACGTGCTGCTCCAGCAGCCACACTCGTATCGTCAGCCGCCTTATGCGACCCACCAGCAGCACCTTCGGTACGCCCAGCAGCACGCGCACGAATCCTTTCCTCGTACCACGCCGGAATTCCGTGTATCTTGAAACATGTGCTTATTTCATGCCCCTTCAGTTTACAATGTGAGCAAATGAGTTTGCTCTTATCAATTCTGTCAAACCGCCCCTTCCCACGTTCGGCAGCAACATGGAAAGCTTGGATGCTTTCGTGAGTTTCTCGGCCCGGAGCCAAAGCTCGCGACTGCTCCTCTTATATCAACACTTGGTATGCTCGATTCAAGTCGCCCAAGGGTTGTTGAGAGATAAGATTGGTACGTACGGGTCCATACTTGGGGTCCAAACCAATTAGAAATTGGTGAAAGATTTCTTCTTCTTTCTCCTTCGACAATTTTAAAGCAAGATTACATTCACACTTCTTGCACTCACATGAAGGTAGCGGTTTTATTCTTGCCAATTCATCATAGAGACTCACGAGTTTGGTGTAATACTCGTCAATCTTCATCACATCAGTTTGCTTACAGTCCGTAATGGCCGATTTAATTTGTTGAACACGGGGCCCATTAGCAACACAAAATCTCCTGTCAAGGTAGTCCCATAAGTCTTTGGCACTGTCATGTAAAGGAATTTTTGTTGCGATTTTCGTGTCCATACTCCTCAACATTCATGACACAATCATGGAATGTATAGCCTCCCAGTCAAGCATAGCATTAGGGTCAGTAGGTTTCGGGATCGATCCGTCCACAAAACCAAACTTCCGCCTGGCACGAAGAGACAACGTCATCGCGCGAGCCCAGGCCACATAGTTTTCACCAGTAAAGACAACGTGACTAATCACGTTTCCCGGCTGGTCGCCGGATCCCAGATAATAAGGGGAGGTGGCGCTTACATGCCATCCTCCTTTCGCGTCACTTACAACGCTCTTCTCGTCTCCCATCTCGCTCTATCTCCCTGGCAACTCACGCGGGTGGTACTAGGGTTCAGTCAAGATTATCGAGGAGACAAAGTCAAACAACCGCCGTCAAGACCGTGGCGGCTCTGATACCATGCTACGACAAGCAGCCGTGTATGGTGGTGTTTAAGGTTTGTGTGTATTACGTATGTGCTGGACAAAAGGTTCTCACAGCAATAAATACAACCCTAGGCTCTATATTACACTCTTGGGCCACACACTAAACAAACTATACAGCTTATAAGCCCACAAACAAATATACAACCCAAAACATAATATAGTCCAACATTTTTCTTTGGAAGCTTTGGCACAATGGTTTAGCAACAAACCATAATTTATATAGGCGGAATATAAGCATTTGTAGTGATTGTCCAATCTGTTTGCACGACACAGAGGATTGCCAACATTTATTCCGTGAATGTCCAGTGGCCACTGAGGCCTGGGAACAAAGCAACATTGGTATAAATTCTACTCTTGATTCTCAGGATAATTTTACCCAATGGATTACCAACTGGATTATCAAATTCCATCTTCAAGATGGACATCAGGGGCACCGTCTCCCCATTTTCGGTGGCACTCTCTGGGCAATTTGGAAGACTCGTAACAATCAAGTCTTTCGACAAATTCGTGCAACACCCAACTTGATCAAGCTTCATATCCAGGATAGTGCACACCAACATTCCATCTTCATACAACAGCCGTCCTTTTGTACTCGTGGCTGTTTGGAGGCCGCTACTCCCCCTGGGTTTCATGTGGCGGATATAGGACAACAGATTCAGAGTGGCTCTCCTATTACTATCCAACTGGATGGCTCCTGGGCCAAGGTCACGCAAATGGGTGGAGCAGCTTAGCATGCTTTACTGCCTCCACCACGTCACTTTGCTCAACAAGGTTCATTTATATATGCTACTTTAGCGCTGCTCACTGAAGCTATGGCCTGCCTACTGGCACTTCGTTGGGCTAGAAACACGGGGCACTCTAACCTTCTACTCCTTACTGATTCGATGATGCTAGTGCAACTTTTGAACACGGACAAAGCTCGGGATATTTCAGTTCGGTGGACGATCTCCTATATAAGTACCCTGGCTAAAAGGTTTGATACTTGTCGAGTCATGAAGGTAAATAGGAATCAGGTAGAGTTAGCCCACAATCTAGCTCATTGGTGTAGAGTAAATCGGATGGATTTATATTAGTTTTATTTTCAGTTTGTTTGTACGTTATTCCGATGTAAAAAAAAAACATGTGTTTTTCTTCATGAATTTCTATTATCACTCAATACTACATCCCCAAGTGGTAATGAAATTTCAGGAAGACAATAACTGGTTTGGGATAAAGTAGCAGTACCATGAATATCGACATATGGATTCCCTTACAAATCTACACGATAATGCATATGCATTACCATTATCATCAACTGCGACCACTAATCAAACGGGCTATTAATTTCATTGCACTAAAACACGGTTCACGATCCAAGTATTCTCAGAGAACCATGCTTTTTGCAAAGAATAACACAATAGTGTGATATTGGGAATTTCCCATGTGTGTGCCAAAGGAAAAAGTCCCACATTGGAAGATTGGTAGGAAGATGACAAAGATCATATAAGGCTGATAGGTCACTCCTATTATTAGTTTTAGAATGGAACCTCACTTGACTTATTTATGGGTCACCTATCCATCAAGTCTTTTGAGTACAAGCCTTTCCCCTAGGTTCATCATATGGCCAGTCTGGCCGTGATTTTATATGAAACATTTTATATAACAAATTGATTGCAACTTTTGACATAAAAATAAATTAACCAAAAAAAAGTTTAATACATTTTAAAGAGGAACAATTTTCAATTCTTGAACGCTACATTTGACAAAAATGAGCTTATTATATATTCCACAATTTATTATACAATTTTATCACCGTTTATTTATTCAATAGCTCTCAAAGGCAATAATAATAGTTATAATAATAATAATAACAACTGAAAAGCAAATTAAACACAAACCCTAGTGATTTCAATTAGGCATAATGACTATTAGTAAAGTGACAATTCCTCCTGATCTCTCCTTGTTGTCCAGTTAACACCTTGTAATTACTCAACCGGTACATGGATAGCGCGAAAGCTTTCTTGTAGTCTTGCAATCCCTCATCAGGGAAAGAAAATTGCTCACTAAGTTGTTGGGTTTCATTTCCATACAAGAGATCTTGATCAATTTTAAGGACAGCTTTGTTTGCTAAGACGTCGTTGTAGTAAGAACTTGAAAACTTGTTTGAGTCATTGTTCAAGTACACAAGGTTTTCATGTTCACCACTCTTGCGCGTTTGTGGACATTGCTTCCTTAACTCCTCTAGTTTTGAAGTGTCTAGGGTTGGATCTGCCTTTCCTGTGCCCTTGAAGTTGTATAGACGATCGTGAATGTAACGACATCTTGCTCTCCCCATTGAATGTGCTCCTATATAAATCATAGGACAATAATGTATGAAATATGAATGAATGCCATGTCTATAAAGATGTATATATATAAGCATAAGATATATATGTTCCAAGTTATGAAACGGTAAACACATGGGTTTTATCTCTCCCTATATCTTTTTTGTCCTTTGTACACATTTTGACCATGTTGAGAGTATTAAAAACCGGAGGAAGTGTATTCTTTTAAAATTGTGACGTCTTTTGGCAAATTATATGGCGTATCTTCTCATACATCGACTTTGATCAACATAGTACATTTAACGAGGCAAATATATAATATATGTAAAATCCAATTTTACCCTTGTCTAAATATTTGATGAAAATGTTTCAAAATTATGCACCAACAAAGAAAAATACATCATTAATGGAATTAGATGATATTTGTTTCGATATTATATTTGGGGTTGTTATGGGATAGAGGAAACATTAAGTAATTTGAGATAATTAGAAGGGTTGTTGATGATTACCTAAGAGTACTGTATAATCTTGAATATTAAGGCCTCTTGCCTCGAAATATACAAGTGCTTCCTCCAATGAAATATAAGGTGAAGGAAGGTCCACAGATGAAGCTTTTGAAGACAACCCATCTCTTCTTCCTGTAAGAATAGGGTAGGATGGACCACCAGCCTGTGGAATTTTCCAATAAAAAAACCATTTTATTATGAATTATTGACAAACTTATCTAAAAATCAACCAACAAATAATTTAACTACCTATTACATAGAAACAAATAACCAAAACCCACAATGAAGCTAATAATGAGAATCTAACCCTAATATAAATCATTAATTTCAAGATAATCAGAATCATTAATAATAGGGTTTTTTGTCAGAAAGGACTTAATAAAATACAACTTTTGTAGGGAAGGGCCTAATAATTTTTTTTTTTGTCTAAAAGGACTCATTAAAATACTTCGATTGTTAAGAGGAACCAATTTATGAATTTCGGGCCAAAAAACTCTAATTTTTTTTCGAAATTGAAGGAAAATGTCTGCGAAATCATCTTGAAGCAATAAAATTCCTCGCAAATGTAGTTGTGGTGTCGTGCAAAAAAAGTCAACTCCGAATATAGTAATTTTGGCCTCGAAATTCATAAACCTGCCTCGTTAACAATCGAAAGTATTTTAATAGGTCCTCTTTAGGCAAATTTTTTTATTAGGCCCTTCCCTACAAAACTTCAGATTTTATTAGGTCTTTATGACAAAAAAACCCTTAATAATATGGTATTCATGGCATATTTTACTTTTATACTTCATTTAGTTGTTTTTGTAAATAAGAAGCTGTTTTAAATGGTGCAGATTTTAGGAAAAAAAGTTACCAGGCTCACAGCATCTCTAGTAGCAAGTTGAAGGATATCAGCACAAGAGACGACTCCTGGACAATAAGAATCAAGCACTATCTTGATCTTGTCAATGACTACAAATGCTCCAAGTCCTATATTTTGTTTTGCCATTTTCTCAGAGTCTGCTCCATCCAAGAGAATCGATGCATCACAACCCTGCATCATCATCATGTTAACATTTACATATCGAAAAGTTCTGTGTGAGACCGTCTCAGTCCAAGACATGACTGAGACGGGTGTCCGTTTAAGCCTGGCATCTATTAGTTTAACCTCAAACATCTATCCGTTTAACCAAGAATGTTTATAAGTTTAAGCCCATAAAGTGATAGTCATTTATACCCTTAAGGCTTAAACTAATAACATAACCTCGTTTCACGCATGACGCTTTGTTTACATAAATTACATGCTATTTTAGAAAATCGCCACATTTTCCTTTATCGTCATTTTCTAGAAAAGGAGATCTGTAGTCGAAAGTGTATTATACTCTTAATTATTATGTTTTTCTTCCTTTTGCCAGAAGTTGATTGCAATCATGTTCATAAATAACTTATTGATATATAAGCTGAATTTTTTTCAAGGATGGCTATTTGAACAACGGCTTTATATATATAGACATTCCTTTAATGTTTTGAGATCGCAATATATAACTTACTATTACCAAAGAAAAAAACAAGATTAAGTTGTAAAATTTATGGAAAAATCATGTACAGTTTCTATTAACACCATCACAACTTAATATCTTTTTAGAATATATCTTGTTGATTTAATGACTTTAGAAATATATATATTCATGTATTTGCTTTAATTTTTTTTTATCGAAGCTATCCGAACCACCTGAAATTTTTCAAAAGAGGAAATGGAACAACTATATTCTAATTGTTCAAAATAGATATTAGAACAACTATTTGAAAAAGACATTACCGTGACCATACAATCTGAATAGAGTAACCGAAGAAGTTTAGGTGTAATACTAGGATCATGTTCCCAAAACTTCTTCACTTGGTGCTTCACGAATGCCTCAGCACTAGCACAAGTGTTAGTCTTCTTGTAGTATTGGCGAGTAAAGGTGTACCGGGGCACCGCCCCGTCGACGATCATCGGACCTATCACAAGGGCAAGGAGAGCTACTAAAGGAAGGAATACAACTTGCTTGGCTCCCTCCATTTTACTCTCTCACCCGAAAAAACCTGTTATTTTGTTGGTGATACTGTTTGTGACTCTTATTATTATATGAGGTTATGTTTCACTGATTTTGGAGTTTGGCGTTATTGGTAGAGGATTTTATAGACTCCAATGCCAACTTGATTGAGTAACACTTACTCATACTATAGTGTTATTATTTAATAGGGCTTGGTATATTTAATGTTGTACGTGAGTATTTTGCTTCAGATTTCATGCATTGCTTGTTCACTTGTTTGTGCCACACTTTTCCTTGTATTGCGAAAGTCGACTTTCAAGGAATTTAACGCTTTGACTAGCGCTCCTACGGATGCTATGTGCATTGACATATTATATTTTATTAATAATTAAATCATTTGAGTGAAAATTAATTAGATCCTACATAAAATGGTGAACCTAAATTGAATTATTGAACTTTAGCTAGGGACAAATAGGCTCTTACAGATTTAAATTCTTCTACGTTTTGGTTTCTGTGAAAAATTATATGAAAATGATTTCATAGCAACATTTGATGAAACCAATGAGTTTTGAGATCACTTGTACACTATTGAGGGATTACATTTAGATTAGTTTAGCTACTACGAATCAATGAGAAATGACTTGTTAGAATTTTCACCCAAGTGCTACTCTTTTACTTCTATGTGCCAATCTTTAACAGCATTGTTATTCAAGATATATTAAGGCCAACTGTTTATGTGCCACTTTTGAAAGGGTTAGGTCTTCATAAATACCTTTGAGTACTCTAAGATTTTTTAATGTAGGTAACATTTGTGCAAAGTTGATATAAGTATTTTTTTCAAAAATACAATTGAAACAAATTTATCAAGGTTAGGCTCTTTTGCTTATATATATATATATATATATATATATATATATGAAAATAGAAGATATTATATTTGCTACATGTCACCACATGGACTGTAAACGTTTAGAGCTCGAAACTCAAGAGTAGAAAGTGGCACTAAACTGCGTCTTTTATCTACTTTAGTAGAAATAATACTTTAATCGGTTATTTCACCATATACCCCCGACAAATTGAAAAATTCACCATATACCCTCAATGTTTCAGATATGCACCATGTACCCCTGAGTTTTCGAAAACGTTCACCGTATACCCATTTCCTAACTGTCGTTAACTCACCGTTAGCTTTATTTACAATATTGCCACCATTAACCCTAAACCCTAAAATCCTAATACCCTAATCTAACCCTAATCTTTAATCCCTAACCCTAATTTAACCCTAACCCACCTCCCTCCCCTCTAACCCGACCCACCCCACCCCTCCACTCTAACCCCGCTTGACCCCCCACCCCCTCCCTCTAACCCATGACCCCGCCCCACGCCCTCTCCACCGTCGCATCCCTCCCCTCCACTCCACCGCCGCATCCCTCCCCTCCACTCCATCGCCGCAGCCCCCCCCCCCCCCCACTCCCTCACCGTCGATTTTCCCCTCCCCTTCCCCGTCGATTTCCCCCTCCCCCAACACCCACTCCTTCCCCAGTCGATTTTCCCCCTCCCCCAACACCCACTACTTCCCAGTCGATTTCCCCCTCTCCCCAACACCCACCCTTGCCCTTTGCTTTGTCTCTCTCCTCCGATCCCTCAAAACTCTCCTTCCCCGTCGACGGCAACAAAAACAACAACAAGCGGCACACGATTTCCACCATTGATGCTCCGAGAAATAAGATCGAATAATCCACCATTGGATCGAGCACCGGCACGAGTGCGGTGACGGCCAACGAAGATTAGTGGTGCGGCGTGCGTTTGGCGGTGATGGCCAACAAATATAGGGTGGTGCGTCGGGATTTGGGAAAAAGAGAGGAGAGAGAGAGAGTGCAAAAATGCGGGCGGAGGGGAGGGGAGGGGATGGGGGCTGCGACGGGGAGGGGTGGGGGAGGGATGGGGATGCAACGGGTTAAAGGGTGGGGGCTGCGACGCGGGGAGGGGAGGGGGGTGGGGGTGGGGGGAACGGGGGGAGGGGGGGTGGAGGGGAGGGGGGAGGGGGCGGGTGGGGGCCGGGCTTAGGGTTTGGGGAGGGGGGCTGGGCTTAGGGTTAAGGATTAGGGTTTAGATTTTAGGATTAAGATTTAGATTAGGGTTAAAGTTAGGGTTAGGGGATAATGGTGGCAAAATCGTAAATAAAACTAACGGCGAGTTAACATCCGTTAGTAAAAAGGGTACATGGTGCACAGTTTTGAAAACTCAGGTGTATATGGTGAATTTCTGAAACATTAAGGGTATATGGTGAATTTTCCAATTTGTCGGGGGTATATGGTGAAAAAACCGTACTTTAATTATAACTCAAAAAAAAACTCTATAAATTAAAGTTGTATTTAAGATATTTATCTAGATTACATCCCTCATCTTACGGTATTAGGATCCCTCCATTTCTTTTCATCCTTTTTATGTCTTAAAATCATGACATCTAAGCTAGCTAGTAAATATATAATTAAATTTCCAAAAATCCTATCTAGTTTTTTCCCCTTCAAGCATTCTTAACCTTTATTTGATTAAGATATAAAATATCCATTTTTATAAGGATCGGCACCATCCATTTTTTAAGGAAATAGAGGATCTCAACTGTCATTTCACGGTACTGTTAATTTGTTATAGATGCCTCAACTTTTTTAAAACAAAAAGAGAATGAAATCTCTTATTGCGAAGTAGTGTAGTATTGGAAGAATAAAAGATTAACAATAAAAGCTTATTCACATTTTTTTGACAGCGCTTATTCACATTGGCCACTGTGTTCTAGAGTCTCCTAAGGCGCCATGCATAGTGATGCATGTGCTGCAAACGTATATCGTAAGGACAATTCACATGAAAATATGAAATATTTAGTCTTATTAGAATTTCCGAATGGAGTTTAACTTGCCACTACAAATTAGTTTGCTTGGCTTCAATGATAAATATGTACAACACGGTTGCTTGGCATATAATATAGTGTCTAACATTGTTGTTAAATTTCCGATCCGGATCTTACGATCCTACGATTCTACGATCCGAAAGGACCTCACCGATCCCGATCCTACGTAGGATCTTAATTTTGTAGGATCTTTCGACCCTACCCAACCACAAAAAATCACATGGTAGGATCTTAATACGATTCTACGATCCTACGACTCCACGATCCGATCCTATTGTAAAAAAAATCACAAAGAAATTTCACATATTATATTTCTCCTATTAGATTTTGGTTGCATGTTATTTCAATCTTATATTATTGGAAAACTATCACCATTTGCTAATGAAATAAGTCCTTATTAATATGTGTAAATTTAACATGAAGTTCTCACCATATTCTAGCATAATTAATATCTATTTTACCGAATTGTAGGATCTTACGATCCTACGATCCGATCCCACCGATTCGATTCTACCAACCCCTACGATCCAAAGTAGGATCCCGATCCTGATAACATTGGTGTCTAAACTTGTTGCCAAGAAAAAGGCATATAATATAGTGTCAACTGTCAAGTGCGGTTGTGTGAAGTGTGAACACTCACTTTACCAAGCTTGTTTCTTATTGTTTCTTTTTCTTTTATGAATTTTGAGCTGCTTTTATAGGAGTGTTGTTATTAGTTAAGTTGCTCAGACATATTTTAACCTGTTCCACACCGTGTATTCCGGCCGCCTGTCTGACCACCTGCTCCGCCATCGCAAGACTGCTAGAGGAAGGAGCTAGGCGGCGTCGGAGCATCATCTCGTGCAACAAAATTTTGTGAGGGTGCGGGAGTAGTGTCATGCCCAGGACATGTTTCTTCCAACAAAATATGGGATCTTGTTGTTGCGAACGATGTAAATGGATCAGTCTATTGTATCATGACATCAACTTAAATAAAATATATATTAATAAGACTGTAAACAAGGCACAATACTAATTTTTGTTTGGATACTGTAGACACATAATCGTATCTCCCCATTTAAGGATCCAATGATGAAACATACAGCGACATTAGTTGGCGCGACCCAACGGAAGAGCAATCTAAAGAACCATTCTAAAATGTGTTTCGAAATGATATTCTAAAGCCCAATTAATTGTTCATGATGATTAATTGTATTTCAACCCCATAAAATATTTGAAATCCATTTTAAAAGCCCAATCAAATATTTATTATTCTAATAAATGTTTTTCATAAACATTTTTATTATCTTTGATAAATAAATCAGATTTTTAATGCATAAAATTCCATCTCCGGAATTTTAGGAATAAAAAAGTATCTATGAAAGACGCGCAATGGAATATGCTCGAATATTCCAGAATATGCGCCGGACGCGGGGGCTGCGCTCAGCGCGCCACGTGCGTCCAACACATTGGCCATATTGTGTCAGGCGAGCCAATGAGCGCCTGACACGTAGATTTTGTGACTCACATAGAGTCCTGCGTCAGACGCAAGTTTTGTGTGAGACGCAACATACTTTTCTATCTTTTCACAACGCGTTTACACATGTGCATCTTTGATTGGGCTGGCTGCGTCAGGCACACCAATGTGCACCTAACGCGTGGCACTGCGCCTGCCACGTAGGCTTGCGTGGAGCGCAAGGTTTTTTTTCTCTATAAATACCCATATTTTCCCGAATTACGGACGGCTTTTCATTATTATTATTTTTACGCACATAAATTCTCTCTAATACTCCGAAATACACTTCGAATACCAAAAACACTCAAATACTTTCAATCAATCAATAATTTCACACTGCGTTCTTGGTTCCACGATTGCTCCGCCTAAAGATCGTTGCGCTCCTCAATCTAAGCCGCATAGGTATAATCCTGAGGATCCTTGAATCACTACTACATTAAAGGGCAAAGGCAACACATGAAAACCGTTGCAATAGGCCCAATAGTCGTTGCAGTAGACCTATTGCAACGATTTTGAACCGTCGCATTTGGTGGCGTTGCAATAGGTCTAGTGCAACGACTTTTGGGACCTATTGCAACGACTTGATGAACCGCTGCTCAAGACCAATCTTTTATGCAACGGCTGAGTGAGTCATTGGTTTCATGTAGATTATGCGACGCTTAGGCTATTGCAACGCCTATTAGTAATAGCTATTGCAACCCCTATTACTCCAAGGGGTTGTACCACTATATATATATATATATATATATATATATATATATATATATATATATATATATATATATATATATATATATATATATATATATATATAAAAGATTGAAAGCCTTTCGAGAAGCTCAAAATAGTTGTCATGTTTGCATTGAAATTTCTCAAACTAATCAATTAATAAGAGTACTACAATTATGACTAAATTCTTATTAATATAAAAAAAATGTACTAAATCAAACCAAACTAAATATAATGTACCACAAAACATTTCTAGCATATACATCCCTAATTTCCTTCTATATACTGCCTGCAAGCTTCATATTACAATATACAGCTAACTAAATCCGGCCACCAATAGCGTATATAGTGAAACCTCTATGTTTGCTCCCCTCCATTAGCTCAATGTTCACCTAATAATTCAAACACTGTAAATGGTTAGAAAAACACTAAATTTAGCAATTAAAATTGAAAATGGAGATGAAACAACAATAAAAAGTAACGGAGTAAGAGTGCAGATATATAGAAGAAACTACTGGAAAAGGGATTAAGGTGAGTCAATTTTATTCATTCTTAACCTTGTCGTGTACATGGCCCTTTTAGGGATTAAAGCCAAAGAGGTAAACATGTCCTCATCAGCCCGAGATACATCGCCTCAAGAGATGTGGTTACCAAGTTCTAAATTATGCTCTGGATAGTGGAAGGCACACGTTCCTACTATACCTCATTTGCAACACAGCTAGTTAAGCTACTACAAGAAAATGCACTCATGTCTAGTTGTGAGTGGAGTGAGAGAATAATACCTCATTTGATAAGTGCGTGCCATCTGAGAAGTGAGATATGTACGTTTGATCTCCTCCATTTGGCTCATAAATCACCTAAAAATTTAAACATTGTAATAGTTTGAAAATGCTTAATTTAGAAATTAAAAAAAATGGAGTTGAAATAACAATAACTATAGCAAATTAAAATGTGTTATGTTCTCAGTTTCTTACTCTCGTTTCCTTCTACTACTTCAATAATGTTTTAGGTTGTGGAGGAAGGATATGAGTAGGGTCGGATAGCCAATGGGTGAGTAGAAATCATACTTTAACTTTTTGTAGGAACTGTAAATCATGGTTCCTATGAAGTTCATCATGGAGTTCAGCAAACATCTAAGTAAGCAAACTCAAATAAAGATAATACAATCAAACAGCTTAAAGTTCCTATAACAGGTAATATAGTTAAAAAAGGACACACTATTTTTCTTCTTCTCCCCACTCACCTAGCCAATCAATCCAGGCTATCCTCCTATGTCAATTGTTTGTTAGATAACCCCCAGTGATAATTAGTGACACATCTCATATTGAGCTTCAATACCAAAACGAATTGGTTACAATAGAGGCTACCAATAGTATTATTTGTTGGGGCAATGATATTCTAGTGAACAAAGACAAACAATACCAAACAGGATTTGGGGTTCAAGGGAAGCCTGCAATGTAGATTAGACCCTTCATCTAAACATCTATAAAGGTAAGATATACTGGGAAATGCTCTAAGAAAAGAGTCCAAATTACAATTTCTTTTGGATGACAAGTATTTAGATCACCTACCGGATTTGATATGCGCCTTCTTTGTGCCAACTTTTCTACTAAGAAAGCAGCCCATGGAAAATATGGGAGAGAAAGATTGTAGTTTAAAACAATAGTAAAAGTAAGTGCATAAGCAAAGATAGGATCTGCATCCATGTAGCACACAACTTGTCAGTATAACGTATTGATAGTAAAAAGACTTACCAGCACATGAAAAGAGGCCAATCCCTTAGTGACTTTGAGCCTAACTAGAAATCAGCTCGTATGAGCAAACCATATTGCAAACAGTCAGCGAAACATCAATTATACGCAAAATCAAACCCAATCAACAAATCATTGAATTACTGACAAAATAAAAAGGCATCCAAAAAGACAATTGACGAACAACAATATAGATGAAGATTATGCCATTATGCAGCACAAATTTCATGAAAAATCAAATTGTTCCCCAGAAATTATGAAGTAAGAAGCTGGTACAAAATAGAAAAGAAAAGCGAAAAAGATTCTGAAGCAATTTATTACTGTAAAGGTGATAGAGGGGGAAAGATATTACTGTAGCCAAACCGAAGCAGCGAAGCATGGCGTACAGAATAATCATGGCGTAATAATCTCAAGATTTTCAACTTAACTCAAAATTAGCGGAATTATGCCCGTTAATAATTGCAGAAAGATATAAGAGAAAAAAAAATTACCTAATTTCGACTAGGAATTCAAGGTCCGATAACCCTAGTTATCACTACCTCAATCGTCGCTACTCTCGTCTTCTTCTACACCTTCATCGGCGGACTTCTCGGCGGCGGCGCTAGCTTCAATCCTAATGGTACGCTGCATTTTACGCCGTCGGAATTGGCCGCGATTCTCTCCTCTCTTTGGCTATTCGCTTTCCTGCTTAGATCCTTTTTCAATCTTTCCTCGTTTTTTGAGCCCAGATTTTGGTTGATTTTGTGAAATTGCAAGTTTGTGGAATATAAGTTAATCCCTAAAATCAAATTTGAATCCCTGGTTATTCAATTGAAAATCCCCCACACAAGAGGGTAAGATAAGGTGATGGGAGGGACAAAGGGAGGTAGAGAGCTCTATTGAAACTGACAAGGGTTTGAAATTTAGAGAGAATTAGAGGGAAACAAAAATTATATGCAAGCAATTCATTAAATCTGAGATATCGTTGCCATTGGTTCTTCTAGCGTGAGAAGGTTTACAAGTTTATGCTACTGCAACGTTTAAACCATGATCGTTGCTATAGATCAATAAGTTGATGTACCTATTGCAACGGCTAAACCATTACCGTTGCCATAGATCAATCTAGCGCAACGATCGTACATTATCCGTTGCCATAGCCCAGCACATTAATCCATAGTGATATGAGTCGTTGCATTAGACACTTCTATTGCAACGACATAAATTAGGTCGTTGCATTAGCCATTTTCAAGTTGTTGCCTTTGTTCAAAAATGTAGTAGTGAATAAATTATTTTTATATTGAAGTTACTAACGATTTATTTCATGATGTAGATCTTTAATATAAAATCGTTCTACTGTATATTCTAAACCTCCTTCTTTCTTTTTATTTATTTTTTATACATTATTATCATACTTGCCTGATCATTATATGATCATTATATGCATATTATATTAAAACACTCACATGTTATTTATTGCTAATCAAAGACCTAAAGAACTGTTCTAATATTAATCAGATTAATCTGGACAATCTGCTAGGTTCCCTGTAAATGGATTGCCTAATAACATGTCACTAAAATTAGTCTTTTTATGTGTTTCCTGAACCAACTTAGACTAAATATTTTTAGGGTGTTTAAAATATTATTTGATTATTCTTTGGCATAAAATCTGCAATGAATCGATATTTAGTAGAGGCCAACTCTGGGCGGATGTGGTTCATTATGACTATATTCGTACCCTCACCCCCGAACTCAATCTTTGGTTCATTTTGACCATCTATGGAGTCATGACGGGGAAATCTACATTGGATAATTTGTCCCTATGTTTTTCCCATATCCAATTAGGTTTATGATTCTTCCTAAAAAGAATTGTTGGCGACTTCTTTCAAAACAATTTTCAATAAAACCTAAACAGTGGGGTAGTCAAATCTAATACGCGCTCACACCGCGTTGGCGAAATAAAAACACGCCTACAATTTGGCGACTTCACTGGGGAGGATTTAAAAAAAAAAATATTTTTTTAAATGAGTGGGTGAAACTTGAAAAATACGATTCATTCTTATTTTTATGCCTTTGAATAATATACAGTTTTGCATATGCATGGCTATTGTTCAGCCACCTGACAATCTTCCTTGCCTCAAGCACATGTTTTATGTGTGAGGTCACCCCCGGGGGGTTTGCGCTTTGTCCTTCCAAAAAGCTTCCTGAGTGATAGTGTTGGATCTTAGTTATAAGCAAACCTACCCAACCATGGCATTGTTCTCTTGTTCCTGACGTGAGACTGGAGTGCGTCTTACACGTGGCCACCTCTTTAAGCAGGGGTACGAAGTGTGAGATCAATCTCTTAGTGATGGACCCTTTCAGCCTTAACCTAAACCTGACCAATAGTTGAATGTAGAACTGGACTTTAGGTTGAGAACTTTTGCATCCATGTTACCTGACATTTATGTGTGATTGCAATTTTTGCCTGCTAATATGCTTTACGCCCGAAATTATTGCAACTCGCGTCTAAAACAAATCGTCGTTTTCGCCCGAACCTTCGTCAATTTACCAATACGCATGCCGCAGAGCATTGCGCCAAATGCATTAAGTTGCGCCTGGTGCAATGCACCTGCGCCAGACGCATAGGCTGTGCGCCGCGCGCACCAATTGCGTGGCACGCAGCCTATTCGTCCCATGCTTATTGGTCTTTTGACCTTTGTTCGAGTCTAAGATAACAAGTTTGCATCGTATCATATTAAAAAAAAAAGGGTCAGTCTTTTCATGTAAGGTCGAGTCTGTCCTAAAAAATGCATCTAAAGGGTCATTGTAGAATTAGAGTTGTTATGCATGTCTACCTCTTCCCATTTCATCCTTGCTATCCCTGTCAATCTTACCTTTCCATATTCATCAACTTCGAACACTTACGGTTTTTAAAAATCAATCCTGCACCCTCTTCTATTGTACTCTTTTTCAAAAGCATTTACTAAACACCATCATACACGACATTTCAAAAAAAAAATATTTTTCAAATCAATCCATCATCTTTTCCTAACAAAAGATAAAACAAGGGGTTCCTTTCAAAAATGAATTTCGAAAATTCTAAGCCAATCCAAACACCTTCATCGAATCCAATCCCATCAATCCAATTTACTTGCATTCATTCAAGGCCCATATGCATTAGAGTCCATTTTTGCATTCATATTAAGTCCTTCAAAATTTGAGTCCATGCATTCATATTAGGCCCGCTAGCACTAGAATCCATCTTAGGCCCATATAAGTGTAGCTCATGTCAAAATCTAGTCTCAGTCCATTCCATTCTAAGTCCAATCCTAGTCTATCTCCACTGTCAAGCCCATATGCATCTCCAAATCTATATCAAACCTATATGTTAATCTAATCCAAACTTATGTCCATTTAGGCCTAATTCATATCCTAGGTCTAGTTTGTATCTCCATGTAGGCCCTAGTCAAGTCCAATTCTTTCATAAGTTCATAATAGCCCAAAGTCCTCTAAAGTCCAGCCTGCTTGCTCCCCCGTAAGTTCAAGGTCTAAGCATTCCTTAAGTCTATAGGCATTGTTGTGTCTAGCCTGCTTGCTCACCCATAAGTTCAAGGTCTAGCATTCCTTAAGTCCATAGGCAATTTTCGTGTCTAGCCTGCTTGCTCACCCGTAAGTTCAAGATCTAGCATTCCTTAAGTCCATAGGCAATCTTTGAGTCTAGCCTGCTTAGTTTAATGTAAGTTTCGAAGTCTAGTTGTCTAGCCTGCTTGCTCACCCGTAAGTTCAAAGTCTAGTTGCCTAGCCTGCTTGCCTTAAGTTAAGAGTTTGGTCTCTGTTTTTGTCCAGCCTTCCTTTGTGTCTAGCCTGCTTGCTCACCGGTAAGTTCAAAGTCTAGCATTTCATAAGTCCATAGGCAATTTTTGAGTCTAGCCCGCTTAGTCTAATGTAAGTTTCGAAGTCTAGTTGTCTAGCCTGCTTTCTCACCCGTAAGTTCAAAGTATAGTTGCCTAGCCTGCTTGCCTTAAGCTAAAAGTCTAGTCTCCCTTATTGTCCAGTCTTACATAAAGTCTAGCCTACTTGCTCACCCGTAAGTTCAAAGTCTAGTCTCTCCTATCATCACCAAACCCCAGTCCAGTCTGCTTGCATAGTCCAGTCCAGTCCATAAGTCTAGATATCTTTTTGCATATAGTTAGGCCCATGTCTCCATCATGGTCAAGCCCATACTAAGTCCATAACCATACCCATTCTTAATCATTTCTCATTCCCATTTCCATTTCCATTTCCATTTCAAAATCATTTTCCACTTTCATTTCCCATTTCTATTCCCATTTCTCATCTCCATTTCTCATTTCGAAGACATTATTTCTTAAAATTTACGAGGTCCATTCGATTTCTGTTCAGGACAGGTCGTGAGATTATAACTTGGGAACGTCCAACAGAGAGGCAACAAGGTCGACCTACTCCCAGGCTCGTCAAGCGCATCCTAACTTTTTCAGACGAATCCTCCGACTCTTCTGAATCATCATCTGAAATGCGAGACACTAATGAACAACTCAATGCCATTATGGGTCAACTCACACTGATGAACTCTCGTCTTGAGGAACAAGAGAAAGAGATTAAGGCACTGAGGGATAAGCTAACTGAAGAAGACGAGCAAGGCGATACTCCACCACCATTCAAAACCAACACAGAATTGAGATTCGAAAAACTCGAGCAATTGATCCATCAGTCAATTCCTGCGCTCGAGATTCAGGCTCATTGCCATGACATCATTGATCCTGAACTAAGGAAAAAACTCCCTAAAAAGGTAACATTGGGTGACCTTCTAAAATTCAAGGGGGTCGAAGACCCAGATGATCACTTGAGAGCATTTTCCATCTCTATGGCTCTCAAAGGCATGAGCAAGGACCTGTTTGCTTATGTCTTTCATTTGACCTTGGATGCACATCCATCCAAGTGGTTCAGATCACTGAATAAGGCCAAGCTGAATGACTGGGACTACATCAGAGAAAAGTTCCACAAACAATATGTATACAATACTCAGCTTCCCATTGGCCTTCGTGATTTGGAGTTAACCAAACAAAACTCCAACGAAGACTTCGTCACCTTCCTTAACAGATGGAGGGATAAAGCTGCACAAATGATTAACAGGCCATCTCAAGAGGATCAAGTCCGCCTGGTGATCCGTAACCTGCAGCCTAAGTATGGGGATCATATCAAATTTCAACCCATAGAGTCTTTCACGAAGCTCTATAAGGTAGGCCTGCTGATTGAGGAGGAGGTACAAGAACAAGGGTAACAACAACAACTCTTTCAAGAAGAGTAACAATAACCCTTCTAGTTCCAAAAGCAATGAGGTCAATGCCATAGCTACTGAAAATAGAGGTTATCAAAAGCCTCAAAGAACATTCACACCTTTAGGCATGTCCCTAGAAGAAGCCTTCACTAGACTTCATGCAAAGGGAGCACTTCAGCCTATTGGCCCTACTCCAGACCCTGCTCCTGAGAATAGATCCAAGAGGTGGGATCCTAATGCTTACGGCAAGTACCACCAAGGAAAGGGGCATATGACATCACAGTGCTGGATCTTAAAGAATACTCTGCAGGATATGGTTGAAGACGGCAGATTGCCAATTCCGCCTGCAGCAAAAGTCAGCAATAGCGGCAACCCCTTGGGAAATGCCTAAATAATACAAGGGGCTTAGTCATTTAGCGTTGGTTTTCTAGGTTGAGTCGGAGAGTCCCTCCCCTAGCTCCTTCATTTCCTTTCCTGTCAAGTCTATGTCATTTAGGTTTTTATTTCTAATAAGCCTTGTTCTATTTATTTCTGATTAATAAAAGAATTGCATTTTCATTTTCACTGGCCTTCCATCATTTATTTATGCTTCTAATTCAATGATGAAACTTAAATCACCTAATTAACTCGACTAATAATAAAAAAAAAGATATCTGAAATAAAAATGATAAAAAATAAGAAATAAAAAAGGACGTACTTTGGATCAGGAGTTATTCCCCTCTCCCTCCATTATCCATAAACCATCATCTCAATTAGGCAAATATTCCCTTCAAAATCGAAGCTCCACAAACAACCTTCAAATCTTCTAATACCCTAAACCAAACTTGTGTGCAAGCCTAATTACATAAAAAAGATCAATGCCAGGCAAAAACAAAAAAAAAAGTGACAAAGATCAAAATGCGAAAAATAAGCAAAAGCAAAAGAAAACGCACATGACAAAAAAAATGCAAAAAGAAAGAGCCAAAGGCAAGGAAATAAAAAGTCAAGCTAGGGGGCTTGCACACAAGTTCTACCCCTCATTCAAATCCTTCAATCCATCAAACCTTTAAATTCATCAAGCCTAAAGCCTTTAACCCTTCAACCTTTCATCAACTCTAACTCCTTTTTCAAGGTATGTCCAAGCCCGCTAGGTTGAAAACCCGAAAGGGCGACCTAGGCAAAAGTTAGGGCACAAAAAAAAACAATCAGATCCAGAACTACGAATGGTCTGATTCCGCAAGGATACGTAGGAATCCTCATCTCGAGATCCGACCGCTTCAATAAAATAAAATTAGTCATGGTCTAATAATTTGACATTCTAGAATTTAGGAGCATAATCTCTTTCTAGATCCCGACATAGACTCGAGTCTGAACCTAGCCTCGTTAAAGCCTTTTCCCACCTACATTTATTTAAGTCTTGTAATACCCCCAAAATCCATACACATCTAAACTACGTTGCATCGACTTTGGGAGTGTTACCGCCGCGGTGAAACGCAAGGCTTATTGAAATTAAAACGTTAACAACTCGTTATTAAGAAAAACTACATTGCAGCGGAAATAAAATGTTTACTTTAAACTACAACTCGGGAATCATCATTGAGCCCTTTTATTCATTAACGACGAATATTAATAATTCTATAAGTTCAACAAAAACACTTAAGAGTTTATAAACCAGAAAATATTCCCCGTATGCCCAAACTCATGCAGCATCACCAGCGTACCTAATCTGCTCCCCATTGAAATATCAATGGTTCATCACAGGTCAACAAACATCATAGATAACAACCAATCAGCTATGCTGAGTACGTACATAATCAGTTAAATAATACATTAAACATAAACAGAATAATAATAAACATTCCTAGACATGATACTACAAGAATATTACATTTCATTTTTATAGTTTAATTGGCATCGAACGGGCACCGTCATCTTTCTAGAATCATACGGGCTACTTAATCCTTAATAGACAACTTGGTCTATTAGATGGAATGTAAATACAGTTTCGTTCCGTTCCACATCCATCACCTTAGTATGCATACCCCAAGATCGTACGGAACCTTCCGCCTACTTGAGTTATCAAAATTTATAAGGACACTACTATCGTCACAGTAGGCCTGCGTAGGAGTGTTGAACAAGTCCCACACTCCCCCCATTGTTCATACTTGTAGGGATTCCAACTACAAGTTTATCGCCAAAGATCCTTCTTAGTGATATTCACTCATACAACATTATGCATGTAATCATTTAATTTTCCTTCTTAGGTACGTTGCTCAATTCTTTACTTTAAACAACTCCTTGTAACATCCTTGCTACAACAATAAATCACAGGATTCCAATCCAATTCTCATTTCATGCTTGTGATACGATAGAATTACGCATACTAATAATAATACATTCCAATCCATAAGTCATACAACAAGGAAATACATACAGATTTCCAATTGATTTCATGTTACCAAACAATCTCATCAACCATAATCAACAACAGTTCCGTATCATGATTCTAGGTTCCAATATAACAATCATAATCTAAACATGATACTAATATATCGAACTGAACTAGTACGCGTACGTACCTTGTAACGGAGAATCTTCGCTGACTACTTAAAACGTTCCGCTTATGAAATTGGGACCTAATCGAATAATATAAATATTTCAGTGCTAAGTCCTTGATATTATTAAAATAAAAATCAGCTTATCTACTATGTAGAACATGGTGTTTTGAATAATTAAAATAATATTCTGGTTGTTTAACTTTCTTTTCATAAACTTTATTGAAACTTACATATTTAGGACTTAATAATAAGGTGCTTATAAATCTGATTTCGTTTAACTTTTACACTACTTTGTTTATAATAACAAAACTTAAATAGATACATATATAAGAACTATAAAATCAGAATTGAAGAAATAAAATCAAAGTAAGAACAAGTATTATATTATAAATCTGATTTCTTTTAGTTCATAATATACTTTTATTTAAAATCACAAACTTAAACCAATATACATAAGTGTAATTAAAACATAATTGAGAAATAAAAATCATCATAAGAACTATTAGCATAATTACAAATCTGATTTATATACTTTACTTTATGCCTTATTTATAATCATCAACTTAATCAAATATAATCAAAGAATAACAAAATCAGATTATATTAATCAATTTAAAGTAGAAAAGAGGAAATTTATTTTTTTTTTTTTTTTAATTAGAGTATACCGGACTTTTGCTCCGGCGACGACCACCGCGTGCGCGACTCGCGAACTCCGGCAGACCACCGCCCCGTCTTGCACGCGACCACGACTTAGCACCACCCCGCACGACCTCACGCGCGACCCACAACTATCGCACCACCCACTGTCTCGTGCGCGAACCACACTCAGCACCACCACGCACGACACCAGCAACCTCTGACTGCACCACCACTAGTAGACGCGAACCACCGGCGAGTGGTAGTCCCAAACGCCGAGGAAGGAGAAGGAAAGGTAGTGCAGGAGGGAGAAGAAAATAAGAACGTAGGAGGGAGAAATAAGAGGAGAGAGAAAAAAACTCTTGTGGGGTAAAATATAAAACGGCTGATTAACTTCGATAGGGTTTTGTTTCCTCTTTTTTTTTCTCTTATTTATAGCATGACAAACCTAGGTTTAATAGGATTTGTTTCTAACTCAAAATCTGATTTCTTATTTTATTTGGAAACCAAAACGAGACCAAACTATACTATACTTAGGTAGAAAAGTAGGTTGTATAGTTAAATTATAACTGTAGGCTTACCCAAACTATTTTTTTTTTCTGTAAATAATATTAAAAATATTTTCAACTTTATTCTTTATATTTCCTTATTTATAAAAGAATAACTCCCAAAAATACGGAGTATTACAGGCTTCCCCTCTTAAAGGAAGTTTCGTCCCGAAACTTTGAGGTAGCCTGTCTTAACGACGAACTTTTGCACTTATAAGTCCCAATATTTCACAAGCGTTTTCTAGTTTTCGAAAGTCACATAAGCAATAATACACATAAATAACATACTTAACAGACTTTAGCACACTTTTGGGTGGAAGCGCGAAATTCTATCGCATTCTTCCCTCCTTAAAAGAAAAGTTACGTCCCCGTAACTCACCTACCTCTTGAAAAAGTTCAGGGTACTTCAGACGCATTGCATCTTCCGCTTCCCATGTGGCTTCTTCAGTATTATGATTTCTCCACAACACCTTCACAATTTTAACGTCCTTATTTCTCGTACTACGCACCTTATGGTCTAGGATCTTGATGGGTTTCTCCTCATAGGACAAGGTTTCGTCTAACTCGACGTTTTCAGGTTAGTACATGCGACTCGTCAGGTACGTATTTCCGGAGTTGAGATACGTGAAACACGTTGTGGACCCTTTCTAACTCGTTTGGCATTTATAAGCGATAAGCCACTTTGCCAACTCGCGCCAAAATCTCATATGGTCCTATTAACTTAGGGCTTAGTTTTCCTTTCTTCCCAAATCGCATCACCCCTTTCATTGGGGACACCTTCAGCAGCACTTTTTCACCCACTTCATAGTTCTCTTCCCTTCGCTTCTGATCCGCATAGGACTTCTGCATGTCCTGTGCAACCCTAATCTTCTCTTGAATGACTCGTACTTGATCTACAGTCTCTTGAATCATTTCAGGACCTAACACCACAGTCTCACTAATATCGTTCCAGCACAAAGGACTACGACACTTTCTCCCATACAACACTTCAAATGGAGCCATTCTGGATGGTTCTTTCTGTTTAACCGTCTGTAGCTGGGTGAAAGGTTGTACTCATCAATAGCTCAATACCAAATGCTTCCTGGACCTTTTTCCAAAAATTCGAAAGGAATCGTGAATCCCTATCGGACACTATACTCGTGGGTACTCCATGCAGTCGAATGACATGCTTAACATATGCTTTGGCAAGGGCTTCCATACTCCACGTGTCTTTCATGGGTATGAACCTTGCAGTCTTGGTCAGTCGGTCCACTATCACCCATATTGTGTTATTGCCTCCCCGACTCCTAGGTAAGGCTACGACGAAGTCCATGGATATCGAATCCCACTTCCATGTTGGAATGTCTAGAGGTTGGATTTTGCCTTGAGGTCTCTTGTGTTCACTCTTAACCTTCTGACATGTCAGGCATTTGGAAATAAACTCGGCTACTGCCCTCTTCATTCCAGGCCACCAAAACATCTTTTTGAGGTCCTTATATAACTTACCCCCCCTGGATGGACTGAATAGCTTGTATTATGACCTTCACTCTTTATCTTTTGCTTCAACTCCTCACATTTTTGCGGTACACACCACCGACCCTTGTAGCGTATACTCGCATCCTTATGGATTTCAAACCCTTCTCCTTTTCCCTCCTTGAGTTTTGCTTTGACTCGCTCAAGTTTCACATCCCCAGGCTGACCCTCTTATTTCATCTAGGAAGTTGGGCTGGATGGTTAGGGCACTCAATAACTTTTCCACTTCCCCTTCATGAACCACTTCAATCTGGAGTTTAGAAAATTCTTCACAAGAATTGGGGGCTTACCACCATCGAAAGGATGATGGTAGGCCCAAACTAGAATAAAAAATTAGGGTTTTTTTGGAGGAAGAGGAGAGAGGGGAGAGGAGAAGGCTAGGGTTTTTTTTGGCAATATATGACTTTGTCTATATCAACTTCTCAAAGAAGAATCCCGAGCAAAGAACTTTGAAAGATTCATTATGATAGAATCTTATTTTTGAAATTTAGGTTAATGTGTAAGAATATAATCGGATGCAATAAAAAAGTGTAGTGGTGTTAATTAGGGAGGTTTTAAGAGTTTTTTATAATATACTGAAAAGTAATTGTTGAACCCTAGTTTTGATGATGACAGAGGAACAAAGATATAAAATAAGCAATGAACTAACAAGTTGTTAAGTGAATGGATTTTTGCAAGGTATCAATGAAAAGAGCAAAGAGAATACTAAGTCAGAAGAAGAAATCAAGTTTGGATTTTGAAGACTAAGTGAAGATGCTCAAGGAACTGATACTGGAGAAGCGTTGGAACAAGAGGACCAAAGCAAGGCTTTTTGTTTCTAGTTCCAATGTAAAGGAACGAGTAAGATTTGGTAAGGAATTGTGGCAATTTAAAATGAGAATGAGCGTACTTGTTTTGATTGGTTTGATAAAAAACTATTAAACTAAAAGGGGGGAAATAGAGGTGTTGAACATGAGAGAGTGTAGAAAAATAGTTTTCCTTCAAGTTTTGGAGGAAAATGTTTACAAAGGGATGGAAAATTCTTTCCACCTTAATTTTTCTTTTTGAATCTCTTGTCAAACAAACAACAGTAAATGGGGAAAATCGTTTTCTTGGAAAATATTTTCTTCAAAAACAAACAGAGCCTTAGGGTTCTATATAAACATAACATATATTTCTTACTATAATATTAATTTAGGAACTTATAATATAATCACGCATCAACGATGTAATTAATGCTAGTTTATTGCTTAATATTTCCTTTTAAACTTTTAATATGTATTTCTAAGGGTAACATATATACTTCCTCCGTTCTTTTTCTATTGCAACAATTGAGTTTTCACGTTTGCTGATGCACAACTTTAACTATTAATATCTTTAATTACTTTTTAGTAAAAATTATAGAATTTTGATATTTTGAAAATATATATATCGAGACAAATCTAACAAGACCACACATGACTATATTTTTCCGAACGTAAAAATCACAATCGAAAGTGAAAGGGTGGTGGCTGGTGGGTGAATAGTGTAAAAACTCAATTGTTGCAATAGAATAACGGAAGAAGTAGTAATTTAACCTTGTAGTATTAAACTTTTTCTCTAAAATGATCCTCATATATTAGGCACTAGAAAATGTAGAAACAATGCAAAGGCAAATAAAACTTGCAATGAAACAAATTTTGATGATACTATTGAAGAAGATCAACCATATGAAAACAACTCAAATGAAGAGAATGAGGAGATAAATAGAGACGGAGATGCTAAATCTATCCTTAAGAAGTCAAAGTTGGTTTGGACAACATACAGTAAGTAGTAAATAACTTTTATTTCATCATGTATATTAGATTCGATGATCTTATCATAATGATATATATAACGCACGTGTTAAAAATGATATTTTTTCTTCACGTTAAAAAATGAATTAGAGGTTGATTTTACTTTCAATGCAGGGGTTGTTCCGAAAAAAAAATTGTACTACATGGATGTTCCAGGATTGACTCGAGAAAATGTAGCTAGCCATTTGCAGGTACATTTTGAAGTCGTACAAATTATATACAAAAAGTGCTTATTATCTCTTTAATTAGAATATGATGCAATTATGATCAATATAATGATTCTTGACACTTCATTTTGGGTTTATCTTGCAACGATATCAATACGTGTTAGGGGGTAAGAAAATCTATATATCTAGCCATGTGTCTTAACAAGAACTTGCAACAAACTAAAAATTAATATAGGCAATTCTAGATACCAAGATTAATATTTCGGAAAAAATATTTTGATAGAGATAAAATACATGAATATTCTTGGAATGATACGAGAACAATATAACTAGCCTATAGCCATTTGCATGTGTATTTCAATTATTTCAACTAGCAATTTATGCACAAGATGCGTGCTTCAATTTTTTAAAACATTAACTAGTTATTAGGCCCGGGCTACGCTCCGGGTAAGGAAAATTTTCATTTATTAATATAATACTTTAAGATGATAACACTAAATGTTATTTGGTCTAGTGGTTAAGACTTTAGTATATGTTCTTGAGGTCTCGGGATCAAACCCTATGCTACGCAATTTCTAATTTTTTTATTGTTGTGGATTACATGGAGTAAATCTCCCATAGGGAGAGCGCCACGTTGCACCGTTCCTGGTTTAGGCACGCCTTTTAATACTTCTACTAGTTTTTTTTTGCCCGGGCAATGCCTCGGGTCAGTTACAATAACCAAATATGTTATTATTTTTAAATTTCATAATTTATTTTGCTACTTTTCGTATATTTTGTCCATTAAGAAATTGAAAATTCACGTCACGACGTGATAAGTAAAAAAAATTGAAAGGTTTGAGTTTGAAAACAATATCTTAAAAGGAAATGTGATAAGAGAATAAGACATCAATATTCTCTTGTAAGTTATGTAATAAGAGTGTTAAAGATGTATATACTTGTTTAAGTCTTTTTAGTTAAGTATAATTATTACAAAACTTTATCATATTTTATTTGAAACATTAAACAACAAAGTCATAGTGTATTGATGGTTAAGCTCTTACTTTTCACTTCACAGGTCACGTGTTCGATACCTTGCACTTACACATTTTTTTTAAAAGTGAAGAGTACACATAGACATAAAGCATTTGCATTTAAAATTCGAGGAGAGTGCCACGTGGCACATAGGCTTTCCATACACGTCTAAACTACGTTGCATCGACTTTGGGAGTGTTACCGCCGCGGTGAAACACAAGGCTTATTGAAATTAAAACGTTAACAACTCCTTATTAAGAAAAACTACATTGCAGCGGAAATAAAATGTTTACTTTAAACTACAACTCGGGAATCATCATTGACCCCTTTTATTCAAACCATTAACGACGAATATTAATAATTCTATAAGTTCAACAAAAACACTTAAGAGTTTATAAACCAGAAAATATTCCCCGTATGCCCAAACTCATGCAGCATCACCAGCGTACCTAATTTGCTCCCCATTGAAATATCAATGGTTCATCATAGGTCAACAAACATCACAGATAACAACCAATCAGCTATGCTGAGTACGTACATAATCAGTTAAATAATACATTAAACATAAACAGAATAATAATAAACATTCCTTGACATGATACTACAAGAATATTACATTTCATTTTTATAGTTTAATTGGCACCGAATGGGCACCGTCATCTTTCTAGAATCATACGAGCTACTTAATCCTTAATAGACAACTTGGTCTATTAGATGGAATGTAAATACGGTTTCGTTCCGTTCCACATCCATCACCTTAGTATGCATACCCCTAAGTTCGTACGGAACCTTCCGCCTACTTGAGTTATCAAAATTTATAAGGACACTACTATCGTCACAGTAGGCCTGCGTAGGAGTGTAGAATAAGTCCCACACTCCCCCCATTGTTCATACTTGAAGGGATTCCAACTACAAGTTTATCGCTAAAGATCCTTCTTAGTGATATTCACTCATACAACATTATGCATATAATCATTTAATTTTCCTTCTTAGGTACGTTGCTCAAATCTTTAGTTTAAACAACTCCTCGTAACATCCTTGCTACAACAATAAATCACAGGATTCCAATCCAATTCTCATTTCATGCTTGTGATACGATATAATTATGTATACTAATAATAATGCATTCCAATCCACAAGTCATACAACAAGGAAATACATATAGATTTCCAATTGATTTCATGTTACCAAACAATCTCATCAACCATAATCAACAACATTTCCCTATCATGATTCTAGGTTCCAATATAACAATCATAACCTAAACATGATACTAATATATCGAACTGAACTAGTACGCGTACGTACCTTGTAACGGAGAATCTTCGATGACTACTTAAAACGTCCCGCTTATGAAATTGTGACCTAATCGAATAATAGAAATATTTCAGTGCTAAGTCCTTGATATTATTAAAATAAAAATCAGCTTATCTACTATGTAGAATATGGTGTTTTGAATAATAAAAATAATGTTCTGGTTGTTTAACTTTCTTTTCATAAACTTTATTGAAACTTACATATTTAGGACTTAATAATAAGGTGCTTATAAATCTGATTTCGTTTAGCTTTTACACTACTTTGTTTATAATAACAAAACTTAAATAGATACATATATAAGAACTATAAAATCAGAATTGAAGAAATAAAATCAAAGTAAGAACTAGTAGTATATTATAAATCTGATTTCTTTTAGTTCATAATATACTTTTATTTAAAATCACAAACTTAAACCAATATACATAAGTATAATTAAAACAGAATTGAGAAATAAAAATCATCATAAGAACTATTAGCATAATTACAAATCTGATTTATATACTTTACTTTATGCCTTATTTATAATCATCAACTTAATCAAAGATAATCTGATGCGTGTCGTTTCCACAACAAAATTAAATTTATAAATCACTCACTAACTCTAACAGATAGATAGGGAAAGTAAGGGTCGAACCCACAGAGACTGCGTTATTATCTTAAACTAATTATTTAATTATATATATGGCTATTACTATATAATATGGGGGGGGTTTCCAAGTATCAAAACTATACTAAAACTATTAAACTAAAATAATGAATATAAATTGTAAGAAATAAATTCGGTTTTAAAAATATAATAAAGAGGCTAATAGGAGACATGTAACTTTCTATAGATATTGGGTATAATCATTGACTCATTCGACTAGCCTAGGATAGATTGGTTAACTATATAATCCATTGAAAGCAAGTAGATTACTAGTTTTATCTTTCTTACTCGTTAAATCCCGTGAAAGCACGCAAATTTAATCCTAATCAAGCTAAAAATAATCCAACCATGAAAGCATGTATCAAATTATCAAACTTGACAGCATTAGAAACACCAAACAACTGAACCCAAATTAGCCAGTAAGCTGCAACTAATTGAATTCAACTATTACACAAGATTCTAGAAATTATAATTAGACCAGAAAGCTGCAACCTAATTAAAACTACTATCAATCTAACAATAGAAACATGAAATAATTTAGGTGATCAAACTAAATCAATAAACATGAATCAAAAGCCAGATAATAAACCTTGTATAAATACCCAAAAGAAACTAATTATTTATAACACAAACAAAAACGTAATCTCATAAACCCATATATCAAATAGTCAATTACATGTTCCTACTAGTGTAGAACTACTCTAAATTAGACATAAAAACAAAGAAAATAGATAGAAAGGATAGAGAAAACTCATGAGGGACAATTTTCGGACTGAAAATATCGCCATCCTCTATATTCCTACTGCTGCGCTGCTGCTCTCGTGCGGCTCTCCTACTTCACGTTTTCTCTCTTCTCCTCATGCGGCTCCTTATTTCGCCTCCCTCTCATGTGACTTGTGAGGGTTTCTCCCCCTTGCTGTTTTGTGGCTTTTTAATCAAAAACCCACTTCACTTAATTTACTCCAGTTGTATTGTCTTCGGCCCAGTAAAAGAGGTTTTCCTCTTTTCTTTTTATTTCTCTTATGCGGCTGCATGCTGTTTTGTATAATGAAGTAAGTTGTTGCTTGCTGGTTTGTACTTTGTACAAATGGGCCTACCCATTAGTATTCAACTCCTCTTAATACTATTGCATCAATATGGGCTGCTTCTCTCTAATGTAACTTCGACCCAACAAACAGCTGAATTAGCTCCTGCTTTCTTCTAAGAGGTTGTAGGTCTAGATCTCAGCTTTCCGTAGCCACTTGAATCGTTTCATTTCGACTCCGTATGAGTGAGATATGACCAAAATAATATATTAGCCCTGCAGAATTCATAATACTCGAATTTAGTGCATCTTTCCAAACTCTTAGTTAAATAGGTTATCACTAAATAATTAATATAGACCCAAATTCATCTTTTAAACACTAAAAATAATTATCAAGTAATTAAACCGAAATACCCTAAAAGTATAATATTTAACCTATATAACTCAACAGACGACTTTTCAAATTCCCCCACACTTAGCTTTTAGTCGTCCTCGATCAAACTAGGACTATAATAGCAGCATCTATCTGTTATTATAAATTTTAATTTCCCATCTGACTGACTTTTCAGGCAAATTCCTATTATAAGTAGCCATAACTCAACTGAAAGTTTTCACAAAGACCAAAAATATGATTTATGGAAATAATTTTAGTTCGAAAACGGTATCCATGTGTCGCAAGCAAGCAGGCGAAAGATTAACCAACTCTTCAAATCACATAGTAGTTCATGTATTAGCATTTTCAACACATCTTACCACAACCATATCCAAGATTTGAGTAATGTAAGTAATTAACTTGATGAACCCTCGCTTTAGTTGTGCAAATAAAAATAAATAAATATTCATACCCACTCATGTGGTTGGGGTCATAATAATTATCACTCAAATTCTATAATGTCGACTCGAAATGAAATATTTCTTCTTTAAATTTGCATATCGTTCAATCATTCACTACTTAGTAAGACATAGAACATACAAAAATCAAAAGGACTTAATAAAGTTATAATGTAAGGCTAAGGTAAGGGTAGGGATTATTTCAGATTTGGTGCTCAAAAGCTTAAAAGCTAGTGGAGTAGAAGAACAATAACCCCATTGGCCAAATAGAAGAGAAGCCAACAAATAAACCCTAACTCCAATAAAATGTTACTAAATGATCCAACTCCAATAATTTACAACCAATATATCTCTTTGTGCACCATTTGTTCTGAATGATAACATTTGACTTATTATTACTTTTTTCATAATCTTGTTTTTTTTCTCGTATCACATAACAAATTTTTTTGTTCTCAGCATTCTTCTTGAAATTTGTTTTTTTCTTCTTCACAATATCGTAATAACCATTGATATAAAATAGAGAACACCACCTCCATAATAATAATTTTTTTTATACTCTTCACAAATAATACTCCAAACACCAAATTATATTCCACTAGCTCAAAGCTTTGGTTAGGACATGTGTTTAGGGTTATAAGCTTGTAATGTAGTTTAAACAAAAGAAATAGGCTTAACGCTCAGAGGGTTTTTTTAAAAAAAGGAGTACAATAATGTAGGTGGCTTAGGCTAATGGTTCAAGAAAAACAAATGCCTTTATCATTTTTATGTATGCTCATGTTTCAATGTAGTCTCGAAGAAACCAATGCAAATTCAAGAGTCTATATTTCACCAGGAAATAACACACACTCTCATGAAAAAAATAGAGACTAATATAGATGTTTTAGTCTATTAAAAGGCTCAAAAGTCTCACAATGGTTATATATGTTCACCAAGTCATCAATTACAAATCAAATCATAAATAACCATTCTTACCACTTGCCAAACACTTGTACAATGATGCTATGCAATTTTCTGAATCAATCAACATAAAAACCCATTAACTTGCAACAAAACTAGAAAAACTTTTTTTTTTAAAATTCAATTTTAAAAACTGATTTTTTTTTCTTTTCAGTCAAATTAAGCTAACGGAATTGCCTTCAAATTAATATCAGACATGAAAATTATAAATTTCTACGTAAATTTTGACAGCACCTCCCCTAAAATATAACATATACCAAAATAGATTTCCTCATTTTCTAAACCTGTTCCTTCACACAAATTAATTCCAGCATCAAGCAATACATCAAATCCAGCAATTCAAGGCTTGAGCTTCTCCCCCACACTTATTATAAACATTGTCCTCAATGTTATAAAATCAAACTAAAAATAGAAGTGGGGAGAAGAAAAGAAAAACAGAACAGGGGAAACAAGGAAGGAGGCAACCTGGTGTATGTAGATTGCAGAAATTTTCTCCATATAGTAGTTGGTGTCCTGAAAATTGCAATTGAACGGGAAAGGAGATGAGCGGCGGTGTGCATAGCAGTATCAGCAACATTAGCAGATGGGCAGAACAACATCCTGGATCAGCAACACACATCACATAGAGTAGTTATAGTACTTTATTGTGTCGAAGAAAAATAAAATAAAATAGAAAAAATAGAAAACAATAAATCCTTGGGTTGCCCCCCAAGCTGCGCCTTTGTTTCTCGTCGTTGGCTCGACAATTGTACATTGCATGCCGCAATCAAACACCCGCTGCCCCATAAGCAACAGTAGCTAAAGCTATCTCTCGTGCACTCCAAACACAATGTAGTAGAAGCCTCCTTACAAACCAAAATATCATAATAAAGCAAAATTAAACGTGTGACTCGTTTTTAGAACATAAAAACTCTTTCCATTTAGTTTGGTTACAAAAATGCAGCAAGTTTACCAATTCAACCTTAGGCTTATAAGACTCATAATTAGGTGCAAAAGATAAACTTAGTGACTTAGATAATAGCATGGATGGTTCAAGAGCATAAGAAAAGTCTTGTTCAGAATAGCTATCATTGACTTCAACTATAGGAGAAAGTGTGGTTTCCTCTTCTATTTCAAGTGGTGAAGGTGAGCCATTCTCAAGCATTTCAACTAAACCCTCAAGCTCAATTTGTGAAGTATCTCCCATAGAATTAATTAGAAAATCAGAATTAGGTTTGGTCTCAATACCTAATAGCCGCTCTAAATTCTCAATTTCTACCAATGCAACCTCATTAAAGTTATATAACTTATGCCCGACATCTTCCATTTCTTTAGATTCTTCATAAGGTTTTGCTACAAGTCCATCCAATTTTGTTTCCATATTATTTTCAAAAGAACAAGGTAAAATCTGAGAGTCTTTAGTGTAATAATCCACTAGCCACTGTTCATCATCCTCATCATCGGAATCTTCAAACTCATCCCATATTCTCTTATCAGTTTCCATAGACTCCTCATGGTTAACCTCACATTTATTATCCACCTCACTTATACAACTAAAATCCTTATCATTGTTCAAAATCATGGCATTAGTTTCACCTAAGAAGTAAGTTGGAGGTTTCTCTAAGACTTGTCCATCTAATTTGTTCTCTATGTATCTAAGTGTGGCACACAAGCGTTCAATTTGGGTGTCTAGATAGTGGAGATGGTTCTCAGTTTGTTCATGACTACTAGACCCATGAGAGTGAACTTGCCCTATTTGGAGAGTTAATTGCTT
This sequence comes from Beta corolliflora, assembly GCA_947648045.1. NCBI lineage: Eukaryota > Viridiplantae > Streptophyta > Magnoliopsida > Caryophyllales > Amaranthaceae > Beta > Beta corolliflora. The sequence goes on along the minus strand of CANSZD010000559.1, from coordinate 414,829 downwards.
AACTAAATTTTCCAAAGACTCATGTTGAGTACTAAAACTGGAAACTTGGTTACTAACACTAGAGATTACATCTTGAAATTCAGCAATTCGTTCAGTTTGTTCTCTTACCTGATTTTTCACTTTTTCATCATAATTAGTCTTTATCTCATAATGTTGATTGTTAAGGGCCAGAGTCGATATTAACTCTCTAGCTTCACTAGGAGTTTTCTTCTCTAAGGTACCACAACTAACAATGTCTATCAAATTCTTTTGATCATCCAACAACCCATCATAAAAACATTCAATTAGGAATTGCTCACTAAGTTGATGTTGGGGGCAAGAAACACATAGTCTATTAAACCTTTGCCAATACTCACTTAGAGACTCAGTTTGGTCTCGCTTAATATGACAAATTTGCTTTCTTATAGATCGAATTTTACTCAGAGGTTGGTATTTTTCCATAAAAGCTCTTTCTAGACCGTCCCAAGAAGTGATAGATCTAGGTGGAAGATAGTAAAGCCAATCTCTAGCCAAGTCATGTAAAGTAATGGGGAAAGCACGAAGTCGAATTTGGTCATCATCTATACCCTCAAAATGCAAAGTTGAACAAGCAACATAAAACTCATGTATATGTCTCTGGGGATCCTCACTTGCACCGCCATAAAATTTAGGGAGTAGGGAGATAAAACAAGAATTAAACTTAAATGATTTTTCTAAGGGAGGAAAGACAATACTTAAAGATTGAACCCCTAAAGAAGGGTATAATAATTGTTTTAAAGTTTTCTCACCCTCTCCTGACATCCCAAAAGGCTATTGTTTGCAAATAGACTAGCAAGTAAATGATATTAATAACTAACCAAAGTATATTAAAAAAAATCAACAAAAACTAAATTAAAAAAAATAACTAGCTTTAAGATAATAAAACAACAGTCCCCGGCAACGGCGCCAAAATTTGATGCGTGTCGTTTTCGCAACAAAATTAAATTTATAAATCACTCACTAACTCTAACAGATAGATAGGGAAAGTAAGGGTCGAACCCACAGAGACTGCGTTATTATCTTAAACTAATTATTTAATTATATATATGGATATTACTATATAATATGGGGGGGGTTTCCAAGTATCAAAACTGTACTAAAACTATTAAACTAAAATAATGAATATAAATTGTAAGAAATAAATTCGGTTTTAAAAATATAATAAAGAGGCTAATAGGAGACATGTAGCTTTCTATAGATATTGGGTATAATCATTGACTCATTCGACTAGCCTAGGATAGATTGGTTAACTATATAATCCATTGAAAGCAAGTAGATTACTAGTTTTATCTTTCTTACTCGTTAAATCCCGTGAAAGCACGCAAATTTAATCCTAATCAAGCTAAAATAATCCAACCATGAAAGCATGTATCAAATTATCAAACTTGACAGCATTAGAAACACCAAACAACTGAACCCAAATTAACCAGTAAGCTGCAACTAATTGAATTCAACTATTACACAAGATTCTAGCAATTATAATTAGACCAGAAAGCTGCAACCTAATTAAAACTACTATCAATCTAACAATAGAAACATGAAATAATTTAGGTGATCAAACTAAATCAATAAACATGAATCAAAAGCCAGATAATAAACCTTGTATAAATACCCAAAAGAAACTAATCATTTATAACACAAACAAAAACGTAATCTCATAAACCCATATATCAAATAGTCAATTACATGTTCCTACTAGTGTAGAACCAGTGGCGGAGCCACGTTGTGTCCTGGTGGGTCACGTGACCCACCAATATTTTGCAAAAAAAATGGAGCAGTTTATTAGAAAAAAAAAAAAACAGTGCATTAATGCTTCGAGTCTTTCACACGCTAAGTCTCTCCTCTCTCCTCTCTCCTCTCATTAATGCTTCGAGTCTTTCACACGCTAAGTCTATCCTCTCTCCTCTCTCTGAATCTCTCTCCTTTCTCCTCTCTCCTCTCTCCTCTCTCCTCTCTGAATCTCTGAATCCCTGAAGAAACCAAAATATCCAACTTGCTCATAAAAACCCTAAATCTTTCAATTCTAATTTCTCAAAAATCTCAGCTACAATAATGCTTCATAAAAGAAGTTTCAAACCCGCGAAATGGTAAAAATTGAAGTTTTTCTTGTTTGTTTGATTCGTTCATTTCGGATTTTAGTTTTTGAATGATTTTCTGCTATATGTTAGTAAAGTCTAATTGATCTTGATTTTTTACGCAGTAAAACGGCTTTGAATCTGGCGAAATCGCGGATTAAATTGATGAAGAATAAAAAGGATATACAGTTGAAGACTTGAAGCAATTGAAGAGAAGTAGCTCAATTGCTTGAGTCTGGGCAGGATCAAATACCTAGAATTCGAGTATGTTTATGATTATCTCATGTTTAGTTTAATCAATTTTTTAAAAGTGATTATTTTTCGATTTTCAGTTTAGTCAATATTCAAGGAGATGAGCCTCTAATTGATGCGGAGATAATAAGCTCTGCAGGTTCGTCTACCATTCTAGTCCTGTTGTCCTCTACATCCCTTGTTTTTTATTTGATATTATTGTAATCCCTTCATTTCTTGTTGATTGTCCTACTTTCTAATATATATGATATATCAAGTTTATTGTCGTATGAATTTGTGTGTGTTTAGTTTTTAGAGATTTAGTTTATTTTTTAGTTTTGCTTAGTTTAGTTTTACTGCCTAAATTTATTGTTGTTAATTTATACGGTTTTTTCACCATATACCCCTGACTAATTTTTTTTTGCACCGTATACCCTTGCAAGTTTCCAAATTCACCATATACCCCTCACGTTTCAAAAAATACATCAACATGCCCTTATGACTAACGGTGTTAGACTTCCGTTAGTCATAAGGGCATGTTGATGTATTTTTTGAAACGTGAGGGTATATGGTGAATTTGGAAACTCATGGGGATACGTGCAAAAAAAATTAGTCAGTGTATATGGTGAAAAAACCGTAATTTATATTATTGTTGGTAATTGCCTTGATATAACATATATTATTGTTGTAAATTTATTGTTGTTATATTATTGATTTATTATTGTTAATTTATTATTGTTATATTTATTGTTGTTAATTTAATATAATTTGTTATAGTGGCTAATTGGTGAATGATGACTATGACGTTATGAACATTGGATTAGCTTTGAAGGTTTGATTGTGTGTGATTGTGTTCAGTAATGCACTAAAACCCTTGTTTTAGGATTTTTAGAATTGACCTATCATGAAAGTTTTCAAAGAGGCCATGAATGAACTTTTGGTTTTATGTGTTTTATGTCTTTGAGTGAATTAATGGGAGATGGATAGGATTCCCTCTAATGTGAAATTATTTAGTATATATGCATATTGCGTAGATATGTGATTAAATTTGCATCGTTTAAGTGAATTAGTCATGAAATGATTTTATTACAAGTAGTTTTTTTTTTAAATTCATGAATTATCCGTTATGGGCGTGTGTATCCGAACCCGTATCCGAACCCCCCGTATCCATCTCTGTGCAGCCTAGTCGGTAGTGACCCACCATTCATAAATTCCTGGATCCGCCACTGTGTAGAACTACTCTAAATTAGACATAAAAACAAAGAAAATAGATAGAAAGGATAGAGAAAACTCATGAGGGACAATTTTCGGACTGAAAATATCGCCATCCTCTATATTCCTAATGCTGCTCTCGTGCGGCTCTCCTACTTCACGTTTTCTCTCTTCTCCTCATGCGGCTCCTTATTTCGCCTCCCTCTCATGTGACTTGTGAGGGTTTCTCCCCCTTGCTGTTTTGTGGCTTTCTAATCAAAACCCCACTTCACTTAATTTACTCTAGTTGTATTGTCTTCGGCCCAGTAAAAGAGGTTTTCCTCTTTTCTTTTTATTTCTCTTATGCGGCTGCATGCTGTTTTGTATAATGAAGTAAGTTGTTGCTTGCTGGTTTGTACTTTGTACAAATGGGCCTACCCATTAATATTCAACTCCTCTTAATACTATTGCATCAATATGGGCTGCTTCTCTCTAATGTAACTTCGACCCAACAAACAGCTGAATTAGCTCTTGCTTTCTTCTAAGAGGTTGTAGGTCTAGATCTCAGCTTTCCGTAGCCACTTGAATCGTTTCATTTCGACTCCGTATGAGTGAGATATGACCAAAATAATATATTAGCCCTGTAGAATTCATAATACTCGAATTTAGTGCATCTTTCCAAACTCTTAGTTAAATAGGTTATCACTAAATAATTAATGTAGACACAAATTCATCTTTTAAACACTAAAAATAATTATCAAGTAATTAAACCGAAATACCCTAAAAGTATAATATTTAACCTATATAACTCAACAGACGACACTAAACGTATTATATTAGAGGGTAAAAATATGTATAAATAGGCACTTATCATAATCAAAGAATAACAAAATCAGATTATATAAATAAATTTAAAGTGGAAAAGAGGAAATTTATTAGTATTTTTTTTTTAATTAGAGTATACCAGACTTTTGCTCCGGCGACGACCACCACGCGCGCGACTCGCGAACTCCGGCAGACCACCGCCCCGTCTTGCGCGCGACCACGACTTAGCACCACCCCGCACGACCTCACGCGCGACCCACAACTATCGCACCACCCACTGTCTCGCGCACGAACCACACTCAGCACCACCACGCACGACACCCGCAACCTCTGACTGCACCACCACTATTAGACGCGAACCACCGGCGAGTGGTAGTCCCAGACGCAGAGGAAGGAGAAGGAAAGGTAGTGCAGGAGGGAGAAGAAAACAAGAACGCAGGAGGGAGAAATAAGAGGAGAGAGAAAAAAACTCTTGTGGGGTAAAATATAAAACGGCTGATTAACTTCAATAGGGTTTCATTTCCTCTTTTTTTTTTATTTTTTCTCTTATTTATAGCATGACAAACCTAGGTTTAATAGGATTTGTTCCTAAATCTGATTTCTTATTTTATTTGGAAACTAAAACGAGACCAAACTATAATATACTTAGGTAGAAAAGTAGGTTGTATAGTTAAATTATAACTGTAGGCTTACCCAAACTATTTTTTTTTCTGTAAATAATATTAAAAATATTTTCAACTTTATTCTTTATATTTCCTTATTTATAAAAGAATAACTCCCAAAAATACGGAGTATTACAAGTCTCAAATTCAAACCTTTTATTTTTCAATCCAAACTCTCCTTTTCCCCGAAGGACTCTCCGACAATTCCATGGTTTCTGGCGATATTTGACTTTGCCTATGTCAACTTCCCAAAGAAGAATCCCCAGTGCAATCCTCAGTGAAAACTCTCAATACTCCAGATATAGCAACTACATTTCAATATAAGATCAACTACATTGCAATATCAGATCAAGTACATTTCAATCAAGGCTCATAATGCCTAATTCAAGGCAAGCTCACCCAAAGTGGGGGCTTCCTACGTGTGGTGGTTCCTCCAATTCAAATCAAACTCCCGAAGAGTTGTAATCCGCGGACCTCGTTTATGGACCCCGATCATTTACTACAAAACGATTTTCGAAAATCATTCAATCATCCTGCTCAGAATATCATTCTACACATCTTCTAACTTTGCAAAATCCTGACCTTGCATTACATCACATCTTCTAGCCGTGCAAAATCCTGACCTTGCATTGCAGCTTTGCAAAACCCTGACCTTGCATTGCATTTCATACATTCTAGTCTTGCATAACCCTGACCTTGCATGATGTGTCATCCCTTAGCTTTGCATAACCTTAATCCTTGCATTGCGTCATGTGCATCCTTAGAGAGTCTAAGTTTGCATCATTGCATCATTATGTGCTTATCTGAGTTAATTGCACCTATCTGCTAACAGCTTCTTCTGCAGGTTATCAGATTGCTTGTAGTTATTGTCCTGCATACTAACTTTGTTTTGCAGAGACCGACGGTTATAGATCAGTTCTAAACTGCAGAGCGTTTAGAATCGTTCTCCGTCCCGACATCGTATACTTTGACTATCGGTTTCCTGAATCTCAGTCAAAGTGGGGGCTTCTGTAGACACATAATCGTGTCTCCCCATTTAAGGATCCAATGATGAAACATACCACGGCATTAGTTGGCGCGACCCAACGGAAGAGCAATCTAAAGAATCATTCTAAAATGTGTTTCGAAATGATATTCTAAAGCCCAATTAATTATTCATGATGATTAATTGTATTTCAACCCCATAAAATGTTTGAAATTCATTTTAAAAGCCCAATCAAATATTTATTATTTTAATAAATATTTTTCATAAATATTTTTATTATCTTTGATAAATACATCAGATTTTTAATCCGTAAAATTTCATCTCCGGAATTTTAGGGATAAAAAAGTATATTTGAAAGACGCGCAATGGAATATGCTCGAATATTCCAGAATATGTGCCGGACGCGGGGGCTGGGCTCAGCGCGCCACGTGCGTCCAGCACATTGGCCATATTGCGTCAAGCGGGCCAATGAGCGCCTGACACGTAGATTTTGTGACTCACACAAAGTCCTGCGTCAGACGCAAGTCTTATGTGAGACGCAACATACTTTTCTATCTTTTCAAAACGCGTTTACGCATGTGCATCTTTGATTGGGCAGACTGCGTCAGGCACACCAATGTGCGCCTGACGCGTGGCACTGCGCCTGCCACGTAGGCTTGCGCATGGCGCAAGGCTTGCGTGGAGCGCAAGGTTTCTTTTCTCTATAAATACCCATATTTTCCCGAATTAAGGACGGCTTTTCATTATTATTATTTTTACGCACATAAATTCTCTCTAATACTCCGAAATACACTTCGAATACCAAAAACACTCAAATACTTTCAATCAATCAATACTTTCACACTGCGTTCTTGGTTCCACGATTGCTCCACCTAAAGATCGTTGCGCTCCTCAATCTAAGCCGCATAGGTATAATCCTGAGGATCCTTGAATAAATTATTTTTATATTGAAGTTATTAACGATTTATTTCATGATGTAGATCTTTAATATAAAATCGTTCTACTGTATATTCTAAACCTCCTTCTTTCTTTTTATTTATTTTTTATACATTATTATCATACTTGCCTGATCATTATATGCATATTATATGATTGTCCTGTTTCAATGCTTTTATCACCCACATGTTATTTATTGCTAATCAAAGACCTAAAGAACTGTTCTAATATTAATCAGATTAATTTGGACAATCTACTAGGTTCCCTGTAAATTGATTGCCTAATAACATGTCACTAAAATTAGTCTTTTTATGTGTTTCCTGAACCAACTTAGACTAAATATTTTTAGGGTGTTTAAAATATTATTTGATTATTCTTTGGCATAAAATCTGCAATGAATCAATATTTAGTAGAGGCCAACTCTGGGCGGATGTGGTTCATTATGACTACATTCGTACCCTTACCCCCGAACTCAATCTTTGGTTCATTTTGACCATCTATGGAGTCATGACGGGGAAATTTACATTGGATAATTTGTCCCTATGTTTTTCCCATATCCAATTAGGTTTATGATTCTTCCTAAAAAAAATTGTTGGCGACTTCTTTCAAAATAATTTTCAATAAAACCTTAACAGTGGGGTAGTCAAATTTAATACGCGCTCACACCGCGTAGGCGAAATAAAAACACGCCTACAAATACAGGTTGATCAACATTAGCAAGTTGATCTTTAATATTTTTCAGTTGTTGAAAATAAGCGGAAACATCAGAGAAATTGTTGAGATGACTCAGGAAGGGAATTGAATTGATTTTCTAGATTAACAACACAAGTATTTTTATTATCTTGAAGAATTTCCTTTTAATTTGTCCCAGATATGTTGAGCCGAATCTCCTCCGCACATAATGGTTTGAAGTAGATCAAAAGATATAGTACCATACATCCATTATTTTACGATCAAATCCAGGCGCTTCCACATAGATTCAAATATGTCTGAGAGACGAGGGAATCTTGGATCTATATGATCAAGAACATTAAAGGCATGAGCATGGCATTCAAATAATTCCATCCATTTTGAGCACTGAACTTTCTCCCAATCAAGAATTAGAGAAATGGCGTTCTTAATATTATTAACAGATAAAGCATGATGAAATTCAAAGGAGGGTAGGGTTGGAGGCATCGGGTGAGACACCTCACCATCGTTTATCATGATGGCGCAAAGGTGAAATTGGCTTAAAAAAACTAAACTACCGGTGGAAGGTAGGAGGGGGGCGCTGGGTACTAAGAAGAAAAAAGAAAAAAAATCCTTTTATATATGGAAGCTATATATGAATTATCTAGGCTATGATACTATGTTAGATTTTGGAAAAACTCTTTGACTAGAGTATACATAAGGGTTACAAAGTTAGTCTAACTGTGTTAGAATTAAGACCTAACCATAATGAGATAATAATTATATAAATGATAGGCTACTTAATTAGAGGAAAATGTTCAATGAAGAAAGAAAAACAAAGTTAAAAGTGTTAGGTCCTCTCCTCTTTGATCGTTTTGGTTTAATCTCTCGACTGTATCCATCACATATCAACGATTCTTTAGCTGCAAGACACAAAGGTCATCTCCATCAACGAGCGCCCAAGGGAAGTTCCCTATGTGATTTCCTTCATATCCTCTATAGACAACGTCGGACTGGTAAGGTAGCTAGCATGATAGTTTGCAACTTCTAGTCAGTTTCATTTTAACTGGGTTGTAAGAGCTAGTCATACTCTTTTTAGTATTCGTTTAGTTTTCGTCCATAGTTTGGATGTTCTTTCTATAACTTGTACTTCTGTTTTTAATTAATGCAAAGTTCTGCGATGTAAAAATAAAAGAAGAAATATCTTGTTTTATGTTAGATTGAGCAACTCTCCTAGCTTTGATATTTCTTTTTTACTACAAGCCTACAATGACTGCGCGGTTGACTTCTCCCTCTTACGGCTTAATTTAGAGATCCAACTTCAACACTTACCGCCCCACCCCCAGCCTTCTTTCCTTGATGAGGATTGAACCCACCACATGTCCACAACTTCGTCCAGGAGATAGGTACGCCTATCACTGGACTAGCAGTCTAAGCTCAATAATTCTCCTTGATATGGTTGATGTATGTATATTCCATGTATTTTATATATGACCACTACAAAAGAAAATACTTCATTCGTTTCTCTATAATTATAATATTTTGATTGGTGTTTAGCAACTCACATCTGAAACTGTTAGCATCTTTGATCTTTCATTTTTTATTATTAAAAATAGAAAAATGTAGTATTTTGAATATATACTTCCAATTACATTTTATATAATAACATTTTACTTTATATATTAGGAAAAATTAACAGTAACGGTCCCAAATATAGGCGTTCTGCTATTTTTAGTCCAAACTTTTGATTATTTCTCATTGGTCCCAACTATTACTCATTGTTTCCGAAAATGGTCCTAGTTGACTGAACACCGGTTTAACCAATTAAAATTATATTTTTAAAATTTATTTCACCTTTTTTCCCCTTTCTTCCTCCTCTTTTTCTCTCTCCTCCCTCCTTCATCCCCCTCCCCATTCCCTGCCACCCCTGAACCCCCTCCCCTCCCACCCTTGAAACCCCCTCCCATTATTTGACTCTAAGGCTCCGTTTGATTGGGTGTAAAACATTTTCATTGTAAAATAATTTTCATGGAAAATAATTTACAATGGAAAACATAATATCAAAATTAGTTTTCTGTTGTTTGGTTCCATGTAAGAAAAATGATGAAATGAAAGGAAAATAAAAAGGAAAGTAAGGAGGTAGTGAGAGGAGTGTACAAGAGAGATAAGGAAAATGAAGGAAAACATTTTTCCCTTCATTTTGAAAGGAAAATGGTTTTCCATCATTGGGAGAACAATTTTACTTCTAGGGAAAATGATTTTGCACTCCTTTGCAAACCAAACAATGTAAAATTGAAAATAGAGGAAAACAGTTTTCCTGGAAAATATTTTACGCCCTACCAAACGCATCCTAAATGAATCAATTCAGACAAAAAATTCATCCCTTACAACGAAATTATTGGGTTAAATACCCAGATCACTTTTCACCCGATTGAAGGAAATAAGAGAAGATTGTGTTAGAATATATGTAGAATGAAGACTTGCCTCCGTCAGTCAAGGTGGCTGACTGAAGTTGAATGGCCGGAAAATAAATGCTAGCGCAGCGGAAGGATGAGAGGAGAAAAGGAAGGAAAGAGGCCCTAGGAGAAATCTGGTACCATGAAAGATAATATTTTCCTTAAACATTCAATTAGCAGACTGTCAATCATATACAAAGTGTACAACCATAAACTAGGAAACTAAAGCACTAATTACCTAATTATAAGCCTTACAAGCGACAATCAAGGATTACAAATCCTTGACGTATTTACATAAAAAATCAGATTGACATCGATGATGGAAAGGGAAATAGAACAACGCAATGATGGGTCATAAAGGCAAAAGCTCCGACGAGCAAAAATAAATGCAGGTGAAGGTGGGGCTGGTGGTCCGAGCAACAACACGCAGAAGGAAGGGGTGGTTGGGGAGGGGGAGTGGGTGGCGGGGAAGGGGGTTTCGACGGTGGCGGGGAGGGCTCGCTGGTGGTAGTTTCATGTGAGGGGGTGACACTGGTTGCGGTTCGAGGCGGGAGTAGGAAAGGAGGGGTGATTTTGGACATTTTACTTGTTGTAGCAGGTCATTAACCTGCTGGGATCATTTTTGTAAAAGATGGGTAATAGTTGGGACCGATGAAAAATAATCAAAAGTTGGGATTAAAAATGGCGAAACGCCCATAATTAGGATTGTTCCTGTCAATTTTTCCTATATATTATTTAAACAAGGTTTTTTTTTGCGAAAATCTACCTTATAAGTTCAGTTTTTTTTTGCGAAAAACTACCTAATAAAAAAAATATTGTGAAAAACTACCTAATAAATTATTTTTTGTTGTGAATGACTACCTTGCACCGGAATTGGGGAGTTGACTCAGATTTCCGGCGTTGACCAAGTCACATGAGTTGCACATGTGTTTTAAAAAACCCCTAATTTAACCTTTTTCCCTAATTTCCCCAATTTTACCCCCTTTCTCACCTACTTCTCTGCTGCTCTTCCATTACTTCATCATTACTCCCTTGAAGAAACTCTTTGAATCATTGAATGGATTATTAATTAAGATTGTAAGTTTGTCTTTTTCTCTTTGGAAAAATTGACAAGAGCAGGCCCAACTATGGCCACCCTTCCATAATAGATCCCAACTTTCGATTATTCCACACCAGTCCCAACTTTGGAGGGTCTTTTACGAAAACGGTCCAAGTGGAAGGGTGACTCGCTTAACTCCGTAAAAAAAAAATTCAACCCATTTCCTTCCTCCTTTTTCGCTCTTTCCATCTCCTTTCCGGCCACAAAACCACCAACCACCACCCACACCACCACCTCCAAACCCGCCACCACCATCACCCCCTTCCACCTTCACCGGCGTCGGACCACCCTCTCCGCCGGCGCCAAGGCTTCCTCCCCTGCCGCCGACCGTAACCCAGGATCCATGAACCCTCCCCGACCCTCTTTCCCCCCACCTCGACCAACCACCGCACCTCACTCTCTCTCCTCTCGTCAAAACCGAAACCCACCACCCACACCATTTCGGACCCCCAACCTCCAGCCCTCAGATTTTCGAGATGAACCCTCCCCGACCCTCTTTCCCCCACCCCTCGACCAACCGCCGCACCTCCCTCTCTCTCCTCTGACAAAACCGAAACCCACCACCCACATCATTTCCACCACCCATACACCCTAAATTGCAACCTTTGTTCTTCGCCATTGAATATTAGATCGGAACTCCATGGAAGAAGATGAGAGAGGGAGGGAATCGGAGGGCTGGAGGGTGGTGGAAATTGGGGTGGTGGAGATTGGGGAAAGGGTCGGGGGTGGGGGCTGGGCAGCAGTGTTGAGTTAGGGTCGACGACGGGGAAGGGGGTTCGGTTCTTCACGGAGGAAGAGGGAGAGGGAGAGGGTGAGGTGGAGGTGGTGGCCGGGCATGGGGTTGCCGGAGGTGGTGGGGGTGGGGGTAGAGTCGTAGAGAGAGAGGGGGTGGAATTGTTGTTGTTGTGCAGGGGAGGAGTCACAATGGCGGGGGAAGAGGTGGCAGTGCAGGGGAGAGGGTGGCAGAGGTGGCAAGGGTGGTGGTTTCAAATGTTTACCTGTTAGCGGGGTTAGGTGACTTGCTAGGACCATTAATGTAAAGCATCCCCCAAAGTTGGGACTGGTGTGGAATAATCGAAAGTTGGGATCTATTATGGAAGGGTGGCCATAGTTGGGCCTGCTCTTGTCAATTTTTCCTTTCTCTTTTACCAACAAACATGTTTCTGTTTTCTTCTTCTTTTCGTTTTTTCTGATTCTTTTTTTTATCTTTTTCAATGGGTAAAGGTGGCTATAAAGTTGGTGGTAAAAGGGAGTGGAAATGGTCCAAGCGTCAGCAAGTTCCAAATAGTCATAAGGCCCTGGTAATTGCAATAAAATAGATTAATTGTTTGGCTATTTTATTTCTTTATGAATTTTAAACTATTATTGCTATTGTAAAAACCTAGGTAAGTTGCAGTTTCTTAGGTGTGGTTTTTTGTTTGTTTTGCATTAGGTTTAATGGTAGAACAAACATAGATTATCCATGGTATAGATTGATGGCTCCTATTAACATAAATCTGTATTATGGTGGAAAATTTGTGACAAACTCAAAGAAAAAAAAAACAACTTATGTACCAAGGTCTGGAAGTTACTATGGCATTAGTTTGCACCCTAATGTTGAAGAAGTTTGTTACTTTGAGTTTGTAGATTGGATTAAAAATGGATTAAAATTCAAGAATGTTGGAAAATTTTGGTTTAAAAAGAAAGGATGCACACTTGATATCCCTGAATTACTGGAAGCTCCTGAAAACAGTGGAAGATACCATTTGTATGTGACCCACTATGAAGATGGGGAAAGTGTGGATGGTGATGGTCAGGTTGGGAGGTCAGAGAGTGGGCCAATGGAGCACATTTTTTAGGGTCAACAAACTCACATGTTCCTAGCTCAAAACACAAACTCACCTAAACCTCCACCTTCATATGTTCCTAGCTTAAAACAGTCAGAAAAACAACCTTATAGTAGGTCAAATATAACCCCTAGATCTGTTAAATGGAAGAAGTTTGCTAATGAGTATCCATTTGTAGAAGGTGAGGGTGGATCATCATAGGGTGAGGGTGGATCAACAAAGGGTGGGCCAACAAATGGTGATATTAGGTCAGTTGATAGTTCTGATGAGGATGATAGTGATGTAGTATTAAGTGATGTGGATTATAAGGATGAGAGTGATGCTGATATATTTACTGAGAGTGTGGATGAGGGCATAAATGAAAGTGTAACTAGGAACTTGGGTGGAAATAGTGGCCAACAAAAGAGAATTGACCATGTTGAAGAAGAAGAAATAAACATTGAGTTGGTCAGTGATGAGGAGTTGAATGAATCTGATGATGAAGTACGCAGCTTGCCTGGTTTTGATGATGAGCAAGGGGTACATTATCCAGTGTTTAACCCTATAGTAGACTTCAAGGTAAGATCAAGTTGTAATTAGGTCTGAAATTTCCATCTAGTGCAATATTTAGGAAGGCATTGAGGTACCATGCCATTGACAGTCAATACAACAACTACTTTTTGCACAATGGTAGCAAGAGAGTGAGTGTTTATTGTGTTAATAGGTGTGGTTGTGAGTGGAAGAAAAATAGAAGGGTTAAATGCACTTGTGAAGAAAAGAAAAAATGTAGGTTCAAGGTTCATTGCACAAAGGTTAAAGGTGAGGCTACATTCCAAATCAAAAGTTTAAGGTTAGAACACAACTCGTATGGGCGCAACACCGAAACAACAAAGTTACTTCAGAATATTTGGCTGAGAGGTTTTTGGATGAATGGAGAGATACACCATCTTGGAAGCTAGTTGACTTTATGCAAAGAGCAAGGAGGGTAACTGGTTTTGAAATTGGATATTATAAGTGCTATTATGCTAGGCAGATTGCAATGAAGATGATTCATGGAGATGCAAGTGAACAATATGGGAGGGTATGGGACTATGCTGAGGCAATAAGAAAGTATAACCTTGGTTCTACAGATGTGGTGAAGATAGTAGGCACTGAAACCCCATCTCCTTGTTTCCAAAGAATGTGCATATGCCTGCAACCTTGTAAGGAAGACTTCTTGGCAGGCTGTAGACCCATAATTGGGGTTGATGGTTGCCATTTGAGAGGGCCACATCCTGGAATATGCCTCACTGCAGTGGCTAAGGATGGAAGTAACAACATTTTTTTAGTTGCTTGGGCCATCGTTGAAGTAGAAAATGGTGAAACTTGGGCATGGTTCTTGGATCTTCTTGTGAAGGATATTCAAAGTGTAGCAGATTATGTGACTTGGGTTAGGGAAGGCAATCCCTCATACATCACTTACATGTCTGACAGACAAAAGGTAAACTGAAACTTCCTACCAAATGTTTAATGTTGTTTAATTTGCCTGAATTCTATGCTTAACTCAATTAGTTTTTTTTCCCGGGTTTATTGGATGCCTTTAGTGCAGTTGTCCTAAATGCAGAGGTGAGGTTTTGTTGTATGCACATATGGGCCAACTTCAAAAGATCCTTCCCTAGAGAGTTATATAGACAATCATTCTGGAAAGTAGCTAGAGCATCAACTAAGGTACATGTATGATTTTTGATGTACTGGTTGTTAATGTAATGAGTATTGATGTACTGATTGTTAATGTAATGAGTATTGATGTATTAATTGTTAATGTAACAAGTATTGTAAATATTACTGAAACATGTGTTAAATTTTATGTCAGTGGCATTTTGGTTCTCAAATGGAGTCTATCAAGATGTTGTCACCTGAAGCACACAAATATCTTGCTGATATTCCAGCTTGTCATTGGAGTAGGCATGCTTTTGCAACTAAGTCCAAGTCTGGTATGTGCTTAATAGTGCATGTGAGAGTTTTAATGGTGTCACTAGTGCATAATTGGCCTAAAGTATCACCCCAAAAGTGTTACTTAAAGGCCTGAAAGTGTTGCTTTAGGCAATAGGTAACACTTTTATAAGTGAAACATCTGCCTGTGCTACCTAATCTATAAGGTAACACTTTCCGAAGCTAATGTTTCACTTTCTCAAGTGTTACTTAAAATTCTCTAATGTAACACTTTTTTTAAACTAATGTAGCATTTTTATAGTGTTACTTATAATTTTTTAGGTATCACTTTTTCATCTATAGTAGCATTTTCTATGTCATCTCTTGAATTATAGGAACACTTTATTAAATATTATGTATCATTATAAATCAACATATGTAACACTTGTTAGCTAGCTTTATAGTAACACTTCTGTTTCACTTGTCGTATAGTAACATTTTTAAATTTGTCAGCACACATACAATGATAATAATACTAAAACTTATAAACGTAATAACGAAGAGGAAATAGGATGATATTATAGATATAAATGAGTACAAATACTCGACGGTTATTGTAAAGAATGAGACAGAGTGTAGTACTCATCAATTGAAAATATACTATTGCGTTCAAATATATATAGTTCATATGAAAATTCAGTCATGATATAACTCCCAAAATAAACCTAAATCAATCTTATGGTCATTTCTTTCTTTCGTCTTCAATTCCATCACTCTATCCATGCATGCATGTTTCTCGAAGCATCATGCCTACTTGGAACCCTAAACCTTTATCTTCATCGTCCTGCAATATTAACAAAAAAAATAAAAATCTTCAAAGTCTTATATGATAAGAGGACTAGTGATGATATACTTGTTTTAAAAAGACAAACAAGTATTATATATTATCAATCTCCATTACTTCATAATATGCTTTATCTCCATCAATCCGCTCGCATATAAACTTCTTCTATCTTATCCTACACTAGAAATAATGAAAGCAATATAAATATCTACCAAATTAAGGTTGCGATGGAAAACGTAGCCTAAATAAATGTAAAGACAGCCAAACTTACAACATTGTATTCAATAGGCTCGTAAGATGTTTTGTATATTTTGTCCACTTTCCTCTTTCGAAACTCTTTGTACAAATGTGCTTGAAATGGTCATTTCTTCTCAATATCTTATTGATGCTAGCATGGAAACATAAAAGAATTCGGGATACATAAAAGTTACATGATCGTACCAAGGGATGATAAGGAAACATAAAAATAAAGAGATTATTATTCATCGTAATTAACTTACCAATTCATGTTTTCCTTGCAAAGCTCATAGGACCCATAGTGTGCCTATCTTCTTACTTGGTACCGCTTAGGCTTATCTTCTTGATTTCTTCCTGTGTGTTAAGAATAAAATAAACACCTCTTAGAAAGTTCCTTTCAAAAGGGTACTATGTGACATCACGGGCATGCGCTAAAGTTGTTGGAGCATAGAGTTGAAAGCACCAAACACTATTAGGACCAGCTAACATGAGCCTAAAGCAAAAAAAAATCAAACCGAAAGGTCGATAGACTAACAAATGCAACTAACCGGCATGTAAGTAGTTCAATGGTTCAACCATTGGTGGTGGAATGATACTAAAATCTGCTAGAAACACAAGTACCCGTGAAAATTTCAGTACCAAGATAGTGCACACCATGTAAATTTTAGTCACTTAATTTTCTGCAGATTTTGCAAAATCAAAAGATCTACACAAATCAAAGTTCTAATACAGTCAAAACGTCGATTAATTTTCTGCAGATTTTGTGAGACCTTGACGTCATTGATTTCTAGGATAAAATTCAGAGAAAATGCAATGAAATTATGAGGAAAGGAAAGAATCTGAAGTTTCAACATAATATAAACTATTATAAATTATGAGGAAAGGAAAGAATCTGAAGCATTTCTTCGCATTTCTCTACCATAAAAGTGTCTCTAATCTAAGCCTTCATCAGCCTTTCCATCATTTTGGATCGACGAACAAAAGTCCGCCAAATAGAAGGAACTAGCTTAATGCATAAACAACTAACGCTTTCTAACAATCACTAATTGACTGATAATTTCTTAGGGAACGAAACTAGTAACTCTAATTGACTGATAATTTCTTAAGGAACGAAAACCACTGGAATAACAGTGTCATTAAGTAGGCGTTTAAGAGATCAATTTGGTCAAGCAAAGAGTGAACTACCTCAAAATCATCTAACCAGTTTTAAGTTTTAACTAACCCAAAAGGTATTCCCAATTCAGCATGCATAAAAATTACTACTAGCACACAAGTTTTGGGTAATTATCTTCCTACTACTGTTTATGTGATATAAGGAAAACTCAATTATGTGCTACTATAGCTAATTCTAATTCTCTGCAGGAAGCTAGAATGATTCATATGATTTAAAATATCAGAACCAAGGTGTTCCAGTGACCCAAAACAGTTTCAACCTTCCCTTGTCCTATATTGGACATTGGAGTTTGGCTTAAGTGAACTCAAAAATCAAATGCAACAAAATAATAATTCACATTATAAATCCCACAAGTTCATAGATCATTCACAAGTCCATTCTATAAATCAACAACTAAATTTAGATGAAAACAGAAGCAAGAAAATTTAGGCAAAGAAAATAAAAAACTAACCAAGCAATTGAAATTTAGGCAACAAAGAAAATAAAAAACTAACCAAACAGCGCCGACATAAAGGGTCCCGACAGCAGCAGTTATGGCGACGGCGAAAACAGCGGAACCAATCAGCACCAGCAGAGAAGGGGAGCAGAGCAGCGGCAGCAACGCGCTGCAGAACACGAACATAGGAGAGAGAAAAGCAGGGGAAATATCAACAACAGCAACGGCGGCACAAGATTCACAGCGGCAACAGCACAGGCAATAACGGCGGCAGCATCACCGCAATCAAAAGGCGGTGACGGCGCCTGACATGGGGAGGAGAGCGTGAGATGCGAGGAGAGAGAAAGGAAGGAGGATTGAGGTTTTCGGGTGAGAGATAGAAGCCATGAGGGTGGGGGTTTTGGCCTTTGGGTGATAAATGACGAGGAGGTTCTAATGAAGATGGGATTATGGTTTTAAAACAAAACCGACAAATGGGCTAAAGGCAAGGAGGAAATCGAACTTCATTTTCGTATTTGACTAAATTCCACTCAAAACTAAAACCCAAAACAATTTAAAAATAATAATATAATAACAACTTCATAAAATTGAATAAATAAATATATTACAAACACGTCAAATATTAATACATGTTCCAATCCAAATAAAATAAGAAAATGCGACAGATAATTAACTTAATAAATATAATTAGCATTTAACAAACGCTCTTAAAAAATAGGACTATTACGTGTTACCTAAAGGTGTTACCTATCTAAAAGTGTTACATCAAAATGTTACTCAATTGAAAAAGTGTTACTTTAAAATGTTACTTATAAAAATGTGCTACATTAAGTGTTACATATTGATTAAGTATTACCAAGGTGTTACATATATATTCGACAAACTTGAATTTTGAAAAGTGTTACTTCATACATGTTACCTTAGACCAACTTTGTACTAGTGTGTATTGAGGGAGGCTAGAACAAAACCTATCTTATCCATGATGGAATGGATAAGAAGGTATGTCATGAAGAGGTGTAATGCAAAGAGAAATGGTTTAAAGAAGTTTGAGGGTGTAATTATGCCTTCCGTTGTGAAAATGATAGATAAGGCCAGTGAGCAAGTGAGAAATTGTGATGTTGCTCAAGCTGATGTACTTGAATTTGAGGTGGATCATTTTTCAACTGGAGAGACATATGTAATGAATTTAATTAAGAAGACGTGTGGTTGTTACAAGTGGGATCTGCAGGGCATCCCTTGCTACCATGCTTTAGCATGCATAGTGAGGCAGAGGCTTAATATAGAAGATTTTGTGCATGAGGCATACCATGTGTCAACTTACTCCAAGACTTATGGTCCTTCTTTTCACCCTATGCCAGGACAGGATCAATGGCCTAAAACCAACCTCCCAAAACCTTTACCCCCACCTTATAGAAAGATGCCAGGTTGGCCTAAGCTAAAAAAAGAATCAAAGAACCAGGTGAGGGAGAGGAGAGCCAATTGGTGATCAGGATCAAGAAGCAAAATAAGTGTACCAATTGTGGTGGATTAGGCCACAACAAGAGGACATGCAAAAATCCAACAAAGCCACCATCAACTGATCCAAATATAAAGGGTGGGAGGCCAAAGAAGCAAAGAACTTTCGCACCTACAGCAAGCACTTCAACTACCTCTACTGTATAACAACCAGTAGCAACACAAAACCAACCTGCACCACCACATAATCAAGTACAACAACCTGCAGTAGCATCTCAAGCCAAGCAAGCACTTCTATTAATCCTTCAGGCATTTCCCCAATAAGTATTACTGGCAGTTAGTAACTTAGTTGTTCCTAGCTTTCTATTAACTTTTGTGTTATTACAAGTACGAATATGCTAATGTATGGTTCAATAGAAGGAAGTTTTTTTTGTTGATGTAATCTCTGAAACAATTAGTTTTTGATGATGTTGAATTTCCTTGGTATTGCATTGAAGTACTAATTATATACAAGAAAGTAATGCAATACATAGCTCAATTTGACAAAAAACTAACACTTTCATTTCTCATAAAAGATGAAGATTAGATTATACATTAAATCTCCCATTACAAGAGCCATTGCCATCACCATTAAGATACAAAAACCTATCTTAATAACTTAGTAATTTCAAGACAATCTAACTAACAGCAATAACAATCCCAACTGAATACGGGGGACATGACCCGTCATCTACATTGGTAAATGGGTCATACATAGGTGAACTTGGATATGTGCATCCAGGTACAAGGTCCAAATTGCAGCGGTCACCCTGCATGAAATGCAGTTGATTATCAGCTGAAATTTGAAATTTTATTTTCGTATAAAATAATGCTAAGAAATAAACTGCTACTTACCCATTCCACAGTCAGATTCGCGATGATGGCACACCTTCTTCTTTGCCTTAACTAATTTTTCGTAAGATGATCTGAAAAATTACAGGACCAATAATTTCTTCGTCGAACCAGCTTTTTGTAGAAGCAATGGAGAAGATAGATAATGGAGAAAGGAAAATGGAAAGTGAATGAAGAGCATACAGAACCCATTGAAAATGATGAAGCAAAAGTTAAGAAAAAGAACGAAGATGAAATAGAAAGACATGATAAGACATGAAATTAGATACTATTTTAGATGAAAAAGAAAGATGAAAATAACAAGAAAAGACAAACTTACAGACTTTAGCTTTCAATTAATGCATTCAATGATTCAAAGAGTTTCTTCAAAGGAGTAATGACGAAGTAACGGAAGAGCAGCAGAGAAGTTGGTGAGAAAGGGGTTGAAATTGGGGAAATTAGGGAAAAATGTTAAATTAGGGGTTTTTTAAAACACATGTCCAACTCAAGTGACTTGGTCAACGCCGGAAATTTGAGTCAACTCTGTAATTCCGATGCAAGATAGTCTTTTACAACAAAAAATAATTTATTACTTCCTTCGTTCCAATTTAGTTGTGACACTTTCCATTTTAGGAAGTTTTAAATTAGTTGTTACACTTTTATTTAGGGT
Organism: Beta corolliflora; assembly: GCA_947648045.1. Taxonomy (NCBI): domain Eukaryota; kingdom Viridiplantae; phylum Streptophyta; class Magnoliopsida; order Caryophyllales; family Amaranthaceae; genus Beta; species Beta corolliflora. Next base: position 394,280 of record CANSZD010000559.1, on the reverse strand, counting down.
AATAACTTATCTCTATCTCTCTCCTATCAGATTGGAATTTTTTGTTTTCTTTCTCCATCTCTCTCCTCTCCAAAAATTGCCTAGGAGTCCGTGATTTAAAAAGTGTCACGACTAAATTGAAACGGAGGAAGTAGGTAATTTTTCACAACATTTTTTTTATGAGGTAGTTTTTCGCAAAAAATCCTTTAAACAAATATGGTAAAAGTGAGATTTTTGGATAATGTAAAGGAGGAAGTAATTAGTTAGACTACACTACTTACTATTCCAAAGAACATCCAAACATAGCATTACACCCATACAATCATTTGAGCGACAGGAGATGGATTGTCAATTTAATAGGATCGACACTTAAATTACCAAAAAAGGGAATTGATAGCTCCTTCTGGTTACCTTTTATTCTTTCTCTTCAATTCTTCCCGCAAACCCTAGGAGCTGCCATCAACTTTCGTCGATGAACCTACTAGTTCTCATTGTTTTCCCCATAATTATAGTAACAATTTAATAATAATATCTCCATGCGTGAATTTTCTTTTCTCTCTTTTAAAGATAGGCTACTTACTTTCTCAGTTTTGTAGAGTTTTGTGTATTTAGAGGATTGAAAATTTGGAATATGATTAGTTTTAATTTTTCTCCTATGCTATACCAATTATGTAGATTGTCTCTACCCCAAATAATGCATTACCATCGAAGATAAAATTTGATAATGATTGTTGTGCGATTGAGAGCCAAGCAAAAGCAGAGCTATTAGTAAATTAGGAGTTGAGTAATTATTTGGTATTTTGAGACAAATGTCTATTGAAGTAAATTGTTATTCTAAGTGCCTTTTGACATGATATAACTAGCCTATCGCGTGCATTAATTTCAAAGTTTATTATATATTCCATTCGTACTATAGTTATGATTACACTTAAAATGTGAAAGATTAATAGTTAGATGAATTTAGATATATTAATTCGCTAATGTAGAAAACTAACAAAGGTTGTGAGTGATTTTTAATAGGATTTTTTGGTTAAAACACCCTTATGTTTGCTGATTTTTAAAACAATCCCCCTTTTGTTTTTTTTTTTGAAATGAACCCCCAAACGTTTTATAAAAATTTTGGTTGCACCCCCAAAACCTAACTTCCGTCAAATCCAGACGTTTGTGGGGCCCACCTATGCTATTATATAACAACCTCTTCATCCCCAAATTAGGATCTTCCCTCTCTCACAACGGTCATTTTCCGACACCCCAAAATTGAAGCTACTACTCCAAAATTTCGAACGAAAAATTGCAATTCCACTCTCAATTGACAATTCCTGACATCCTTCAAATCAGGTAAGTGTTACATTCGTTTCTAAGCATTTCAATTTTGGGCAATTTTGCGATTCTAGGGTTTATTTGCTTATTTTAATTTGGGTTAATTGTTCAATTAGGGTTATGGCAACCAAATGCAATTGTCGAATTCCTGCTAAGATTTTGAGGTCATGGACGCATGACAATCCTGGGAGGAGTTTCTATGCCTGCAAATTCTCATATGTTCACAGTGAATTTCACCCAAAGCACAGTGAATTACCTATTTTGGGCACCACGCTCTTGTTTTACCGTCCATAAAAGTTTCCCCTTTTCTGTCATTGCAGAATTCTCCATGATGATGAGGGGGAGAGAGAGTGTTGCAACCCCAGCTAGATGAGAGAGACTGAAAGAGAAGATGAAAAGGTGTAGATGATGACAAGATAGAGAAGATGAATTACTGACTGAAGCAAGTGAGAGAGATGAAATTAGAAACGAAGGAATTGAATGAGAGAGATGAAGAGGTTTGTTGAAGGGTTTTAATTACCCAAGGAGACAAATGTCATTTCACTCAACATTTAGGAGGGAAAATGGAAAAAAGGGCCCCACAAACGTCTGGATTTGACGGAAGTTAGGTTTTGGGGGTGCAACCAAAATTTTTATAAAACGTTTGGGGGTTCATTTCAAAAAAAAAAACAAAAGGGGGATTGTTTTAAAAATCAGCAAACATAAGGGTGTTTTAACCAAAAAATCCTTTTTAATATCAATTTTTTGTGAATGAATTTGAACAAAAAGAATAGATATAATGAGTTGGTTTGATTGAATAAAAAGTATCAAGGTAGTGAGTATTTTAGACTTTTCAGGTGGACGTCATGTATATCATCTTCTCTTATAAAAAAAAAGTCAAGATATGTTATCTCTTTAATTTTTTGATTGAAATATTTGATGCATATACCATTTTTAACTTGTTTAGAATGGAAAGTTGAAATGAGAAAGTGATAAACTTCATTGGGTCTAATACAAGCCCACGCCGGAGGAAATATTGACTACATACAAGGTTGGTCGGGTTCCATCTTAAAACCAATTGGTGATAGGTGGAGTAACCCACCAATCTATATGTTAGTCATTCTCTCTCTAATTCTTCAATGTGGGACAAACTATTCATAACTCACATGTGAGCTATACTCTTAACACTCCCCCTCACATGTGAGGGACCTTTAATCTTGCAATTTGGATAGGCCACAACATCCTCGCTGGCTCTCTGGACTTCCAACATGAGGTCAACTGGGCCCCTTCTTGGGCCATTACAATTCCGTTGGGCTTACTTTGCTCCAAACAGATCTTCAACACCTTCCATCTTGCATTTGTACATACATCATTGGGCCTGCACTCACAGGCCCACACCGGAGGAGAGAGTGACCACACACAAGCCAGATGATGTTCCATCCTAAAACCAATTGGTAATAGGAGGAGTAGCCCATTAAACTTATATGTTAGTCATCTTCTCTCTCTTTCTTCAATGTGGGACAAGCTCACATGTGGGTTAACACCTTAACAGAAAGTGTTCTTAAATTATTTTCTTTTGTAATTTTTTTTATTCCATTAGATCATTAAGGGTAATTTATTATTTTCAAAGGGGGCCATCTTCCTCCCCCCTTCCCTTATATAATAGAGATATGCATTTTATATCCTATATATAATAGAGATATGCATTTTCTTTTGTAATAAAGTTGGGTATATAGAATTTTTTCAATTAAGGTAGGTTAAAGTCTTGCAAGTCGGGGAGAATACGGGGATCCCTTTTGCAAGGGATGAGATTCGATCACAGGATCTCTGAGATCAGAGGTGATGACAACATTACTAGGCTATCACCTGCTACTCTGAATATATAGGATATAAAATTCATATCTCTATTATATAAGGGAAGAGGGGAGGAAGATGGCCCCCTTTGAAAATAATAAATTACCCTTAATGATCTAGTGGAATAAAAAGGTTATGCTATATGCAGCTCTTTGGGCTGCATATAAGACATAAATACATTGTTTAAAATGGAAATTAGGTGTAAATTTATGACAAAAGTTTGCATTAATCTATGTAATAAATGATCAGTTAATGCTTGTTTTTTCCATTTTTATCTTATTATATACAGCCCTTAGGGCTGCATTTAGCTTTTTCCCATTATTTAATATCGAAACAAAAAACTTAAACCTTTAACAGAGACTACAACTTGATTTCATATCTTCTAGACCCACTTCAATTTCATTCGTCATCACCATTGTTCCTTCTTTTTTAAATTGCGCCACCATCACTACTATTAAAGAAGAAATTCAAATACTTTTTTAATACCAAAAAGAAACTAAAATAACGTCTATTCTAAAGGAATTAATTTGTAAGGAACATTATGTCTTATGTCAACATTTCCTTCAAAGAACTACAGGTTATCTAATTAATGACCAATTCAATATCTAGTATTTCATGTCACAGACAACTAGATTCTAAAATAACATGAAGTAATTCTCCTCGTTCTACAAAAGCCATAGTAGTTTGCTTACTTTGCACAATCCTAGTCATGCAAAAGTCTACTAGATTCTAAAATAACATGAAGTAATTCTCCTCGTTCTACAAAAGCCATAGTAGTTTGCTTACTTTGCACAATCCTAGTCATGCAAAAGTCTTATCGTGTTGCCAGCACATTTTAGAAGGTCGACACCACACAGTTAACCACTGTTAGAAATGTGGTATGAATATAATAGTGAGTAACCGGCTAAATGATCTTCCAAGCACGTACTTATACGCTTTCCTATAAGTTATTTACCGACCCACTAGGAACAACTGAGTATTACGGTAATACTTATGAGATACGAAGAAGAAACATTGAATCTTGGTTGTTAACAAGAAACAATTCCCACAAGAGTTTGTAGTTTGACTTTGTTTAGAGAAAACACAAGAGAATTTCATTCTCTAAGCAAGTACCATGGGAAAATTGATTTCTCATCCCATCACAATACATATGACCTCTCTCTATTTATAGCATAGGAGATATACTTATACTCCACACCACCAAGTATAATAAACATCATATATATAACCTACGAACACATTTAACTATAAATGTTCCAACAATCCTCCTCCATTTATAGTATGAATGCTATATAGTTCGTACACTTGCAAACTATACAAAATCAACTAAACTTGTGCATAAATGAAAATGTCTTGAAGATTGAATTATCACTTAGTATAACATACTTTACAAATTTTCGATTGAAATGATTGACTAGGCATTGAATCACTCAACCATATGAAAATTCGAAGAAGCTATACACACAAGCTTACATAAACAACATTGTAACCTACGACTCCATTAAAGGCCTTGAGTCCATATCCACATTCATGAGTGTTCCTAGTTAAGCCTGAAACTAGGTGAAGCGGCCAAACTTCTTACTTATATAGGTAAACCTTCTATAACATGCTCTCGCAACTGAGCAAATAACCAAAGGTTTATTAAGAAATTAATCAACCTCCAACATTGCGAAAAACAAGCACTAACCTTGGGATTTAATTAAAATATTATAGTGCACCAAATTACAGATAAAGTGGGATCCTCATTGAATTCAAGATCTTGTGTTGTACAAGACGTGAATTGAGTTTTCTTCATTTGCAATTTACTTAATTAAGGCTTAAAACACATCCCTACTTTTATATAACATAACTTGACAACAACTTTCGCCAAATTCATCAAGTTAACATAAAACATATAAAAGTTAACTAACACGACTCAATGTTTATAAAATCACAAACACCACAATGTCGCAATCCAATGTGTTGTGACTTGCCATTATAAACATAATAACATTCAAATATCAATTATGAAGAAATAACATGTTAATACTAAAACAATCAAATAAATTAATATTCTTCCACATTTTAGTATTAACAAAATAAACACCTTATCTATTTAAACCAAGACTATGTATATGAAAACAACCACGTAAGTACACTTCTTGGATCACAAGGAATTAACCTCCTCCACGAAGAACCTCCTCCGTGAAGTATCTCCTCCAAGAAGAAATATCATCTTTTTGTAAGAAACAAATTCCTAAAGCAAGACTTAACTCACGCCAAATTATTCTTTTCAAACCGAAGAACATATTTATTTTCACATAACTCCGTCTATTAAATAGATTAGATCAAAGACAATAAACCATTATCTTCCCAAGACATTTAATAATTTCAGTTAAAACAAATTCAGTTCCAAGTATAAAATCATATGTATACAGCACCAAATTTAGACAAAATATCATTGTCCCCAAATTTAATACATAACCAATTTATACTACCAATTTTCTCAAAATCATGAACTTAATGATCTCATAAATTGAAATAATTAATTACCATGTCTTTCATTATATTTTATTCAAGTATAACACATGTCACTTTAAAAAGTGAAAAACTATGAAATAATAACATTCTATAAATCAAAATCATCAATTTCTAGTATAAGATTTCCCCAACCATATATACAAATTTTAACACAATCTCAATGTCACCAAATTTGATATATATAAACACTTATACTAGTGATTACCACAAAATTATTGAAATAAATCAATACTTTGATTTTTCCACTAGAGGAAAAATTGTCATTTGCTACTTTAAAAGGGTTGCGCTTGTGTTGAAAACCGCAGCCCTTCCGTTAAGGGCTGCGGTCAGGCCCAAAACCGCAGACCTTGGTTAGACAAAGGACTGCGGTCCCGGGCCTAACCGCAACCCTTAACGGAAGGGTTGCGGTTTACCACTCAACCGCAACCCTTTATTTATTTTTTAATCCCCAAAAGTAGGCCAAAACAAACCGCGCTCATTAATTTCACTTCCCTCCACACATTTTCGTTCCTCCTCCTTCAAACAGCGAAAAGAGGACTAACCTTAACACTCACACTCACACCGCGCCTCTCGCTCTCTTCAACCTCGCACTTGCTCACCTCCCCCCTGCAACTCGCACTTCCCCACTCAACCACCGACAACAGTAGCAACCCTAATTTCGCTGCCACACCACCATCCTCGCCTCGCAACGCCTCCATCGAGAAAGAGGGTCGACGAACCAGCAAATCACTTCTAATATGTGTTAAATTCATTGTAAGTATTCTATTTTCTTGTAGTTTTCGTTCGATTGATTGCTTTTCGATGCCTTCTCGCTCAAATTTTGATTGTTGTTTTGCGTTTTCTTGTTGTTGGCTGATTTTCGTGCATTTACTTAGTTTGAGTTAGTTTTGCTGAGTTTTGATGTCAGTTTTTGATTTTTTTTGTTGTTGTTTGTGGATCTAAAGTTGCTAATTTTGTAGAGTAAGTTTGCTCCTCTTCGCACTCCTCATTTACAAATTTTCGATTTTCGACTATTTCAGGTTGGTATGTCAAAATTCTTGTATAATTCTGTTATTAGGGCTTTGTGTCCATTTTAATTTCGCAATTTCATGTCCGTGTCTGTTGTTAGAGAAACAGGAGGTCTACGGGGATAAGTTTTCTGTGGATTTTCGTAACAGAGGGATGAAGGGTTGAATCTTAGTAAGAAAGTGAAGATGGAGTTTGTGCTTTTGATGAGAGGTTTTTCTTCAATTGCTAATTTACTCTCTCATCTCACTGCCAATCTTGAAAATGCGCTTCAGGTAGACAGGTACCTTCTCTATCTCTCTTCTCTCACTCTTTTGTAAATACTTAGCTTCAGATGCTCACTTCATGTGTATATAAAAACAACTGATTGGTGTTGCAGATGGTGTTGGTGGTTGGGCAGATGTTGATGTTGATGCTGGAGTTTATGCTCGACTACTACATTTTAATTTGTTGCTATTTTTATTATATTTGTATGAATAACATAAGTTGCAATGAAAAGTGATACTTATATATATATGTAACTATTATTGGATCATTTAGGACAAAATAATTTGCAAAAAAAAAAATTTTTTTTGGGTCACAAGGGCTGCGGTTTTCCCCCTTAACCGCAGCCCTTAACCCACTAAGGGCTGCGGTCAAAAAACGCAACCCTTGGGCCCTTTTTGACCGCAGCCCTTGGGCTTTTTTCCTCTAGTGTTCCAACTTGTAAATTATAAACATCACCCAATTTATATAAAATTGAGAAGTACATTTAATAATCATTTTAACAACATGTCTAAAATATAAATATTCTAACGACATAGAATCACATTTATAACATTTAGACAACACATGATTAAAATAAAATTAAACACATAGCCCATACAAGGATGGCCTACTACCAAACAACATGTTTATAATTTCCACAAGTTCATGTTCATGTCAACAATTATATACTCAACAAATCATAATAAACACATTTTCTTTAATAAAATAAACATTATAACTTGTCCATGAGTATATAATGAAAAACATAATTAGTGATAGTAACCCACTAACTATAACATGATCAATATATAAACTTAGTGATCATCATATTAAGACTCAAACCAAAATCATGAAAATAACATGTTCATACTAAAACAATCAAATAAATTAATATTTTTCCCCATTTTAGTATTAACAAAATAAATTTCAGATTTTGGGAGTGTGAAATATAAACATGAACAATAAAATTTCTCTTCATAATGTTTTTAAAAACATTATACGACACATGCCCATTCATTACCATTAGCATAAACATGACAACATCTTTTATTTAAATTAATTAAATAAAAAAAATTTGTCATCAATGTGCAACAAAGCAATCACTCCAGGAGAGCAAAATATTCCCAAACATGACAATATTTTTATTTTTTTTGAAAAGAACAATAAATTAAATAGAAAATTGTCATAATGGTGTATTAACATGCCTCCACAAAATGAGAACACAACACCTATGTGCATATATCATGAAATGGTACGTACCTTTTCAAGTTTCAACCATCATATGAACTTTGATTGCAAACCAATTTCATGTTATACACATAACCGCCTCTTGACAATCAATCAAACATAACCATGATCTTACAAAACTCATGGTCAAATACATGAACATAAAAGAACATGATCATAACATGTTAACTGTTAATACTACAATTAGTTACTCACACCAAAACTTGACGAAAAAACATGTTAATACTAAAATCAAATACATATAACAATATTCTTCCCCGTTTTAGTATTAACAAAAGAAAATATCAAGTTTTGATTTAGTAAATAAAACAAGAAACCTCTTACTTGAAATTCCTTCAACCATGCAAATGAGTATTGCCAAAACATCATTCCCGGCTTCATGTCTTGTAACATTCTTTTTCTCTTTCCATTTAACAATGATATTCCAATTTTAGAAAATTAGAAACATCTCACCCAAGGAAGATCCAATTACCCAAGGAATAAATAACTTATAGATTGTTAGAAATGTGGTATGGATATAATAGTGAGTAACCGGATAAATGATCTTCCAAGCACGTACTTATATGCTTTCCTATAAGTTATTTACCGACCCACTAGGAACAACAGAGTATCACGGTAATACTTATGAGATACGAAGAAGAAACATTGAATCTTGGTTGTTAACAAGAAACAATTCCCACAAGAGTTTGTAGTTTGACTTTGTTTAGAGAAAACACAAGAGAATTTCATTCTCTAAGCAAGTACCATGGGAAAATTGATTTCTCATCCCATCACAATACATATGACCTCTCTCTATTTATAGCATAGGAGATAGTTAGAGGAAAATGTCTGAAACAAGGTGTCGCTTCACACCAAAAAACACATTTAAATCCTCTTAATTCATATTATACTTATACTCCACACCACCAAGTATAATAAACATCATATATATAACCTAAGAACACATTTAACTATAAATGTTCCAACAACCACCATGTTGAGGGTGCGCACCCAACAAAACATCATCATTCTAAAATGAACATTGTAATATAATGAAAACACGCTATTGTTGATTGAACAATTACAATTTCGAAATGAACATTTACGAATTATTCAAATTTCCAAAAATTGTTTTAAAACAAAAGAACAAAAAAAACATCAAGTTGATTCCAATGAATAATGTAGTATGATGAACACATTATTCTATTGTTGAATGAACAATTGCAATTTTGGAATGAACATTTACAAATTACTCAAAATTCAAAATGTTTATGAATTATTCAAAATTCAAAATGTTAAAGCAAAAAACAAAAGAACATCCAGTTTATTCCAATGAACATTGTAGTGTGATGAACACACATTATTGTTGATTGAACAATTATGAGAACATGCTGATTGAACTTTATAATATTTACATTGTAGACATTTCATATATCATATGTATTTATTCATTTATATTGTTCATTCCAGGGTTGTATTTGTTCCCTTTAACCAACATATTACCTTCGTTGTGACATTATTATTTTGTTCATTCGCAATGTACCATCGTTCATTTAAATTGACTATTGTTCATTTGATTCATTTTTCAGTTCATTCAACCTATTGTTGATTCAAATTGTTAGTTTGTTCATTCAAGTTATTCATACGTTCTTTCAAATTGCTTATATATTTATTTTAATGAAGATATATGTTGTCTTTATTATTCTTTGTAATGAAAAAATATGATTTTGCAATAATGAACACAATACTAACTATAATGAATAATATCTCAATTGAATAGTTATATAAATTTCCAAAAAGCGATAATTACAAAAGATGGTAAATTCAAAATGCAATATGTACCCAAAGGCAGAAATGTAACCAAAAGAGTACAATATGTACCCATATGAACATCAAGGCCTTACAAAACGACATATATTCTACTAAGTTCATTAAGAAGATATTCTTGCTTTTGCCAAAGATATAACTTCCTCCCTTTTCCGATTGATTTGATTTGTGAGATCTCGACACCATAAATTATCCTTAGTTATCTGATCTTGTCAAACAGAATTCATACAAGTAGTAAAAGCTAGTAGTTAAAATAAAATTCTACAAATTTATAATACAATAAGCATGTTCTTTCAAACACACAATGAACACATTTTAATAATACAATGAATATATGACCAAATATAACAAGCATCTAACTAAAATGATTTTAGTGAAACACATGTTGATAATACAATAAACATTGGACCAAAAATGTGTAATTTATACTTGTAAATACTGCAAGGAACATCATATAATCATATAAAGAACATTTAAACAAATGTCACACATTTTTAGACAAAGATATGATAATGAACCCATCATTAATTCATATTATTTCATTGAACATATTACAAACACAAAATGAACATATGATTGAAATGTAACGAACATCTGACCAACATGTTTTCAGCAAACACATGCTAATAGTACAATGAACATATGCCATAATTTATATTATTATTACAGTCAATATGTGCCCAAACATACACAACGAACATATGACTAAATGTACCTAACATCTTAATAAACACACATTAAATATATGACAAAATGTAATGAACATTTGACCAAATATGAACTTAATGAACACATGATGATAAAACAACGAACATATATTAACTATACAATGAACATTATTACCTATTTTGGCTGCACTCTTCTCCTGATGTACTTGTTTTGAAAAAATCCTCGAATGGGATGCCGAACTCGTTCGTTGGACCCTCCCTTTCGTTCACCGGACCCTCCCTTTTGTTCACCTGGTGCTTGGTTTAATGGAGTTGCGTTTTGTGCTTCCTTGACTACCACTACGCACCATGCTCATGGTGGAACTGTGTATGCCATCTACTAATTGTATTGTCAGCGGAAAAAACTTTCACCTGAACCATTTAGTTTCTGAACTGCAAAAGAAAAGAAAATTTGAAACAGGGCAGAATCACTTCATTTTTTTTGTTCAATAAACCAATGTTCATTACAAAAGTTTTGTCAACTTAATAATCCCCCCACATTTCTAATACATATTCACTTTAATTTGACATTTGTAATATTCACATATAATCTCATCTTGATCATGATTTTATCATTTAGTGCTAAATTATCTAGTATATAATGGCTATGCATTGTTTTAGCTACTAAAGAATGAGATAAGCAAAATTTATCCCATATCACTACTCCTTATCACTTATCACTGACAAGTGATACAACTTATTACATATTCCCATTGTAAATTTTCGTTAAACTTAGTCAAGTTAATTGGGCATGGGCCGTTAATGAAGGAGAGTTGGGACAACTAACAATCCCAAAGGAGATTCTATCTTAACACTAATTGGAAATAGGAGGAGTAACTTTCAAGCTTATTAAATGGTTTATTCCTCTTCTCATGTTCAATGTAGGACAACACACTCACATGTGAGTTGCTCATGGGATCTCAACAATTTTGACTAACATATATGACAAAATAATTTATGTAATGTGTTATTGGATTGTGTCTTAGTATATATTTACAAAATATAAATTTACAATAATTTGCACTAGTAGATGATTAAAGATAAAGATACTGATGGTCAAAGTAACTCGTTAACTAGCTTGTAAGTCAAAATGTTGCAACCTTCAAAACACAGATAAAGTAATTTACATTAATAGACTTAATAAAGAAACAATAATGCAATGAAATCTTAAGTCCCCAATAAATTAAGTAAACATTGTAGTTGGTTTATATATTTATTAATGTATCTTAATTTGTTAAACTTATTTATATATCATGATTAAAATAAGCTACATTATACTCTCTTTAATTTGTTATTCTAGTTGTTCCACTTTGACTTTTACATTTGCTAGTTCACAATTTGACCAATACTATTCATAGATATTGATTAGTAAAACTTATAAAATTAATATCTTGAAGATATACACTCGAAATCCATTACTTTTTTTTATATATATTTGTTAAAATATATATTTTCTCAAGACAGGGTATGCGAATAATACAAAGCAAAACAACTAATAAAAATTGCTAAAGTACTACTCCTTCCGTTCCAAAATATAGTGATTGTTTCCTTTTTCCACGGTCTATAAGACGTACCTTTGACCTTTGATATCTCCAATTATTTGATAAAAGTATAAAAAATTGATATTATGAAAGTACACATTGAGGCAAAACTAACCAGATCTCACATGATTATATATTTTTGTATATATTAATAAGAATATTTGGTAAAAGATTTTAAAGTTTGACCTCAAGAAAGAGAAACAAGAACTATATTATGGGACGGAGGAAGGTGTTTGGATCCTTAGAGTTCTAAAAAAAACTCTACAAGGTAGAGTTTAAACAATTTCAACCATTGATTAAAAAATCAATGGCTCATATATTATCTTTTCAAAACTCACCCTATTTTTTCTCATCAAAATCTACCCCTTATTTCCCCTTCCTACCAATATGAGCCATTGATTTTAAAATATATGGTTGAGATACAACTCTACCTTGTAGAGTTTTATTAAAACTCTAGTGGATCTGGACTCATTTTAGATGATGATCCCCTTTTCTAATAATAGAAAGTAGTAAGCAGTCTTAATTTCTGATTATTTGCATGAAAATTAAGGTGTATGCATGCATTAATGCAAGGCTTTTCTATAGTATTTTATCGGCACGAAGTTATAAGGCAAGCCTTAAATCGTAATTATTTTCATTCTCACTTTTCAGATTACCCGTAGTAGATATTTTGTGCACATCTCTATGCCTAGGTACTTGCATATGGAATTCATCAAATTTGTTCCCTTAGCAAAGGAACTACTCCAGCCTGAGTTTATGTAATGTTTTGCATACATTTGTATAAAATTAAATTTGATCATACGACGAGACTATGTCTGGATGAGCTAGAAAAAGTTCATAAGAAGCCATATCTAAAAGTTCAATTTATAATAGATATGATTTTTTTTTTACAACGATAATAGATATGAATTGATAACAAGGAAATGTAAACATCTACTCTTAAGAAAATTAATATAAATCCATGATGCTTAATCCATAATATATTTGCAAAGAACGTAATTGGTACTATTAGATTGAAGCTCCATCCTGTGCTAGCCAATCCTTCTGATGTCCTGCAACATGAGTAATATGCTAGTACCATGTACATGAGTGATATATGCACAATTTAGAAATTTCCAAATGAGACGGTCTTACGCTTACCGTAAGACCATCTCATTATTTATCTTCAAAGGGTCACTTTTTATTTACGCTACTTTCAGTGACTCTTTAACTTAAATAGTAAGGTAAGACGGTAATTTTTTAGAATTTAGACCAACTATGCTCAGTTTCTCCATTGTCTCTTGCATACTTTAACTCCTCACTATGGTTATTACCAAATAAAAGACCATGTTGCCTGTTGGAAGGATAAGACCCTGCTTCTTTTTCTTTTCTTTGAGTATTCTCCAATGTTTGTTTGATAAATCGCTTTGTATAGGAGTACAAGGCAACGCAACTGATTGTTACATATTCCGTTTAGAGTTCGTTGTCCTACCATCTCAATTGTTTGTGAGTTGTAACAAAGCTATGATTTAACAAGAATTTATTAAAATAAATGAATTATAGTTGTAATATTCTTATCCTCTCTAATCACTTCATCACTTATTTTAAGTCGTGACATTAAAAAAATATAATCATAAACTATTACTTTTAAAGAAAACTTCTCTTTCTCAGCTCCAAACTTTCTATACTAGTACACCGTATTTGATCATTGTTAGTTTTGGATGGAAGGTAACAAAGTATATTCATGACCTCAGCTAGCCCCCTCATTTTGTTCGGCAATTTACATGCGTAGGAAGCGCAAAAAATGCCCTAACTAGTACAGTGACAGTCTAGTACTCCCTTGGTTTTTTTCAAAGTTAGTATTCACATAATTCACTTTGATGACCATGTTCTTTTACTAATATATGAAAAAAAATTATATTATGTCAAGTGTTGCTGGATCCATTTCCATAACTTTTTTAGAAATATCAAAACTTTATGATTTTTACTGCTAGTCGATAATCAACGATATTAATGATCAAAGTTGTGCATTGACAAAATGTGAAAGTCAAGTAAAACCACTAAGAGAAAAACAAAGAGAGTATCAAGGCCATGTTCTTTTGGACTTGTTTTCAGTTCAGTTCAGTTCAGTTCAGTTCAACTCACTTCATTTCAGTTCAATGTTATTATTATTGTTATTATTATAATAACAATTATTATTAATATCATAATAATTAATATTAATATTATTATTATTATTAGTAGTAGTAGTATTATAATAATTATAATTATAGTTATAATTATTAATTATTATTATAACAATAATAATTATTATTATTAATTATTATTACTATTACTATTATTATTATTATTATAAACATACTAATAATAATAATTATTATTAATATTATAAGTAAAATTATAATTACAATTATAATTATAATTATAATTATAATTAATTATTGTTATTATTAATAATAATATTAATAATATTATATTTATAATTATAATTATTATATAATAAGAATTATAATTATTATTATATAATAATAATTATAATTATAATTATTAATTATTATTATTATTATTATTGATATTTTAATTATAATAATAACTATAATTAAAACTATAATAATAATTATTATTATTTATTAGTATTAGTTATTATTATTAATATTATTAAAATTAAAATTATATTAATTATTAAGTAATATTATCATTATTATTTATTATTAATAATTATTATTATTATTAATTAATATTATTATTAATATTATAATTATAAATATAATTATAATTATAATTATAAATATAATTATAATTATAATTATAATTATTATAACAATAATAGTTATTATAATAATTATTTTTAGTACTTTATTATAATATTAATAATCAATAATATTAATAACAATAATAATAATAATAATAATAATAATAATAATTAATAATAATAATAATAATAATTTTATTATTGTTATTATTATTATTATTATTATTATTATTATTATTATTATTATTATTAGTTCAATTCATTTCGTTTCAGTTTAGTTTAGTTTCTCCCAATCCAAAAGAACGGGCCCAAGTTAATGTGCTTTCAGCCATCATGGTTTACTAGCAGAATTACTTATGAATCAAAGCTAATGCTTAATTAAATACAACCCACTTGCAAATAACAAAAGGGATCAAGTCTAATTGTGAAGCAATTCTTTGAGGACTTTGTTCAAGTAGTTTGTGAGTCGTGAGAATGCTTGATTTACAATGAAGATTAAAGCAGCCTAATTAGCAGGCATCATCAAAGTAAGAAAATGAAAATCCTTAGAATTTATTTTATTCTATACTAGTTTTAGGTCCCGTGCATAATGCACGGGAGTTTTTATTACTTTATTGCATATTTAAAAGAAGTCACATAATAACATTGACTTAACCTACCGTTTTACACAAAATCATAAAATCATAAAGTAAGAGTGGTGAAGAACCAAACTTACAAATGAAATTTCCAAATCAATTTATATGTTTATGCAAACACTTCCTTTTAAACTACATTTGTTGTACTTGTACGCAAACCGTGTTCTTTATCAAACGGAAGGATCTTGACACCTTTTTTGTTTGTAACTCTGGAAACGACAACTTAAAATTGTCCATGGCTGAAAATATGTCTCGGGAGATACAACCCTACATGAGACATATATTGTCCTTGACTTTTTTATAGTCATAGCAAAACAAACCATTAAAGGAAATAGTTGTCTCTGAAATCTGATAGGAAATTTAGTGGAGTTAGACGGGGTCAGTGTCATTCTTGGGATAAATACTTTTTCTCTGACATTGTTTCTGAAAATAACAGTAACTTCCCGTGCATCGTGCAAACTGGAAGGGAATATTTTTGTTTTATAACTTGAAGATTTTAAGAAGTTTGTCCTAAAATCATGGTGGTGAATATTAACTTGTAATTTAAAATTTAATAATCATGTATTGAGATTATTTTACAAACTGACTTATAACCCGTTTGTTCAATAGCTGATTTAGTTAATGTCATGGTGGATCACATGACCCACCTATATTTTTAAAAAAAGTTGATAGAAATAGTATTTGCTCTATCTATTGCTTCCCATAGAGTCTCTGATAAAATCATAATTCGCACCACCAATAACACTCAGCCATACGCCAGCTTCAGCAACCACTTATGGCAGTCTTATTCTGCCTTCTTGCACCACCGATGCATCATATTTGGCCACCCACTGGTTGTTGCCCACTTAGCCATGATTTTAATTTTATACCCGTTCAGCTACATGGGAAGTTTTTTATTTTATAAATTTAAGATTTTATGTTATTTTCCCTCAAATCAAGGTCAAAATATTTAACCCGTTAATCTATCAAATAAAGGATATAAAAGTTAGGAATATAAAAAAATAAGTATATACATAAATGTAAATTTTAATTTGCTATTAGACCCGTGCAAATTGCGCGAAAAATTTTGTTCCATAAATTTAAGATTTTATGATGTTTTTCCTAAATCATTGTATGAATAGTATCTTGTGATTTAAAGGTTTATAATCATGTATTAAAATACTTTGAAAATAAATGGCTTATGATCCGTGTGTTTAGTAGTTGATGTAGTTAATATCATTGTGGATCACGTGACCCAGTATTTTTTTCTTTTACAAAAAAAGTTGATTGAAATTTTTTCGCTTTGCCTACTACTTCATTTAAAAGATTTGATTAGATCACAATTTGACCACCTCTCGTACTCAGCCATTGAGCCACTTTTGTTTCCGCTTCCTACAGTCCCTCTCACCTCCTTATTTTGCTGCCTTGCACCACCATTGCATTAGGCCACCCCCTGGACACCATTCTTTGCAATTTACATGTATTTTTTTCCATTCATTTTGCACACATTTTTTCAGTTGATTTTGTAATTTGTTGATGGGTTTTGGTTAATTTGTAAGGAGGTAAATTACCCTACTGAATTTTAATCGATAAAATTAGAAAAGTTTGGATGGGTGTGGTGAAAAACTTAAAATTGTGGTACCAATATACCCATTGACTTGAAATTAGCTAATCTTAAGTTTTATATATGAAAACTCATATTTTGGATATCTTGTATTAGTTAGTCTTTAATTTAATTGTGGTTTTTTTTAAATGAAAACATATTTTTTATGATTATGGTTAAAATCTCAAATATTGGATAGAAGTATTACTTTTAGAGTGAAACTTTTTATGAAGTATTAGCTTTAAATTCATGCATTGATTATTGGTTGATATTTTGTTGTGGACAGTGGTAATTCACCATCCGCAAATACTGGATCCGCCACTAAATGTTTTATACGATTTTGACTTATGACTTATTTCGAATAATTAGTACAATACTCTCTCCATATTATTTGGTTGTTCATGTATTCCCCACTGAACTTTCAATATGTTGTTCATATTCTAAATCTTCCCCAACATAATATAATTTTATGACTTAAATCTCCATTGTTTTAAGCTGCAACAAATTTTTTCACACTAATAATCAATATTTAATCTTTTACCTCTCAAACTTTTGTGTTATTGGTTGCCTAGCAGATTAACTAAAAGGCTTATAATCTTTATTTTAGTTAATTTTATTTTATTTAAAATAATGGAATCGTTCCCATTTTAAACTTGTATTGGTTTTCCCGATTCCAAATAGGAACAACAAAAGAAAATAGAGGGAGTAGTATTTTCACCAAAATGATTTTTAAAGTTTGTTACTGCTTTGCTGAAAAATTATATTCATTTAGCGTATTGCTATACTCTCGTGTAGGTTGCACGCAAAATTTAAATATTTCCAATATGCTTGAGTATTAATAGTATTTTAAGGTATACTTAATTACATCTAATGTCTTTTCGTAGTTGGTGCTATATTGTATAAAGTCATAGATATCATTTATATCACAATCTAATTTATTCTACTAAAAGTCACACTAGATAAATCGCATGTATTGTCACTTTCTATTAGAATTTGATTCTCTCTTCTACATTATGGCAAGAAATTACACATATACACTCAATAGGTTTATCCTTAATATATATAATTGAAGCAATTTAACAACTATATAAAATAATAAATTAATTAACAAAACAAAGCTATATATCTTACATTACGATTAATAAGAACCATCCTCAAAATTTTCTGATTAGCATGTACTTGTTGAACATGAAATACCATTATGTAATTTCCTTGTCAAGATTCACATCTAGTTATATACCTTTTCCTTAACTGAATTATATCTTGTATATATAAAACATTTACTTGCATCTATTTTTGTCCCAAATCAATAGAAAATAAATCAATAGATTTACTTGCTATAGAGTTGACTCACATTATGTTTAACCCAAATTTAAAAACAATCGTTATTTAATAATTGTTACAATATGAATAAACGCAAATACTCGTAAATAAATTAGAAATATCTAAAAAAATCACGCAAAAATATTAAATTAAAAAACTTGATTATTATACATAACAACCTAAAAGTAATATCCACAACCGATGACCGCGTTTGTCTTCATCTTTTTAGAAAATTTTGAAAAGAAAAATACAAAACATTCAATTAGACAGGCAGTAACTTATTGTTCAACGGATGTAACTTTCTGTCTGAAAATAGGTTAATTATATAAACTTACCTGTCAAACAGCTGATAACTTTTTCCCCTTTAAAAGTGACCCCTTTTGAACAGAAAAGTGACCCATTTTGATTTTAAAGTGATCCGTTTTGACCAAAAGTGAAACGATATGATAATAAGTTTATTATACACCCGGTACACATAATACTAATTGAATAATAAACCTATCTAAATTCTAACCCTAACACTTATATCATCCGCCGTTTTCTTCATTATACACCCTATTCCTTTTTCTCTTCCTTTTCCTCGAAGTCTCTAACTCTTTCCTCCTCTATCTTCCCTTGAAATTGCCAAAATTCGACATTTTAGTACCAAAATTCCCAAAAATTACAACCTCAAATTTGTTGATCTCTTTCAGGACAAATAATATTCATATATTTTGAACAAAAAAAATAAAATTTTTATCAGTTTCATATCCATTTTTGTTTGATTTTTGAGATTCAAATTTTATCTATATCATTTACATATATGTTGTGATGGTTACTTGTGTTCAATCAAATTGAGTTGTCAATTCATATTTCCCGTCAAATTTAATTTATCACTATCTTTACTTGATTTTTAGCATAATTATTTCAACATAACTGCAATGTTTATAGATTCATTATGCTAAGTTTCAATTGCATGATTTTTGCATCATCCCAAAAAGATGAAAGTAAAATAGAAATTAATTTTCCCTAAAAATATGTATAACTTAATTTTTTTTACTTATTTTCATATTTGTGCTAGTTGTTGGTATTAAGATCATAAAATCTTTTTCTTGAAATAAAAAAGTTTGACGTTTGAGCAAAATTATACTACAATTATTTGAGTTATGTAAGATAATAATTGTTGAATCACTAACATTAACTATCCATGTTTTTATGGGGATATAAATAATTTGTTCTATGGCTATAATTATATGAATAATTATAATCAGCGGTGAAGAACTTTTGCATGGTGGCTATACTATTCCAATTTCGATTACATTATATTTGATCTTTGAAATTATATAATCTGATTAGATAGTTTATCTAAGTTTGAGACATCCGAGCATCATTATTGTTTATGGGAATATGTTTTTTTTTAAAGTGTAAATTAATTTACTTCCATCTTGACTCGATAAAGAATAGTGTAGTAGCATTAGGTATTCCAGATTTTGCACTTTAACATTGGTGATAATGTGTAAACTTGAAAGTTTGTTTATTAAGCTGAACAAATATCATTTATATGTTAAATTTTGTAATTTTTTCTATAAAGCTTATCTATATCTATATATATATATATATATATATATATATATATATATATATATATATATATATATATATATATATATATATATATATATATATATATATAAAACAAGGTTTAATTAGCTGAGTTGTCATCTACTTAGGCCATCAGCGCCATTTGTCATCACTTCTAATCGTCTCCCATTAATCCACTGCCATGTGTCACAGCTTCCTCGCCCACGCTGATGTGTCGCCCCCTCATGCGTTGCAACTAATTTGCCTTACATTCATCAATCAGTTGAAATTGGGCTTTTATGGAAAATGAATCAAAGGAAATCTCAATTAATTGCCGGTTACCATTTATATACATTGCTTGATTTGTGGAGTGTGGTCAAATGCAATCAATCGAAATCTTAACTAATCGCCTCCCATTGATTCTTGCTAAGTTGCTATACTTGCTTGGTAAGTGTCCACTAATTGTGCCTTAATTACCGGAGAATATCTCTAAAAATGGTTTTGCTAAAGATATCCCCTATATTTTAATGCAAGTTGCATGATTTCTTCCATATTCACCCAACAATCTGTTTCCCCAAAATGCTATAATAACAAATAATATAATGCACATCAATTCTCCCAGCAATTCATACGTAATCTTTCAAACTCAAGTACTTATTATAAAACCTCAAAAAGCCTATAAAATGGAAATGGAAGGATCCTTCAAAAAAATTCCTAACATCAAGAAACAATTACGGCTTATTTGTGTAAAATTTTAATTATATTTTTCGGCAAAGCAAGTAAAATTAGATATAAAAAAGGAGATGGAAAGTGTCAAACTAAAGCTACCAGCCTGAGAAGTTGAAGAGAGAGATAACATGTAAGGCCAATTGAAATCCAAGAGAACAACCACCAAGACGAGACATCACTCGCAAATCTTGGTAATCTTCATCAGTCCATTAACATCAAATAATAGAGCAGCGCAAGATCAGTTGAACAGAGCACGACAGTTTAACCTTGATGGAGCAGCAACTACGCCGGTGAAGATTTTCGAGAGAAATAGATTGTGATGCTTGAGTCTTTAACAATATCGAGAAGATTTAAGCTTAAGATTCGAGGAATTTCTCTTTGGATATAATTGTCACCAATTAATTCTTTGTTTTAAGCTAATTAGTCAACCTGATTATCTCAAAAAAATGCTTTGTTTTTTCTTGAAAGGTTTAGGGAGCATAGCAAGTTTTGGGAGGCAAAAGAGAACAACTTCAAAATTTCGACGGGAAAGATTGTGTTTATGTTAATTTTATTTTGTTGCTTAAGCTTGCAAGAGATAACAATGGAGGTCTTGGGGTCAGTTAAAGATTCAATCTTTTAGTTGCTAAGAAAATCGATTACAAAGTAATTAAGAAAGAAAAAACATATGGTTGATGCTTAAGAACAATGATAGCATGATTTACAATGCATGGATGAATTTGCAGCTAAAGAGAGAGAGTGAGAAGTAAGTTGAAGCCATGGAAGAGGATGAAATAGCATGAAAGAAGAAAAATATCAAGTGTATCCATTATGATCAGATCAACGCTAAGATAATGATAAGCATGAAGCTACAATAAATACATGACACCTAAAAGATAAATCAGCAAAGCCAAATGATAATAAGGAACGTATGATTTCAGAGTAATTGATCATCAAACAAAGAACTATCAAAAAATTTAGTCAATAATCCTTTATTAGCAGGAAGGGAATATATGAAAAACCAACGAATAAAGATTGCACATGGTGTAAAATAAGTAGAAGGTTGTTGTTGTATATTCAAATTGATCCCAAGCATATATTTTCTTGAATCTAATTAACAAAAAAATCAATTAAGAAAATTGCATAAAATTAATTAACTCATATACAATATATTGGATTTTATTAAAGGAAAACATATAGTGAAATTATGCAATATAATGGAGGATTTAATTTTAATATTTCAATATGCAGGAATATGTAAGTTGTGTAGTATATTGTGACACGTGCTCTAACATAGAAAGATGTAGTTTCTGCATGATATAGTGAGTATTTGAATGAATTTCTGCATGATATAATAAGTGTCTAAATGATATAGTGGATTGTTTAGAAATGATGTACTTTCCGCATGATATAGTATGTTTCGAATGATATAAATGAGTTTCCGATCATATAGTAGGTTTCCTTAAGTTTTCTCTCGCCACCATTTTAGTTTTCCTTTCTCACTTTTTCCATTTATCTCTCCACCTTATCGATTCCTCTCTCTCTCTCTGACTACAGAACTTCCTCCTTGGTTCACCTCCAAATTAAAGTGTGTACAAATCAAAAGGGAACGAGGGAGTAATTAATACGTTCATTAAGTGAATAACATGGGTCATAAGCAACCAAAAAAAAAATCACCCAGTGATTATACCGTCATAACAAAGAAAATTAAAAGGATGTACAATGACACGATTCATACTGAAATTATGTCTTTCAAATATCATGTCAATAAGAACAAAAAAAAATAATTAGCGGAGACCCATAATATAGAAAGATTCAGAGGGCATAAGAAATTAACCTGGGCCAAAGATAGGGGATAACAAAAATGGTTGGATTTGAATATCTTCTTTGTTTTAATTCTTTTGAGCCTTTTTAAAAAAAAATCAAGTACTTCACTATAATGAAGGCTTTAATTCGAGATAAAGAACTACACCAAGATGCAAAAAGCTAATTTAGTGATCTTTAACCTCCAAAGAATAACTAGAGAAAAGTCTTGATTTTTTTTTACTGATGAAGTCTCTAAATTTTGATGTTTCTTTATTGAGATACATTATTAGCATTTGGTTATGAGCTTGATTTACAAACGAGGAAGTTGGTGAATCAAAGAACAAGAGGAACGAAGATGAATATAGTTAGAGTCGAGATAAACTGACCCGATCTGCTAATCTTAATACCGGCAGTTAATAGGATTGAGATTTTAATTTCAACCCATTTGAGTAAGTGGGTTGACAAAATTACCATTTAGTTAAATGGGATAGGTTAAGGTTGAAATTTCTAACTTAAAATTAACCTGCTTGGACTAATTATTTAACTCATTTACATGTAAATTTCCTGAAAAATTGTGTTGAAATTAGTGTAAATGTAAGAATTAACAATTGTAGAACACATTTAATAAAAAATGTAAGAATTAATAATTGTAGAGCATATTTACTGGAAAAAAACTCAATCACGAACTCTTCGCTTTGTTAATAAAAAATAAATAGTTAAAATTTAATTGTCAGACATATAAATGGGTTAAACGGGTAACCTGTTTAATGACCAAGTCAGGCTAGGATTGAGTTTTACAACCCGTTTAATAAATTTCTGTAATAGAAATTTAATCTAATTATTTCTCATAGTGTCAAACAAACTATATTATGGAAAAAATAACTCTAAGATGCGAAAAGAATACGTCATATGATCAAGAAATATAGAGCAAATCATGACAAAATATCGCAATATTGATTTGATTTTTATGAGTGATTGGTTATTTAGATAAATATTTTAACCTAAAATTCTGAGATACACCTCATTCACGGGTGTGATGCAATGTAAATATAGAAGTTTGAGATTCTTATTCAATATAATTCTAAGAATCCAAAAGAATATGGAAAATAATAGGTCATATGGTGATTAAGAAATAGAAAGCAAATCAAGACAAAATATGTCATATTTATATAATTTTCTTAGTGATTGTCTATTTAAATTAATTTTTTACTTAGAGATTCAGAGATACACCTCATTCACGGTTGTGATGAAATCATTCTATATAAACTTTGATATCGCTCATTAATACAATTCGACTAATCATATAAAAAATAAAAAATATGTAATAAGAAAGAGGGATTGAGCGGGACCGCGTAAATGGGGAGCTGAAGTGGTTGCATGATTGAGTGCAAGTAGTGGCGTGAATTGTGATCTTATATGAGTCTTTGAATGAAGCAATGGGAAGGGCGAAAGCTTCTTCAATCAACTTTTTTTATTTTAAAAAAAGTTGAGTCACATGTTCCATCATGACATTAGCTGCACTGGTCATTAAACGCACGGGTCATAAGTCAGTTTTGAAATATATTTTTAATACACAATATGATTATAAGAACTTTAAATCACGAGCTAATATTCAAACCATGCATGATTTCAGGTGAAACATCCTAAAATCTTAAATTTATAAAACAAAAACTTTCCGTGCATTTTGATGTGTTCTTTGTTTCATTTACGTATTTATAAATTTATATATCACGATCGATAAGATTTTTAAACTTTAAGATATTGTAACAAAGGATAATAGAGTGATATATATGCTTAAAATTACATTTGATATCTAAACTCCTTTGATTAAAAAAAATTGACGTTGAAACAACAAATTATTTTATTAACTAAAAATTGAATAATTGTGTTAGCCAACAAAAAATTGAATTGTGTGATATTATTTGGAAATGGGGTTTTATATTGTAGTAAATTAGTAATGCTCCATCTCATAATCCAAATTTTTATAGGAATGTCCATCTTCAATTGAACTTTACATATAGAATGAGAGAAAATTGAGTTGATGGAACTTTCTGTGTCGATGATTGTAACTTATTAATAGTGTAAAATGATTGTAGCTTATTATATACTATCTGATGATACTTTATCTAATTGTATTATATTTATTTTCATTTTATTAAATAGTGTTATATTATGGCAATGTTAAAGTTCTTATATAAACTTTTATTAATTAGTGTATATGAAAGCATATTATATTTTGTAATTGTAAAATCATTCAATTATATAAACAAATTGGAAACGAATTGGAAACCAATTGATCAATCTCATCCATTATAATATTCATGTAGTTTCCTGACATGTCATATAGCAAATCAATTAAACAAATTAACAATTGGAAACCAATTAATCAATCTCATCCATTATCTCTCTCTCCCTCACCATTTAAACGAATTGGAAACCAATTCCCACTATTATTTCTCTTTCTTGCTCACCATTTTCTCACTAGATCACCTCTCTTCTCAAGTGAAACGAAACTTTCACTTATATTTGAAATCCTAAAAATTACAAAAAATGAAAGAAATCAACTCAATATCGACATGCATGTATATGATGCACCAATTTTCGAGCAAATCATCATGTTATAATGGTTAGAAGTTAGGCGAAAATTTATGGTTTTTCATCATGCATGGAGTTCCATTAATGAAGAAGCAATCGGTTCATGAATAATGGGATGACTTGAGTCTTCAAAGTGTAGAGGTTGCCAAAATGAGGAAGAAAAAAATGAAAAACTTGAATTTGGATATGTTGATTCCAAATCTTGATTGTAAATCCCAATATAATTTGGCAAGTAATTTTTATCGTTGGAGTTGCTGCTGCAAGTCGACGCTCCATTGAGCCGTTGTGATTGTTGATGTCGTTTATCTGATGTTGCTTCTGTCTCGTGTGTATGTGTTTTGTGTTTGTCAGCTCATCAATTCATTTTTCCTTCTTTTTGCCAAAAGAAATCATGGTAATTAGCTTCTCTTTTCTTCTGGGTGGTATCACAATTCACAAGTGATGTGCTACCGTGATTTGATTTCTCCTGCAGTTGGGTTTATTATATATAGTAGTAGTTTTTAAGCGTTTTATTACGTTTATTATATATAAGAAATCAATCTTTGACACCCAAAAATCACGGGACAAATCTTCAATTTATGGAACATCTAAAATGGAAATGATTAGGAGTGATTTTGTTTATCTTTTGCAATAATATTGCTAAAGCTTAAATTATGGATTTATTTTTGGAAGTGAATAATTTGTTTTCCTTAAAGTCATCGGTTTTTTGAAATTGTATGTGATTGAATGATTTATGCAATCAAATGCTTATTCTGTCCTATTTGATGGTGCAATATTGTAGTTTAATACAAATTTCATAATGTCATGATATTAATTGCCAAATTTACATCCCTAATTAACGCAAATCACGATTTTCTTCCTTAAACAACAAAATTTTCGAAACAATGTATTTACATGCCATGCGGACATCGGATTTGAGGGACTTTATTTTGTGAAGCTCTACATTTGTTTGGTTAATATGAGCTTGCCACATAGGATTTAGGATTTTGCTTTAGATAATAGTATAGATTATATGTTTTTCTTTGGACTAGCATGCATACATTGCTTGATTACATTATCAAAAGCCAATAGTTTTTTCTTTTGAAAGATCAAACGCCAATAGGTTGGAAACTTAGCATGCAGCCCAAACCGACCACGGTTTATTATTTATACTCCACTCGATTATTCGTAATTGCCAGCAATATATAGTTGTCGAGGAACTATTTTCATCTTATTGCTTAGCCCACTTTTCTTAAAGATCTTTCCCCTCAACTTTCAGGAGAGTCTATTAGTAATTACTAGTTAGAGTTGTTAAATATTACTCCCAACGGTGTTGTGTTTGATTTAATGCGGAACAATAGTCAACAATAAAATATAAGGGAAAAAGCAATAAAGAAGATAAATAAAATACATAGGGATTTATGTGGTTAGGTCAATATTACCTAGGGCCTGTTCTCTTCGCCATAAAACAATTGAACTGAACTGATTGCAACTGAACTGAACTGAACTGATTGCAACTGAACTGAATTAAATTATAACTAATAGTAGTGATAATAATATAATATAATATAATATTATAATATTTAATTCATAATAATGATTTATTAATAATAATTTTATCACTAAACATAATAATAATAATTATTATTAAAATAATAATAATAAATTATTGTGATATAGATGGAGTAGTCCGTGATAAACAGATAAACTAATAATTTGACGAACAAAATTAGAATATCGAAATATAGAATATACTTTATCACCAAACGCTTAAAAAGAATGTTAGAAATTTAATAGGATGTGTACATTATTTTTAACAATTTTCAATTTTAAAAAAAAAATACAAAGGAGAATCTTTAAGAAGGAAAAAACAAGAGAAATGCCATGGAACAAATAGTTGATCATACTATGTACGATGATAACAGAAAAATAGCCATGGATAGTGTACGACAAAAGATAAATGAAGAAATATGGGAGTCAATGCAAAATAATCCCGAGGTGATGGAGCAAATTTATGGACAAGAAGAAGACGAAGAATTAACCGATTATGAAAACTAGTTAATGTTCGATAGTACTATTATTTTGCCTAGTAGTTCAACTATCAAAACGTGTATTTTTTTATCATTTCAACAATGACAAGTATTATTGTTGTTATTATTAATAGTATTATTGTTGTCATCTATTAAAAAGTTTATACCTTGAACAATGACAAATATTATAGAAATATGTACTTCTTAGGCTTGAATTATCATTTCAATATAATTAAGCAAAATCATATAGAAAAAAAAAGAATTAGCAAAATAATAATTAGCAATATAATTATTAATAATAATAATAATTAATAATAATAATAATATTATTATTATTATTATTATTAATAATAATAAAAGCAATAGTAATAGGAGTAATAATAACAATAATAATAATATAATAATGATTGTAATCATGATATTAATATTTATAATAGTAATAGTAGTAATAATAATAATGATAATAATAATAATTATCTTTGTTTTATTATCATATAATTAAATTACTGAACTGAACTGAACTGAATTGAACTGAACTGAAATGATTACAACTGAACTGAACTGATTTGAACCGAACCGAAAATAAATGGGAGAAGCGGCCTACAGCCACGGGTGGGGGGATTCGGGAGTTTTCCTATAATCTTCAATGGAGAAACTTAGAGGATTACAAGGAGTCTTACAAAAGGGTTTTAATCTCCCAATAGAGTCATTTATAGGACATATAGAATCCTAATAACCTCAAAAAAACCCTAAATTAATATGAGCAATAACCGTCAATTAATTTAGAAAATATCTCAAAAGCGAAAAATTACCAAAAATGACGAAAACTAAAATCACTATTCATTCCCGCGCAGGTAAAACACCAAAAATGAGGCAGTGAGTGTGGAAGATAAGCCACCCATCCGGGCCACCAAACCGACTATCAGGGTGATTCCAAAGCTTCTTCTTCGTCGGTTTCAAAGGCAATACTTACAAGAGTCCTTCTGGCTTCTACCATCATTTTATTAGTAGTTTTAATCACCTATCGTATGATCGAATAACGTTGCTAGGGTTATTCAAAGTTTGTTCACATAAAAAATTATGTATCAAGACTAGTTTGAGCTCAGTCAGATTGAATAGAGGAACTTTATATTCGGATTTCATCTTAATTCGAAAAAACAAAAGTCAGAGCTATGTCAATACTTTTTTAAAAAAAAAAATTATTCAACTAGTGATCTAGTATATCTAGTCTGTAGCCCTCTTGGCTTATCTAAAGATATCGTTGGTTTTCTAATTGTCCAAAAAAAGTTGAGATGAAATCAAATATTTATAATTATGTTAGCAATTTGCCAAGGAGGGTTTCAGAAACTCTTAATTGCATTGATGATTAATAAATTGCGCCCTCAAAGATAATGTTTTTCTTCTCTATTCTTTCATGTATAGCTCAGATATTTCTACGGTGAAGAGCGAGAGACTTTACCAATTAGGATGCCACAAAATTCTATTGAAAAACCAACAGCGTATAAGAGGTATAAATTGTTAATAGGGAAATGTTAGAGTTAAGGGCACAAAAAGCACCCAAACTATCAGTTTTTTCACCATTCAGGACTTACAACTATTTTATGTACTCTTTGGGACCTGTGGACAAGAATCCGGCAAGTTAACTCATCGTTAACTCAACTGAGTTTAACTATACAAAAAAAAAAGTAAATTAAAATTCAAAAGTAACCGTTGGAATTTTTGGAACTTTCAGTTCCTGAATTACAGTTCCACAATATGAGCTATAAAAACAAACCTAAAAAAAAGCAGGGGAATTTTCTTATGTCCCAAAATATATTAAGAAGCAAAAAAAACAGAAAATAAGCAAAACTCTATTGGTCAGCTTCTTCAATCAGCAATCATCATCACCCATAAACTGAAAATAAGCAAAACTCCATCTGCAAAGAACATGTATTTCAATGAGGTGCTCTGTGATTGTGGCAAAGTAGCAAATCAAAGAGTTTCTAAAACTATGAGAAATCCTTTCATGAGGTTTTATATTTGTGAAAATTATCGAACAAGAAGGGGTTGCCGATTCTTTGAGTGGATTGACAGTCCTCATCCTCTTGAAATAAGGGATGAGATGGTGGCTTTCATTAGAAGCAAGATGGAACTAGAAGATGAAGTGGAAGACATCAACAAGAAGCTAATGAAATGTAGGATTATTGTGGCAGTGTTAGTGTTTGTAATTTTCTTTTTGCTAATGAAAATGTAATGTTATGTAATTATGGGAAAGAAAATGCTTACATTGTAGTAGCCTTAGAATAATTGTGTTGCTCCATAGTACAATAATCCAATTGAAGGTATATTGGTTGTTCTAGTTGTGTTGCATGAGCTTGACTGACTTTCATTGAACTGCAAGATATAAACACATTAGTTTCTAGAATTTGCAACTGTGATTGAATAAAAAATGTAGTTACAGAAATTGTATTACATTTGCTTGTCTTTGAAATCCATTTGGGTAAGTGTAAACACCAACACCTGTGTTGTGCATAGGGACTGTTGTATGTGATTATTGGGTTAGTGGAGTAGCAGTTGCATTTAAAGTTTGGTTGCTTGCCTGATTGGGTGCCTTAGGTGCTGTAGGAACAGAACACTTTCTCTTGTTGTGTCCCTCCTCTCTTTACAATTGATGCACCTCATTGTAACCCCCTTCTTGGACAATCTTGTACCAACTACCTCCCCAACAGATGGCTTTCTCTTGACAGTAGGCCTGTTATGTAGCTTTTTCACAGCAGGTGCAAGTATTGGGTTAAAGGTTGATTGGGGCCACTCTTGTGGTCCATTCAATGACTCTAATGGAAACAAGTATGCCTTGAGATATGTGGCTTTTGAGAAGCAATGCGACACATAGTGCTCAGGTACTTTCTTTGCTTTCCATATTACAGTTACTGCATGGTTGCAAGGCACTCCACCGAGTTGCCTAGCATTGCAGCTGCATGTTTTACCACAAAATTACCACATAGCCAGTAATTGCAAAAACCAGCTCCAACTTTCAGTGTCCTCCACTTCAACACAAGCCCAAGTTATTGGAAACATTTGATTATTTTCATCTCTACCAACTGCAACAAGAAGCTGTCCACCAAAAGGTCCTTTTAAGAAGTAGCCATCAATACCAAAGAAGGGCCTACATCCAGCCAGAAAACCATTCTTAATGGCATCAAAGCAAATGTACAATCTCTCAAATACACCACTATTCATCTTAAACTTTATAGTGTTTCTAGGGTTGGACCTCTTAATCTCTGCAGCATATCTATAAAGTAAGCCATATTGTTCCTTGTACTCACCAAGTATTAGTGCTTAGGCCTTCCTTCTTGCCTTCAACGCAAGCCATCATGAAGCTTTCACTCCTTTTTCAGCCCATAGCGTGTCAACTATTTCATGGCACTTCATATAAGGGTTGATCTTGAACTTCTGTTGGTATAGCTTAGCAATCCATGAAGCTCTAATTTTCTTTACAACTGCTAATCTGCCACAGTTATGTTGAGGGACCAATGTCTTCACAACTAAATGACCATTCCCTCTAACAACTGATGCATATACATAGAAAGGGCACTTATCTGCCTTGCATCTTGCTCCAATTTTCTTTGCATCATTCTTTAGGAAATAAGTGTCCCTCCCAATGTTCATGCAGTAGTTAGTAATTGCACCCCTGAACTCAATTTCATTTTCAAACTCTTGTCCTAAGTAGAATGGACACTCTTGCTCAAGCAAGTATCCTTCAGAAAGGACAGTTGCTTTCCTCTTCTTAATATTCCTACCATGACCTGGTTGTGGTAAAAGGTAACCACAATCACCTTTACCATCTGAGTTTGGGGGGATGTCAAAGTCAGAGCTCTCACCCTTATAATCTGAATCTCCTGTATCAACACTTTTCCTAGCAGCTAACCTAGTCAGTGAATCAACTTCTTCTTCATAGGATTTTTCTTTCCTTTTTTCTTCTTGCAATTGTTGTCTTGCTTCTCTAACTTCATCATCTTCATTATCAGAACCCTCTTCATCATAATCAATGTCATCACTGCCATTACTATAATGTGATAGAGGCTCATGAACTGTATTCACAACAGTTAGATCCTCAATGTAGTGCTGACCAGTAGTGGTAATAGTTTCCTGAGTTATAGATTCTTCTTCACCCTCATCATGTTCTATGAATATATCAAGCAGCTTGAACTCATATAACAAGCTTAGAAACATCCCAAATGTGGTGCCATCATAACCTAGGAACCTAATTCCTTTATGGAATTCTTTTAATGGATCACAGTAGTGCAGCTTCACAATGTTCTTATACCCTAATGAGTTAATCAAAGCCTTAAGGTAACTTGGATCAAAGTCATTAGGAAGATCATTAATCAACTTCACATTACCCCCCATATAACTGAAGCTTGGCTTGTCAACCCACTTTCCACCATGGTGGATGACAATGCACATTGGTATATCCATATTTCTGTCATGGGTATTTCAAAATATGAGTATCAATACACATTGGAAAACATTTTAACAACTTAATATAAAAACACACCATCTGATTAAAGTGGAATCATTCCATTTCATTAATATTAAAAAACCAAGTTTTATACATAAGATTGTAGCACAGGAATGCTAAGTTAAACAACCTACATCACTGCCTAATGCATCTGTCAATAAAGGAATGGAATCACACATCTACAAAAGGATTCTCATTCTATTTTCAGTTGATGCCCTACATTAGTTACCTACATATTCTAAGGGCTAACAACAAAAACAATCAATGCCCTAATCACAACCAGAACCCCTACTACAATCACAACATTAACCACCCAAAACAGAGACCCAAAAAATAGCAAAAGTGCATATCATCTTGTAGCAGGGGAGCCTAGTCCTTCACCCCTCAGTTTCATCATCTGAGTCATGCAGCCACCACTTAAGATACCTACCATCATTGTGAATGATGTCCCAGCATATCCAAGACTCGAAGCGGTTCTCCCATTCATACACACTCTCTGGAATCTACCATTTCCAGTGCCACATTTCCTTCCATCTTTTACAAACCAGAGAAACAACCCCTTTATCCCTCCTGGAAAGCTTGGGGAACACATACATGCACATGATGTGCTCGTTGAAGAGCACATCCTCAGCAGATTTTGACATAGCCATGGTAAGCCTTCAACAACAAACCAAGACTCAGTAAGATTTCCCAAATGAACAAAATTTTAAAACTTAACCCAACCCCTATTTTAACTAGTTTTAGAAGGGCATAAAAACATAAAAGTTTGAATTTTTCAGCGAGATTTTATGATCAAAACATTCAACAACATCACAAACACATAGGAAAGCATAATCGAAACAACTTAACATCAAATTCGCATAGATATATGATTTATAAAATTCGAAATTCAAACAAAACCCTAATTCATAACTTTATTTAAACATGAAGATTTAAGTGCATGAGATGAAAAAGTAAATTACCTTGAAGATTTTAATGTGTTTTGCAGTTTAAATCTCCCCTAAAATCGCCTTCTTTCAATCTGACAGAGAGCTTGTACTGACAAAAATGGAAGATGAAGAGTGTTGGAGTGAAATGTTGAGTACAGAGGATGAGAGAGTAGAGTGGAGGTTATGTTTTGTGGCGCCAAGTTTATGGATACCAGTGCAAAGAGTCGCCAAACGCTGCGTTTTTCCTCTGTTCCAAATACACCAAATCATTGTTTTTTGGGTTTTGACAATTTATTAATTTATTTGGGCCCCACGCTTAACCATAGTTACAATTTGGCAACGGCAATTGACATTAGGTCCTGAACGGTGCATAAAAAAGTACCAGATCCTAAACGGTGAAAATACTAATAGTTTGGGTCCTGAATGTACCCTTAACTCGGAAATGGCTACATATAAGAAGTTAAATACATATTCTGAAATAGTATTATTTGAAAAATTAATGGCACAATCACACGTCAATCGATATAACTAATGCTTATTTATTGTTTAATAATATTTCCCTTGTTAATAAGTTGCACCCTCAAATATACTCCCTCTACTTTTTTTTATAGTTCTCACTTTCCTGTGCACGTCTCCCAATGTACATCTTTGAACTTAAATATCTTTCATTATGTATTAGTAAAAATTATAAGGATTGAATATGAATAAAGTACTAATTGAGATGAATCAAAAAAGACCCCACATGACTATGTTTTTTCTTATAAACTGAAAAAAATTAAGAAGACTCTTTCTAAGTATGAATAGTGTCAAGATTTCAAGTGAGAACTATAAAAAAAAGAGGGAGTAATTGTTAAGATATTTTCATATAATAGTGTCAAGATATTTTCGGATATTTTAGTTAGTATTTATTTTAATTTTGGATAATAACAAGAGCAGTTATGGAAACCCGATAACATGTCTATTAGTTGGGCCTCTTCATTAATCATTAGATATCCTACTCTATATATACACTCCCTCCCAAATAGATGTATATGAGATTACATAATCAAGATTATTAGTTACAGAGTATTTAGGATTAGATTGTTTGGTGCATAACTATCTAATGGGGCTTCATTGTATCCTAAAGACTATTTTGTTGACCATGGACACAGATTTGTATGAGACGAATTTCGCTGAAAGGAGAGCGGCCTTATTCATGACTTGAAGTTTACTACCTCCGTTTTTGAAGTCTTACTCAATTAATGTGGACACAATATTTTAGGCAATAGGAAAGACTAGAGAGTATACTTTTTGGATCTACTTGCATAAAATAAATCTTTGTTATATAAGTGAAGGGGGGAGGAAGATGGTGTCCCCTCACAAAAAGTCTGATAATACCCTTACGGCCCGTTTGGTTGCTGGTTATAAATGTTGGTAATGGGAATGAATTTGTGTGTAAATTTGTGAAGAATATCATTGTCCATTCCCATGGTAATGCTAATTTATCCTAAAGTGTCTACTTTTCTTCTAGAATTTTCATTCCCATCCAATACCACCTTGTAGGTGGTAATGAGTAGGGGTGTAAGTTATATGGTTAAAAACCGAAAACCAAATCAAACCAAACCGAATTAATAATTTGGTTTGGTTTTATTCAAAATTCGGTTTGGTTTGGATTGGAAAATTTTCATTTTTCCGGTTTTCGGTTTGGTTCGGTTTTTATTTTAAAAAACCGAAAAAAAACCAAACCAAACCGAAGTTTGCCTATCCTATATGGGTTTTGATGTTTTTATCAATTGTCTTTAGTTCTAGTACTTCAATTTTAAGCTTTTGTTGAAATTTGAAGTAATTCTTCTATGTTTGATGATTTGAAACTTGATAATTTTCGTATTATTTGTAAGATTTGGAAACAAAAAATTTGCATCATAAAAGAATTTCAGTTTTTTGGTTTGGTTTGGTTTGGTTTTGGTTTTGTAATTTCGGTTTGGTTTGGTTTGGTTTGGTTTGGAACGAATTTTGGTTTGGATTTGGACTTGAAATATGAAAACCGAATTTATTTTGGTTTGGTTTGGTTTTGCCCCAAAACCAAACCAAAAACCGAACTTACACCCCTAGTAATGAGTGGTAATGACAAATTGCTTCCCCTTGGAGGCAAAAACACAAGTTTAGGGGTGAGATTAACTTTGCCCATGTAGAAAAAATGTATCCCATGGAGATTTTAAGGGTCTTCCCAATAGCATTCTGAACAACTTAAATTTCATTCCCATTACTACAATTTATTAACGACTCACCAAACGGTAGTTAATTCGTTACAAATTACAATACGTACTTCCTGCAGGCTGTAATTAACTGGACTGGACCAACTCCCCGCAATAAAATGCCGGAATTTAGAAACTATGGATTGGGTTCTGACATACAGAGATGAAAATGTACTCAATGAGGGAAACTCGTCTCAAACATCTATACTCTATAGTGCCACGTGGCCCACGTCGCGCTCTTCCTTACAGGGCGTCTTCTTTACGTGTAAGAGCGTGTACAATGGTACATGACTCTCTCTCATCTATTCTCCCTCTTCAGCTACTTCAAAAACTATATCTAAAAACACCCAACAACAATAAAAAGCTTTTTTAAGAAAGCTCTCCATTCAACTTTTCATTATTTGGTGGTCACATGTCAATAAATGAGCCCCATTTCAATATTATGATCAAAGTTGTATAAATAAAGTTATTCATGTAAATTAAATATAATTACAAAAAATTTAATCTTTTTCATAATTAATGTAATGTAGAATGTTTTAAAAAAATATTAATTTTGAATGCTAATATTTAATTTTATAAATTAAAAAAATATAGTAGATTTTGTGTATGAAATATATCCAATATTAGGCTCATTTTTATAGATAAAGAAAATTTATAGTTGTTGGGATAGTAATTATTACCATCTTTTTTAAAAATTTTATAAAAATATCATTAAATGGTTGCAAGAAGAAAATAGAACTTTAGTAATTGCAATGGTATGTTTTGGTTTTATGGGGGCCCACACATTGGAGAGTCATATCTCCTTTAAACCAAATGGTATATATATATATCCTCCAAGAGACAAGTGTCTATGGAGATACACGCAAGACACCCAAGAGAACCAGTTTGTTGGGTAAGAGGTAGGCTTTCCATTTTCTCTATCCTTTAGAGCACCAACATCAATATAGCTCTCCAAGATTACTCCTCCAACCCATTTTTAAGTTTCTGTCTCCTCAAGATCAACCCCTTTAAAAATTGCTAACAACGGTATGACTCTCTAATTTATTATTATCTTTAATTCCTATTATTATTTTTAATATTTTCAATGACATGTGTCATCATACTATGTCAAGAGGAGAGCTCCTTGGAGAGTTACTTGGACAACACCAATGTTGGTCCTCTTGGAGAGCTAGTTGGAGAAATAGTTGGATAACTCCATTGTACAGAGAAATTGCAAAGTATAGAGTTTGATCTCGTGAGCTTGAGTTTATATCTTAAAGTCTTTAACTAGGCAAAGTGATTTTTAATGTTATCATCTTAAAATATAATATTAATAAATAAAAAATTTCCTTATTCGGGAAATAAGCAGGCACAATAACTAACAATAAAAGCCAAGTCAAAGTACATATCAAAAAATTGCTCAGCCATCCAAATTAATTCCATATTTGCTCTCACTAAGCATACAAGAAGCAAATGGATTTGGGGGTAGACAATTAGACATATACCTGCATCTGGAGGTAACCTCAACTAAGATTAATATCTTGTCAAATTAGAAAGGGGGTTGTGGTTGGGCTCATGGGCTTTAGACTTTAGACTTTAGACTTTAGAGAATGAGGACTCGGACTCGAATGGAGAAAGGCCATAAGGGCAAAGGAGGTTATTAAGGATAACTAGTTAGTAACTTAATATAATAAGGGGGTCATGTGAGAATATCGTAATGTCATCTTAGCAACTGTTTGATTCAACTTATTTTCTTATCTTATCTAAATTTATATTCCAATTGTTTGGTGTTGTTTAACATAGTTAGTCTGTTTTATTCAACTTATCTGATCTTATCTTATCTGACATTATTATCTTATCTTATCTTATCTTATCTTATCTTATCTTATCTGACATTATCTTATCTTATCTGACCTTATCTTATTTTATTTGATCTTATTTTTTCTAAAATAACTTAAAATAAGTTGAACAAAACAGAGCCTTAGATATGAGGTATAAGTCTATAAGACTTAGGTAACCTACAAGAAGTTTGAGAGCTTACAAAACCTCTAACCCTCTTCTTCTATATGCTCTTTCATCTCATCAATTTCCACTCTACCTTTTCTAGCGACCGTTCTCTGGTGTTTGCCGCCACATCCACTTTCCTCTACCGCAAATCTCATCACGACTTTGTGTAGACACCTAGATATGTCTCCTTTATATTTACCTCAACGCCTAATCATACTTTATAAAATACTTAGTAATTAGAAAATGATTGCAAGTTTAAAAATGACTTACATTCAAGAAGCTTTTTTTTTTTAGAAAAAATTTAAGTATGTATGGCCTTGCTCAGCCTATGGTCCAAGCTAAGGTAAATGCCGTAAATCTATACTAATATATTAAAAGGTGTTCCTAAGAAAGTTTGTGTGCCACGTGACACTCCAAGTATCGAACACGTGACCTTTGAAATGAAAAGCGAAAGCTTAACCATTAATCCAACATAACACCATTTTTTAGTATTTCAATATAAAATATCATAAGGTCTTATAATTATATCTCATTAAAAGATTTGCACAAGTAATTAGATACCTAACCTTTTTATGATAATAACAAGACTATTATAGACATAAACTCTTACTCTAATTTCTTGTAGAAAGTTAAGCTATTGCTTTCGGCCTTGTTCTTTTGGACTTATTTTCAGTTAATTTCAGTTCAGTTAATTTAATTTCAGTTAATTTAATTTCAGTTCAGTTAATTTAATTTATGTTCAGTTAAGTTCAACTTAATAATAATAATAATAATAATAAATAATAAATAATAAATAATAATAAAATAATAATAATAAATAAATAAATAATAAATAATAATAATAAATAATAATAATAAATAATAATAATAAATAAAAATTATAATAATACTATTAATAATAATAAATAATAACAATAATAATAATAAATAATAAACAATAAATAATAATAATATAATAATAATAAATAATAATATTAATAATAATAATAATAAATAATAATAAATAATAAATAATAATAATAATAAATAATAAATAATAATAATAATAATAAAATAAATAAAATGAATAAAATAAATAAAATAAATAAAATAAATAAAATAAATAAATAATAAATAATAAATAATAAATAAATAATAAATAATAAATAAATAATAAATAATAAATAATAAATAATAATAAATAATAAATAATAAATAATAAATAATAAATTATAAATTATAAATATTAATAATAAATATTAATAATAATAATAAATAATAAATAATAAAGAATAAATAATAACAATAATTATTATTATTATAATAAATAATAAATAATAATTATTATTATTATTATAATAAATAATAAATAATGATAATAATAAATCGGTTTTTCTAACCTATGCACATAGTGCTAAGGTTAAGCCTTATCTATTTAGCAAACTAATTAAATAAATAAGAAAATCCTTCCTATAATTATGCTTATTTAGTTAGGTTCCTTATTTAATATATATTTAATCTTTTTTTTTAATTAATCAAACCATAATCACGTACAAATCAAATCTACTACTTCCTACTTTACAGCTTCCTTCTCAAAGGTATATTTACCCTCAGACCTATAGTTGACGCCACTTTTGCATTGAAACTATGACTAATACTGACATTTTCCCTTGAAACTAAAATGTCAATATTCAATGAAAAATTTCAATTTTTTTTATCAAGCTTTGTAATGTCTTTTATGCTCTCACCAATAAATGCTCTCACCAATAAAACCCAGTTTACCTTTGAGCTAGAATATTGACTTAGTTTATTATCATGCTTGGATTCATGAATTGACATTTTCTACCACTTTTTGAAACGCCACCTTTGAGCTATAAAATTGAAAATATACATTGAATCTATACTTTGATGTATAATTATTAGATAATAATAATGTATCATACTATCATGATATTCCCAAAAAAAATAACAACAATAACGTTATAACACAACCAAAATTAAGTTCTTAGAAATATATTGAAAATAGAAAACATTTTAGAAAGTTGAAGAATAATAGCTTATATAACGTAAAGATGTATATTATTTGATGAACTAATCTAAGACTTTAAAGACAAAATAGGATTCAGATCATCTGATTCTTGGGAACCCATTCTCCTCTTCTTATTCGTTGTCGACGACGGAACAATGTGATTTACATCATAATTCTCCTTATCTGGACATGTTGTGATATTATGGCCGGTTTCACTCGCAAAAACTACAACTTCTAGATTGTTTGGCCCGTTTTGACCTTTCCTAATTGAAAACCCACTTCTTCTGGCATAGTTCTCATAAAATTTATAAGCTTCCTCTTCACTAAGAAAAACATTGCCCAACAAACTGTTCAAAAAAGCTCTCACTAGCTTTCTCACACTCATCTCCTCTTAGATCAACAACATGAGTATCTCTAATAATGTCAGTATCTTTACTCAAATCAACAATTCCAAAATCATCACTTAGTCCATCTTTTGGAGAGTTGTTTAAATCAATAATATTGGTGAAAGTTAAGCTACAATGTGATGATATATATTGTCATTTAAATTTACAAAATATAGTACTGTACGTATGGGGAAAAGAATACAAGTAACAAAGCAAGCAATATTTTCCCCAAACATATAAGCATCCTGTATACTAATGTTAGTCATAACAAGTAACATCCAACTAAATATATAAGGATTCTTCTACTCTATACATATCAACATATGTCAGCATCTAAGTAATCTTGTGTAAATTAGCAAAGTGAAAAAAAAAGTAATCCTTTTTATGTCACCATCCTTGGACCAAGCGAGTAACATTAATAAAACTTTCCACCATGCATCCTTGCAATGTAGAAACACTTTGATATAAAACTGACCATTGTTGGGATCATTAATCAAGAGAAACATTTTCATTGCTGTAATTGAACTCATGAAATATTAATTCGGTTTATATAACGACATGATATTGAAAATGGAAATCTACTCTTGTTAAGCAAATGAATACAAGGATTTTAACAAACCAACAGTGCTTGAACCAAAACAAAAACGAATCGAAAGGGAATTGAGATTGTATGATGCATACTCCTTTGCCATCTACGCTCGATGACGGTGTCAATTCTCGATTTAAATCTATCTCCATTGATGACCAAATTTTGATATGCTAACAATAGTCTTTAAAATAAATATGTAAGCTATTGTATCCCTGGATATATTACTGTAAATTTACTTTGAGAAGGACGCACAATTATGACACCAACTATAGGTTTGAAGGTAAATATACCTTTGACTCTTTGAGAAGGAAGATGTAAAGTTGGAAGTAGTAGATTTTATTTGTACGTGATTTTGGTTTGACTAATTAAAAACAAAGATAAAATATATATTAAATAAGGAACCTAACTAAATAAGCATAATTATAGGAAGGATTTTCTTATTTATTTAATTAGTTTGCTAAATAGATAAGGCTTAACCTTTGCACTAGGTGCATAGGTTAGAAAAACTGGTTATAATGTGTTTTGAGATTAAAATTATAATTAGTGGGTCATAATGACATTACCAACCAATAAAATAGAGTGACATACAAGTGGTACATTAAAAGTGGGACATAAAATTTCAATTTGTTTAACTCTTTTCTTATAAATCGAGTCCTTCTCTCCTTCATAGACACACAAGCATATAATACATAGTTTCCCATCTCTCTCCACTCTTATATGCTTCATTATGAAATTAGTGCATGTGTTAAATAGGATTAGTGATATCTTCCTAATACTTGATTTTATCATGAAATTAGTCATTACATATGTTGGATATCGGGTTGATTTATATTAGTCATTACATATATTGAATATTGGGTTAATATATAGATAATGGTTATCAAGACGGTCCTTATTTAACTAAAAAACACGGGAATTAGTAAGGATTGAAAAAAAAAACTAATTGAATTTCTAGAGTCAATCTATCTTGGAAGAATTGTCCAATTTATTTGATTGAATGAATGGTGAATGTTCCACAAAATAATTTAAGTTGAACGTGACAAACGATGTTATATTATCTTAATTAGTACTCTCAAACATTTGCTTCTACACCTCTTGTGTAAGAAACTAACTATGCAGGTGACAGGTGACAAAAACATCAGCTGCCTCACCCCTTATTGAGTTATTGATATTGGCTCATGACATATTGGTTTGCACTAGGCATAATACTATTGTGAATGGTTTAATCTCTGATATCCTCGATATCAACTAACACCTTCACACAATTGTTATTGAACATATACTAATCAGCTCATAAGTAAAGGTAGAGCCGATAAAATAGATCCATACATGTTGATTCGACCCGAGATACTTGATCCGAGATATGTGTTTTCACCCGAAAGTGACCACCCGAAATGGCAAATGGACGGACCCGATCATTTGACCAGGACCAGAAGATAACCCGATCCGAATCTACATGGTCTGAAAGTGACCCAAGAATTATGACCCGAACCCGATCCGACCCGAAAATAACAATGCAATATTTTTCACAAACATTAATTTATGTTTGATTTAATGCATATTTTGAATAATTTTCATCAACATTTCATTATCACAAATATGACTTATCTTTCTGGTCTTATGTTTGATTTTTTTATGAGCAATGAAATTAAGAATATGAGCTCGAATCAAATATAATCACAAAACGCTTTGATTCATGAACTATATTTATCAATCAACACGAAGTGAGATAACTAAACCAAAAAAAACATTAGAACTTACTCTTATATGTGTTTTATTTATTTGCTAGAAAAGAAAGTCAATCTTACCCGAATTGACCCAACCCAAATCAACCCGAACTGATTTAACTCGACGCATCATGTATCCGACCCGAAGACCCGTTCTCGAAAGGACCCGACCCGACATGAACGCAATCAAAACATAAAGTTGACCCGAATATAACCAGACCCGTATGACTCGTTTGCCACCTTTAAGTAAAGGTTATTGTTATTACACTGCAACTAACCCTCATACTCAACTAGTTTAATTAGATATTGACTTTATTTTTTAATATTAAAATCAATTCATTAATTTAAAGTCATACAACATACACAAAATAAGTCAAAACTAACAAATACATATCATATTGGATCAAATAAAATTCTATTATGCCAAAATCACGATTGTTGGTAACATTTAACGATTCTGCAAAACCTTATTTCACACTTTGTTTGATACAAACTTCTACAAGGGGACTATTGATCTTTTGTATTTTAATTTTGCGGTAAAATATGATTTGCTTCAACTGATTGTAGACGAAGACTTGATTTCTCATCAACAAATCAATCTATAATTAAAGAAAACAAAACACCCAAAACAAAATCACCAAACTCTCACAAGGAGTGAAATAAAACACAACATATGGGTCGATATAACCCGATATATGGGTAGAGTGACTCTCCATTAGAGAGATACTGGAGGTTTATTGTAAAAAAAAAATTAGAAACAAATAACAAAAAAAAGGGAGCTAGAGTTTTTAGAGAGACAAGAGAGAGGAAAGTAAGATAAAGACTAGGTTTTTTGACAACTTATTAACTTGGATATCAACTTATTACTTATTGACATAGTCGAATGTGAACCTCATATTCTATCAAATGCTTTATTTTGAGACAATATAAACTGTCAATATAAGGTAATAAATCAGGTGTGTAAATTGGTTCGAGATATGTTTCTTTCCGTTTAAATCCATTTCAAAACTATGGATTAGTTATAAAATATGCAAATGTGGAATTTGTTATGAAATGAAAAAATAAACGGTTTTTTCACCATATACCCCTGACAAATTTTTTTTTGCACCGTATACCCTCGCAAGTTTCCAAATTCACCATATACCCTTGACGTTTTAAAAAATACATCAACTTACCCTTATGACTAACGGTGTTAGACTTCCGTTAGTCATTATGCCCTAATCCCCTCTAACCCTAATTGACTAATCTAAACCTAAGTCAAACCTTAACCTTAACCCCCTAATCTAATACCCTAACTCTAACCCTAACCCTAACCACCACCCCTCCTCCACTCCTTACCCCTAGCCACCCATCGCCCCACCACCCCCCCCTCCCCCCCCCCCCACCCCTAGCCACTCACCGCCCCACCACACCCCCCTCCACCCTCCACCGCCGCCCCTCCCCTTCCCCTGCCGGTTCTGCGCTGCCACCCCCCTCCCCCGCACCCCCGCGCCCCCTCCCCCCCCGCACCCCTGGCCCCCTCCCCCTACCCGAAGCTCAGCCCCCTCCCCTCCCCCGCATCCCGCATCCAGCCCCCTCCCCTTCCCCCTCCCACGCATCAACCAAACAACGATGAACAGGCGAAATCGAAAACGACCTTGAACTGCGAAATCGAACAAATTAAAATGAAACATCCACAAAATAACAAATCTAAGCCCTAAATTACAAACGAAATTAGATCGAAAAAAAATTGCAATGTTAAAACCTAAAATAACTCAAAAGAAAGACGAGATTAAATCCTAAAAATAGAAAAATCAAATCGAATTTAGTCCTTCTTCTCTTCGTCATCTTCGTCTCGTCATGACCCGAATTGGTTCGATCGTTCTTCTCTTCGTCATCCTCTGTTCGTCTTGCCGTGGCCCGGATCGTTGCTTCATCTTCATCACTTCGTCTTCTTCGTGCCGAGGAGAGAGGAGGAGAGAGGGACTACTGGTGGATTTCGTGAAGAGAGGGAGAGAGGATGAGAGAGAGAAGAGTGAGAGAGAGACGAGGCGAGGGAAGAGGATGGGTGAGAGAGAGAAAGGAGGAAATATCGCCGTCGATGGGAGGCGGGCTGCGCGGGGATGCGGGGGAGGGGAGGAGGGCTTCGGGGGTGGTGAGGGGAGGGGAGGGGGGGATGGGGTGGGGTGGGAGGAGGGGGTGGGGTTGCGTGGTTAGGGTTAATTAGATTAGGGGTTAGGTTTAGGTTAGTTAATTAGGTTTAGAGTGGGAATTAGGGTTAGAGGGGAGTTTAAGGGTTAATGACTAACGAAAGTCTAACACCGTTAGTCATTAAGGGTAAGTGGATGTATTTTTTAAAACGTCAAGGGTATATGGTGAATTTGGAAACTTACGAGGGTATACGGTGCAAAAAAAATTGTCAGGGGTATATGGTGAAAAAACCCAAAAATAAATTATGAAAAACTTGGAGTTGAAAGTATTCCTTTTACATTCCTTACCAAAATAGAAGCTTACTGGAATATTAAGAGCCGTAAAATTATGAAACTACATATGAAACATAGTAAAATTATGGGAAAATTATGATGTATCAGTTAATAATTTGGTTTTGATATTTCAAAGAGAAGGAACAAAATAAAAGTTTTTTTTGGTGTTTTCTGGTGTGGAATCGAATTATGAATTTAATTCCAATCCTATTAAGGCCCTGTTTGGCAATAGCGTTTGAGGTAGCGGGTAGCGGTTGGACAAGATCAAAACGCTACTTAAGAAAATTATGGGTGTTTGGTAAGGTAGTGGTTGTAGTAGCGGGTAGCGATTGGAGTAGATTATGGGTAGCGGTTGTAGAACGTTACTACAAGTAACGTTTGAGATTTATAGGTAGCGGTCTAGCAAATAAACACTATATAATAACATAAGGTAGAAATGTTAACCAATATTTTTAATTTCTTTTTTCTGTTTATTAATTGGTTTATTTTATGGCAATTCATTGCTTTTTCTTAACAATAGCAAGGATATGATTTAAATATTTATTTTAAAGATAAGATATAACTAATATTTCACATTATTTTGTAATCCTCATTCCACAAGCATTTTAACTAAAATAGGTAATATAAATTTTTTGAGGGTTGAATAGTCTTAAACTTATACATTTCCTTGAGCAATTAAAAAGTAGTATACTCTTTTTTGTGTAAGTTCTTTGAAAAAATAAATATTAAATTTAACTATTGAATGAGCATATGAAATTGTTGTAGTTCATTTTATATTAGAATAAATCTCATTTATATTGCCTTTTTCAATTTCAACAACTACTTTTGCCAAACACTTCTAATTAAATAATTACTTTAATCGCTAATCGCTAACAGCTTCTAGTAGACCGCTAGCAGCTACCCCCAACAGCTACCACTACTGCAACAGCTAACAGCTACTAAAACCGCTAGTTTTGCCAAACATGCCCTAAATTGCA
The DNA here is from genome assembly GCA_947648045.1 of Beta corolliflora. Taxonomy (NCBI): domain Eukaryota; kingdom Viridiplantae; phylum Streptophyta; class Magnoliopsida; order Caryophyllales; family Amaranthaceae; genus Beta; species Beta corolliflora. The sequence continues at coordinate 349,327 of CANSZD010000559.1, read as the reverse complement.
GTGAACTTTTGTGTTTTAGAAGAAAAAAAAATTACTTAGCTTTTCAAAAAAATTTATAGCGAATTGATTTTTTTGTCATTAAGCCTGGAAAAAAAAGCTAATTTTGTTTATACTAGAAATCGAAATAGAATAATTTTCGCTTTTAATATCTAGAAACAAAATAACAATATCAAATACTAGTGCAAAGATTCATGGGATTCGAATCTTCATACAGATACCAAATTGAAAAATTTGTCTTTAATCAAATAGATACCCATATACTATACATTTGGTCTTGTAAGATACCGTCTACTTTTAGTTTAAAATTAGGCACGGTCCAAGCCCAATATTAAGAAGAGAACATGCCACCTAGTGACTAGTTTAATCTATTTTGTGACCAGTTTAATCTATTCAGTAATGATATTCTTTAACCCATTAAGTGACTAGTTTAATCCATTTAGTGACTAGTTTAATCCGTTCGGTAAGACTACCGAGTTATTTTTTGAAATTGTCTGTTGTAGTTCGAGAATCAAGAAAACAAAGGAAGGAGAAGATAAGGGAAGACTAGGATAGTGTTGTGTTAGAGTAAAATGAAATGGGCTTGTTAGAAAAATTCAGTATTGTGTTCGTCTAATTTTAGGGTATAGTATTTAGGGTTGGGTCCAATTTTATTTAAAAGGAAACCCATGAAAACCCACCAAATTGCTAAAATTCATGTAGCTTCCTTCCTTCCCCCAGCAATAGCATAATTTCCAGGTTAACTAAAACAACAATCATTTATAAAATCCTAAATAAAAACAAAAAGAATCTTTTATAATCTGAGTTTGATTCCTACCAAATCACTTCAACATGTGTTACTATTAGGACTCTTTAATCATAAAATTAAGAAATCATCAAATAAAACTCTCGTTGTTTTCAAGTATCTCTCTCTTGCCCTCTTTTTACTCTCTTTAACCCCAATTTCTCCTTTCTTCTTCCGTACAATCCCTCCCCCTTTCTCTCTCCTCTCCAAAAAAAAACAAGCCTTTTGAATTCAGATTATCTTTGCTGCAAAAACCCATCAAATTCTTCTCTGAAATTACAAAACCCCATATTATTTTTTCCTGAGAATTCATCCTGTTTTGAAATCCCAACAAAATTTGATGTTTTTTCTCATCTGGGTGTTGAATTTTATGGCGGGAAATCTTGTTTAAGTGTACAAAAAGGTGAAATTTTGAGGATTTGTGAAGTGGGTAATTGTTAAAAAAACGTTAATTTTGAATGGCAGCAAGTGCAAATCCATCTGGAAATCACCACCAAGAACAATCTTCTTTCAATGGTGGTCCTGCTGCTTCCACCAGCAATGGCAATTCGGGTCAGGGTCATGACAATTCGGGTACTGCTTCAGCGATGAAGCATAATCCGGGTATTGCTACAGATTGGACTGCTGAGGAGCAAACAATCTTGGAAAACGGGCTCAATAAGTGAGTCTTCTTTCTTTTTGTTTTTTTGTTCTTAATTTTGGATTTTAGTTTGCTTAGATTATGATTTATTTTGGGTGTTGAAGTATTTTTGTGTTTGAGAATCTTTGAAAGGTTATATCTTGTTAATTTTTAGTGTGTTTTTTTGGTAAAGATTCTGAATTGAGTTGGGAATTTTGGTGCCACTTGGATTCTCTTAGTCTTGAATTTTTGGTGGGGTTTTCTTTGATGAGTTTTATTTATAATTTGCTATAGATTCGGATTTGGGTTGAGATTTCTTTTCTTTTTTGGTTGTCCTTTGGGTTCAGAACTTAGGTGTGCCACTAATGAACAAAATATTTTCTAATGTAGTGCCAATAATGAGCATAATATTTGGAATGTAGTAAAACAATTAGTTCTGTAGTTAGGCTTTGTTGTACTTGAGATTGGTTTTAGTTTAGAGTTGCAAGTTCAACAGTAGTAGATAGTTCAAGGCGCAATTGTAACTAGTACTTATTTTTCTGAGCAAGGCTGCTAAAATCATCTCTCTGATTTGGTTTTCAGTATCAGCAATATGTTCAAACCTACATTCTTGCTGGGTTTTGTATTAGTCTAGTTTGTGGACTTCCATTACAGTTTTCATTAAGTTGCGAGTCACAAGTTCGGATGCATTTCTGACTTCTCTCCATCTGAATTTTGCTAGATTAAACGTAAATAAGCTTATTACACGTAATTGGACCTAATTCGCCCTAACTGCTTTATGTTTACACCTGATTGTACCTCTTCGGGCTGAAGCCCTGAAACTTATCTTTAAGGTGAAGAGAATGCACACTCCATTGGAGCTAGATATGATGAACACGTGAACAATGGTTGGTAGTTAACTTTTTAGCATGTTTCGAATTGGTGTGTCTTCTTTAGAAATATGATGTTAATCTGCATTCCTCTCTTTTATAAAGCAACTTGTCCTTGCTGGGTTACAGACATATTTTATGTTTATATGTGTATTTCCTTATGATCAATATTAGGTGCTTAAATTTTGCGTTGACTCATATTTTCTTCTCTATATAAATGAAAATTTTCCTTCTTTACTTAATGCACACAGACATGCATCAATATCAAAAATTAATCAGTATGCCAAGATTGCTATGGAGTTGCCAAATAAGACGGTCCGTGATGTGGCACTACGCGCTAAATGGATGGAAGTAAGTTCCTTGACTTTTTGTTTAAAAGCAGATGGTATATCATATGCTTTAATTGTATCACTATTTCTGAAGCTTTTTAGTAGCTGGTATCTTCTTTCTGCTCTTCACGTGAGAACAAGCACTTTTAGTAGTTTAGCTTGAGGTACTATGATTTTATGAAGATCTGTTTCAGAGAAAATTTGGAAGCAGGGAGTATTGTACAAACACAGGCATCGTCATTTCTCAGTTACCTCCATTCTCCCTTATCTGCCCATTCCACCGTCTAATCATGTTTAACATAAACTTTTCTCCTTCTGTAATAGCATATCTCAGGGCGATTACTTGTGATTCAAACCTAGATCTGCAGATCTGAATTATTAGGAGTATTAGGAGAGATTGGATCCAATTTTTTTTTCCTATCAGCTCCTCTTGCAATCAGCTGGCAAAGGTAGAACCATAGAAGAGAAGGAAACAACTATTTTCTACTGTCATCTATTACGAAACTTTATTAGAATATACTCCCTTTGGTTTTTATTAGTTTACCCACTTTCCTTTTTGGGTTGTCCCTTATTAGTTTACTCACTTTTTTTTTTTTTTTTGTTTTGGAATGGTCCCACCAATTGTTTATTGTTATCTTTGGACTAATGTTTTTCTATTTGTCTTTCCATGACCCATACACATAAACTTTAATATAAATTAATACTTCATCTTTCCTTTTATGCCCCACACACTATTTCTCCTAAAACTCTGTGTCCAAAGAAGTGGGTAAACCAATAAAAACCAGTGGGAGTATATGTTAAGTTATGTTCAGCTACCTTATTTTCCTACAAGGTTAGAAGAGATCATTATAGATCATTAGACCTTGATGTGGAGCTGATTGTTGCTTTCTCTAAGTGGAGGACATCGTCTTGTTGGTTTTCATTCACTCTTTTTTTTTAATTATGTAGAACAAATTCAAGTATTATATGAATTTCTTTTCCTTTTTTCTTTATTTTATATCTTTTTTACTCTTTAAACTCTAGTTAGTTTAACAACTTTAATATTTTATGTCAACTGTGATGTTTGTTCGATCATGAGTTGGTTCAGCCATATGCTTGAGCCTTATCGCCCATTCAGTTGCACAATAGACATGCTGAAATCTGAATGAAAAAACTGGAGTATTAAACTTGTGTCCCAAACTCACATTGGTTTATTAAAGAAACCTTTTTGACTCCTTGTAGGGGCGGGGATGCTAACCTAATGTAAATAGTACTTCCTCTGTTTCTTTTTACTCACAACATAGCTCATTGACACGCAATTTAAGGTGAAGTATGACTTAATTTATGGCATCAACCCCCTTTTTTGCATATGTGGTGAAATTATAACAATTATATTCTGATTTTTATTGGTGAGGCGACATGACTAATACAATTGTCGGTTTCTCATTTTTTTTTCTTAGTGACTTGATATCTTATGGTCCATCTAATATGGTTCGGACTTCTTTATGTTGGTTGTACATCGTAGCCATAGTTGATGAAATAATTTTTTTCGCATTGGCCGTGGCAAGTAAGAGCCGCATGTGAGATGATCTGATCTCGCAAATGTTATTAAAAAGAGCAATTTATTGGCTTAAATATGGCATTGAAGTACAATATCAAACTTTAATCCAACATATTCCCCACATGGGTGTTAGCTTAAGAAACGTAGATTATGCACTTCATACTGCATCTGCATAATTTTAGTCAATCTTGCAGATGTTTCCTGCTGATTTGATCTCTTTTAAGACGTTTGTCCAGAGAAAGGAGATCAACAAGAGAAGAAAGGAGGATCATACAAGGAAGAGCAAAGATAAAAGGGTATGTTAGGCTACTTGGACTTTTTCTGCTGTTTTGCACGGATCTTCTTTTATGATTAACAATTAATGATACTACGGGCAACTTTGTCTGCATGCTCACTGCTCAGGCATTGCCTTTCTATGTTGTATTGTCTATCTCTCACTCATTTTCCCCAAATTTTAGAAGCATGCATACTTAATTCCACCCATGCATGAATGATGTAAACATGCAGAACCCTTTCCTCTTGGGCAAATCCCTTTTATCTGTAACATTCTCATCTTGCTTTTAATCACAGCTTTCTTTAACTTCTTAAATATTTTTTTCTTCTGTTATTTATGACTTTACTTTTCAATGTTTTGGTCTTATTACTCCTTTAGTGCTTTTATGTTTAATTTGACTCCTGTGCATAGTGCTCCATCATGTACTGTGGACATGGCACCAGATTTGTTATGCAACTTACGTAACTGTTTAGGGTGCATAGTCAAAATCGGAACTAAAATTGAATTATGATTATTTCTAGTGAAGCATCACCATCTAGGAAACTTATAGGGTGCATTTCATTCATACAACAGATTTATAATGTTTCAGATATTTTCCACTTCAAGATATTTAAAAAATGCTGGTTGGGCACAATGCAATTTCAGTTGCAATTGCAGGGTGAGGCTGTAAATTTGCCACTAGTTTTATATTGTTAATAATTCTTATTATGCCAATTCAGAATCTGTAGTTTCCTAGGTCGTAAGTTATTACTTTAATTGACGGTAAAGATTCCGGAATCATATATCCATTCTCCTGTTCCTCTTTGATTGAATCATAGAATACATTGTTTCCTTGTGTTCTGTAGATATACAATAATCTTGCATATAACAAAATTTAATTCCACTATTTTGGCAGAATGAGTTACATTGATCAGCTTGAGTTGTTCTTGGCTTGGACTCTTCATTTAGTTTTGCCAATGTATTAATCAGTTATATTACTGGCATAGTATTCATTTATTTTGCGTTTACTGAAACAATATGTTGTGTATCGCTTCATCAGACAGGTGGAGAATAGCTGTACTGTTTCTTTCCTTTTGTTTTTCCGTTTGTATCTGCCCACTTCTGTTTGATTATTATGAAGACGGAATGCTTTGCTTGAAAATTACTTGAATGAGAGATAGAAAACATGTCTGTAAATGCTATTGGCCTTTTTTTTTTTGAGTATTAACATATACATTCTTCTTAAGTTGAGCTGGAGGGTGCTATACCACTATCTTGAACTAGTTTTTGAGTTGTAAGCTCTTAATATTGCAACTTCTGACTTCCTTGGCAATGGAACTCCTTGCGTCTAGTTTCATGGTTGTAACATCACCTCCTTCATATGGCTTATTGGCATAGAAGTTGTGTTTACTTCAACTACACTCTTCTTGATATGGTGTCTATTTCCGTTACTTTTTCTCATTGAACTTATTCTATATGTGATGCTGCTTTAGTGCTTAATCTTTACAATTCTTTTTCTTTCTCTTGTGTTTCTTTTTCCACTGGAACTGTTTTTCACATTATTCCCTGGCTTGATTGTGTGTTTTATCTTGTCCCATTTCCGAGTCAAATGTACGTACAATAGTATGTCATTTGGCAAAGAAGATTTATTCTAAAGCTATGCAGGATTCCCATTGACATAAAATACTGTTTTTGATGTTTTGATCTTACAAGTTTATACACAGATCATTTGCTGCCAAATGTTTGTTTATGATTTATTTTGAATCTTCTTTCCTTCGGTTTTTTTTTGCATGGGACGCCTTTGAGCTTATAGTCTTGCGAATATCACATTCTCTCTAAATCCCCTTTCTGAACAGTGAACGTGGCAGTCCTGCATCCAGTTTTTTTGTCTTTGAATGTTTGCATTCCTGTGAATTTATGCATTGAAAGATGCATGTCACAATCTTTCTATACAATAACTTAAAAAGGATGAATATTTCTTGTTGTCTAGGAAAAGGTCACTGACTCTTCGTCAAAGTCATCTCAATTGCATGCATCAAGGCCTGCTGGTCATCCTTATCCCGTGCCAGCAGTTCCTTTAGATGATGAAGATGGTGTCTCTTACGAAGGTAAGCTCTTCATATTCCTGCACTCCCACATTCTGATGTTTACAGATATACATTTTTGAAAAGAATTGGCTAGTCATCTCCTCTCGTAATCTAACTAGAATTCATGCAATACCTACAAAATGGTAACAAGTATCTTCTTTATGTGAAAGATATAAGTATCGAAGATATAAAAGTATCCTTTTGAAGATTTTTACTATTCTTGTTTTCTTTTACCTTTTTGGAGGATGACCGGGAGATTTCTATGGGATTTTTTTTCTTCTATTGGTAAAAAAGCATCTGCTTTTGGATAAACATAGTAAAGGTTAAATGCTATGCTTACTGTTAGTGGCTGACCCTTATTGCAGCAATTGGTGGTCACACTGGGGAGCTACTTCAGCAAAATAAACGTTTCTTCCAACAAATTTCTGCCAACTTTTCGTCTTATCAGGTAAGCGTTTAAAAATATAAGAATCACGTCTTGAGTGGATAGCCTTGTCAGATTCATGTTGTCAGATTCATGTTATCCTTGCATGCATACTGATCAACGTCTTAAAACTCATTTGTGGCATTGATAGAGCCTCTTATAATCACAAATACGAGGTCTTGTATTCGAACTCCCGGCTTTTGGGGTGGGGTATTCTCGTATTGGTGCCTCAGTGGTGATTTGTGCTTAATGATTACAGTAATGGGCTGTTTGGTAGACAATATTAAATGGTGACAGTTAGTAATGAATTTATATATAAATATGTGAAGAGATCCTCATTCCAATGTCCATGGTAATGCTTGTTCATCCTCAAATTTCATAAATCTTTGTTACCATCCATTTGGGGATGAAAAATTCATTACCATAAGTTTTGGCATGAAACTTTCTTTACAACTTTACATATAGCACTATTGGCATCATTTTATTACTGGCTATCTGATGTAGCATACTTTGAATTTTGGTGGTTAAGCCTGACTAAATTTATGTTTTTTCCTTGTCTTAGATTCAAGAGAACATTAGCCTGTTTTGCCAAGCACGCGACAATCTTCTTAAAATCCTGAATAAGTAAGGCTTCAACTCTGGCTATATACTGTATGTACCATAATTATTAGCAAGCTCTTCTACACTATGTATAAATCTATCAGGAATTATTATATAATGGTAGAATAGTTGGGAAGTAGAATTCGTTGTTTTCTATCTCAAACCTGTGCAACTCATATGTGCCTTAAATGACTTTAGTTGCAGCGTGAATGACACTCCAGAAGTAATGAGACAAATGCCTCAATTGCCGGTGAAGTTGAATGAAGATCTAGCGAGTACGATCCTCCCTCCGATGAATCATCAGAAGCAGTCGTGACTGCTTGCCGGTGTATGTTAATGAGCTCACTAAAATAGCATGTAAAAGAAGTTAGCAAAATACTACATCAACTTCCAACTCCCAACGGAGAAATAGGAAGCAAGCTAGCAAATCAAGTAGATGCTCTTTTTAGTTCATTACAATTTACAAATGTGATATTCATAAAAAACTTCAGTTTATTTTTCTTTACTACTATTATTATCAGTTTACGTAGTTTGTGTAGTTGCTAATAGTTTATTGGATATTCTTAGGAGTTAGAAAGTAGAAAACTAATAAATCATGTAGGTCAATTTTAGCCTATTTTGTATTTTTTTTTGGGGTAAATGTCTATTATGTAATGTTAATAAGTGCTTTCGTTGTCAGTACCTTCGTTTTCTCCCTTACTAGTTACTATTACTTGAATTTTGTTATTTAGTGTTTGCTGATGCATGCTTCTATGGTGGTTTAGAATGTTCCCTTCTTTTTTTTTTTGATAATTAGTTGTTTGCTTCATTTCATAAAAACAGAGACAATGCAGCATAACCATACAGGGCGATAAAGAAGGACATGAATGAACATGGCTTGCAAAGCCCAGATTTTACAGAGAGAAACAAGAGGAACTAGCACCAGGCTAAAAATTCAGCATCACACCTTAGGGTCTGTTCTCTTCGGCATAAAACAACTGAATTGAACTGAATTAAATTATAACTAATTAATAGTAATGATAATAATTTAGGAACTGAACTGAACATAAGTTGGGAAGAACAGACCTTAATCCTTGTTTAGCCAGGGCTTTTGCCACCGAGTTGGAATCACGCCCTTTGTGGATGATAGAAATCTGAAGCCATGATTTTATGGCATTACGAATCATGTTGATTCATGTTCCATGGAACCCCATGGTCATCATTACACCATCTAACTGCATTCACATACTCCGATTCTATGATGAATTTGCTGTTATTGATATGATTGCAAGCAAGAGAGATCTTAATGGCTCGATGGATAGCATAGAATGTTCCCTTCTTTACGTACTTTCAACTAACAACCCCCCCTTCCCCCAATATGGTAATTGATTGACAGCGCCACCATTGAGCCGATCTGTTCGCCTGCCCCTTGCGATCCGACTACTTGTGATCAAGCTCAATCAAAGCTTGTTCAATAAGTCAAACAAATAGTTAAATTTGTATACCTTTGTGTTCGACTTATTGTTCGTGAACAACTTGTTTACTAATTGCAATTTTTTTTAATAAAATTAATAGCCTTATTAGATATTCTTTTGATCTTTCTCAAACGTAAATCAAGAATTCAGTATACAAAATTGCTTATGTACTACTAGTTGGTGGGTGTTTCCTTTTTAAGTTGAAGATATTTGTACTTGTAGATGGTTTGTAGTTTGTACTTTATGCGGCATTGCGGCTTGCTTCATTTTGTATTCTTACTTTCCAGGTTGGTTTTGGTAGTTATTTAAAAAGTTGCTTCAATCCTTAAAAAAAACACAGCTAAAGTTATGATGTTTTTTTTTACACCGAGAAAATTTGCATTAATTAAAAAACAAAGTTACAACCTAATGCTATTATAGCCAAGCATAAAGCATAAAACACACAAACATTAAGATGAGCTTCACTTGCTTTTACATATCCTACTAACAAAAAACAACTTGTTGCTGATCCAATCCAAATGATCCTTATCTTGAACGACTTTTGATGGGTTTGGGCAATATGTCTTGTCAAAAAAGACCTGATATGATGCTTATTTATTAAAACAAACTCATTTACAGCCCAAACTTGGCTCGTTTGCAGTCGTACTCGTATCGATCTAAGAATACTCTTCACATGGGGTAAGAAACTCAATAAAAACAGTAATATGAAAAAAAAGGAGTACCAACATTTGAAACTATTTTTTTTTAGGGGAACATTTGAAACTATTGTTCTCTTTAACAACATTTTTCTTATATTTGCGATTTATGGCAATATTTAATTATGACTGGTCTTCTAATAATATAACCAATTATTTGTTATGGCATAATAATCTCAACCATAGACGTTGTTTTTTCAAGATAACCCACGGACATTAAAAATATGATTTAGAAGGTCGATAGTTGGAATATTCTTGTGAATTTTCCTTTTTAAACAAAGTAAATCTGCTAAACTAGGGAGGGGTATTATTCCCATAATTGGTCATAACATGAGTCGTCATGTTAGCTTCTCTAACCCCTCAAAAAAAAAAATGTTAGCTTCTCTAAGAGTACAAATTTATCATCTAAGGTTTTAGTTTATCATGTGGTCATTAGGATTGGAAGTAAGCTAAAAAAAACTTGATCCGCACCCAAAATATGAGCTATCATTTGTTAGATTACATTAAACAAATTTTAATGTTGGTTGTGTTATTGTTAGGTGCACTATAAAACTCCTTTGTTTTTTTTTGAAAGAAAACTCCTTTGTTTTTTTAATCCTTTTTTAAGTTGGCATTAAGAAGATTGGCTTGTGAGTTGTAATTTTTTCTCAAAGTAGAACATAGGAATTATTTTTTTTTTTTAAAAAAATTCATAATTAAAGAAAAGGAGAAGGTTTTTTTTTTTTTAAAAAAAGCATAAAACCCCTCCTGACTCCATGGGATCCAGTTAGGAGATGAATAGATGATGTAGGAAATGAGCAACATTTCTTCAGCTGATGGCTGGCCATGGCATAGCCTCATTGGACATGTTGAGCCGCCAATTTGCTAGAACTTGCGGCTTCAACTTGAATTCTCAAGGGATCATAATAGTCATAGTCAAAAAATTGCTTCCTCAAGAATCAAGATATTTACAAAATTGTGACTTCATATGACATGGGACGTATAGTATTAGGAAAGAAAATTCAAACAATTGCTTCATCTACTCTCTAAAAATTGCAATGGTTTAATTTATATGCTTATCAAATAGTTATGACCATATATATTTTCAATTATTTATTGTTAAAAGGTATAAAAAGTTTATATTATGTAGATATACTGACATTGACAAATCCCATAACTTATACATACTTCCTCTGTTTTTCTTAATTGCATCATTTCGTTTTTGACACTATTCATCAACCAACTTTGTTAAGCTATCTCGCATCATTATATAAGGAAAAAATATAGTCAATCGGGGTCTTGTTAGTTTTGTCTCAATTCTAGGATCCCGAATATCATTTTTTATAATTTTATAATTTTTATTTATACACAATTAGAGATATTGACATTCAAAGAAATGTCTCGGTAAACGTGAAAAACGAAATGGTGCTATTAAAAAAAATAAAGGAAGTATATATTAACATTCATTAAATACCAAGCTTAGCTTGGTTCACTTGGTGGTGAATGGTGATTCCACCTCATGCCCTCAAGGTCAGAGGTTCGAATACCACCAAGAGAAGGACACTAGGCGGAGGATTCCCCTTACATTTCCCCTCCTTTCAAGTGTTTAGACCTGCAGGCCCTGTATGAAGGCAGCTTAGAAGTTATTCATCTAAAAAAACATTCGTGAAATATGTTGCTTAAAACATATGGTTGAAGTAGAACAGTGGATAAAGCTTAACAATGTAGACAAATGGGAAAAGTATTTGTGACTTCCTTGCATTAAAGATGAATGTGTAAGGTTTGTATAAAATCCTATCACAGGACTAATTATACACAAAATAGGAAACCAAATATCCTAGTTGTACACGTTTAGGGAATCATTCATTCCTAATTTTAAGCCATAATTAATTAATGTCGGCACTTGGTAGAGGATTCTCCTTACCATTCCCCCCTCCTTCCAAGCATTTGAGACTTTGGGTCGGGTCCTGTGCAAGGGTTGTCCAAAGGTTAATCATCTTTAAAAAAAACATTAGTAAAATATATTGCTTAAAACATATGATTGAAGTAGAACAATGGATAGTGTAAAAGTCAATTATGTGACGATGATATGGTTTAACCAATATATTAAAACAATGTTATATTTAAATCAGTTACAAACATAAACCACAATCATTAACAAACTTAACAATGTAGACAGATGAGAAAAGTATTTGACTTCCTTGCATTAAAATTGAATGTGTAAGGTTTGTACTCCATTCGTCCTATAATATAATGCTTACATTCCTTTCTAGGTGTCCTAAAATAGTGAGGCTATTTTAATTTTTATCAACTTGTTTGGACTAAATTATCCTCAATTTTTACACAAACTTTTCAAAATATCCCAACCTTTTCTTTCAAAACGTGTACCCTTATTTATTGCTTTACACCATTCTGATGCGCTCAAGTTATACGGTGCTTATATGGTATTTTGGGTGCACTTTGCTAAGGAGTTCGATCATAATTGTTGACGTTTGCATATATATCAACCTTAGCCGAAGTTCGGAATTTTGTGAGGTAGTTAATGATAATGTTCTAAGTTTCGAGCTTTTAAGGTGAAATGGTATGTTTTGGGAATGCTCATCATAGCGTAATGGGCAATCATCGCAAGGCCTAGCCAAGCAAACCACCCACACAGCTCACGTCGGCATCGAGCCTCCATCAGCAAGCAAAGCACCAAGCAGCATCGCGAGGCTTAGCACTCCATCCCAGCATCATCGCCAGCCAAAGCTGCCCGGCAGCGAAGCAGCCCCAAGCAAGTAGCTCGCGACCCGCGAAGTATCTCGCGACTCGCGACACCCCAGCCTTCGCGACTCGCGAGAATTGGCGCGACTCGCGACCTCCTTTTGCCCAGCCAAGTTGTGCGGAAGACAGTGTACTCGTCGCACCTCGCGATCAGTTTCGCGACTCGCGACGCTTAAGTCATTTTGGGGCCACATTTTGTGCGGGGTTTAAAAGCCTCCTAAAAGCTAATATTTTGGGGGAGGAGACCTAAGAGGACAACACACTTGAGGAGAGAGAATCTCCAACACTCCATTCTTCTCTTGTTATCTTCTCTTTTTAGTTTTCATTTTCTAGTTTAGTTTTAGAGATTTCAATTATGGAATTGGCTATTGCTATGCCGATTGTAGCTTGAACTGTTCTTGAAGAAGATTAACATGAAGCTTCAAGCATTATTGTGAGATCTTTCCTCTCTATTTAGTTTCTTTGATTATGGTTCAATTTCTATGATTGTGTTCTATGATTTTTGCATAATTATGCTAGGAACGTTACTAGTTTGATTGCGTAATTAATCTAATGCTAGATTTAAGAATAGAATCGGATTGTTTTATTCTTTTATCTATTTGTAGCAAACTAGGGAGTAACTTAGATGCAGATCGTCTTGGCTATTTCTTGGGGAAATTGAATCAACTGTTGAATGTTTATCGCGTGTATGACATTAGCAGGTCTATTGGTTCTCAGTGTTTATTGCTACTATTGGATTGAACTTAGACGCTGATCGGACTAGGTTATCCTTTAGTTAGGGTTTTATAGTCACGCTGATCGTGCTATTCAACTAAGAATAAGGAGAATGCGAGATTAATTCTCAACAATAGATAATCATGGAAATAATTAGAGTTGAGGTTCAATGATTAATAATGAAATTGAAGTGGATGTTAATCGGATTCAAGATCTTTCCATATTGATTTCTCATTTTATTTATTTGCTAGTTAATTTTAGTTTGTTTATAACTCTTTTGAAAACCCCCCTTTTTATTAGGTTACTCGACCCTTAGAGTCATCTAGGTACTAATTCACGCTAAATATTAAACTTGTCCCTGTTTTCCTGTGGATACGAACCTTAATTCCCTTCTACATTTAATTGTTAAAGAGAGTAGGAGAAATTTATCTTTGGATAGGTGTACACGACAAACGCCTACCAAATTTTGGCGCCGTTGCCGGGGAGACGGTGTTACTTGTTTGTATATAGTGTGTGTTTTTGGATTGTATTGCTTGTGCTCTTTGTTTATGGTTAACACTCGTACTACTAACAAAGAATTTTTGCAGTACGATCCCGAATTAGAATTGACTCTTTTCAGGTTGAGGAACCTTTTGTGAGAAAATTTTGCGTAATTACCTTTTAACGTTGAAGTGGAGGAAGAGATGCCTCCGAGAATTGAAACTCGTACCTTGAGGGAGCTCACGGCTCCTAACCTTGATCAACAGCCATTGTACATCTCATTTCCGGCTCTTGATGAAGGCACTACTTTTGAATTGAAGTCGGGGTTGATACACTTGCTTCCTTCGTTCCATGGGCTCAATGGAGAAGATCCAAACAAATTTCTTTCGGAGTTTCACGTGGTTTGTACTAGCATGAAACCAAGTGGAGCAAAGGATGAACAAATCAAGTTGAGAGCTTTTCCTTTTGCTTTGAAGGATGGAGCTAAAGATTGGTTATATTATCTTCCTCCTGGTTGCATTTCCACTTGGGTTGAAATGAAGAAGTGATTTCTTGAGAAGTTCTTTCCAGCTTCTAAGTCATCAACATTAAAGAAGGAAATCAGCAATATTGAGCAGAAACACGATGAGTCTTTCTACGAATATTGGGAGAGGTTCAAGAGACTTTGTGCTAGTTGTCCATATCATGGCTATTCTGATGAAGACCTCATTTTGTACTTTTACAATGGTTCTTCTGACGAAGATGTGCGAATGGTGAATGCTACTAGTGGAGGTTCTTTCATAAACAAAACCCCAACTGCAGCTAGAGAACTCATTGAAGAACTAGCTGAAGGCTCGAGATAGTTCAGTAGAAGATCGAATCATCGTAGAGCAAATGTTGAAAGTCCAGGTTCTAGCTCTTCAAAGGCCGAGGATCAAGTACAAGCTCTTACATCGATGATGCGTGAGTTCATGGTAAAGAACAATAGAGTTCAATAGGTAAAAGCTTGTAGAATTTGTTCTTTAGATCATCATACTGACACTAGTAGAATAATTGCTTATTGCTGCGGTGGTATTGCTGCGGTTTTACCCATACGCAACAATATATCAAGTAAAAAGAAAAGGTAAAATATAAAATAAACATATTGCTGCGGTTTCGGCCAAAAACTGCAGCAATATGGTTTCAACGGAAAATTTTTGAAAAAAAGTTGACTTTTTGACCAGACATATTGCTGCGGTTTTGGCCAAAACCGCAGCAATATATTAAAATAATATAAAAAAATAATAAAAACCGCAGCAATATGGTTTCAACGGGAAATTTTTGAAAAGAACAGACATATTGCTGCGGTTTTTAATATTATTTAAATATATTGCTGCGGTTTTTACAAAAAACCGCAGCAATATCCTCATTTAATTCATATAAAAGGCGTTAGGGTTTGGGACACTCGCATTTCAGCCTTCTATTCATTTCAGCCGTTTTCTCCTTTCTCACTCCTCCTCTATCATCCCTCATAGTCATAACCCACTGATTCTCTCTCTCTCCTCTCTCTCTCTCCTCTCTCTCTCACTCACGCCTCCCTCTCACTCACGCCTCCCTCAGTCGTCACCGGTCCTCACTCGTCGTCGGTCCCCTCACACTTCGCCGGTCCTCGCCAAGATCGTCGGTCGATTCTCCAGATCTCCTCGTCGTTCTTCGAGATTTCGTTGCTCGATCTCCGGTCTCGTCCTCCTCTATCATCATCTCGCATCCTCTCTTCCAACCGCCGAACACCGTCGTCGCTCCGACCACAAGAAAACCAGCGCTCGTCGCTCGACCACGAGATGCCCGGCGTTCGACCACCGCAAGACCCAACCTCCAGCATCGGTTTTTTTCAAGATGCCCATAAAACCACCACAAGACCACCGCAAGATGACCACAAGATCTGATTTTAAGTTTGCTCGAGTTGTTTTTATGGCTCAGATCTGATTTTTAGTTTGCTCAAGTTGTTTTTATTTTAGATCTGATTTTTTTTTTTTGCTATTTAGCATAGCTCTGATTAATTAATAATGTGTGTTTCATTTTAAGAGATGAAATTACATACTCAGTTTACATTATGTAGTTTGATGATGGTAGATTTTCTGGTAAATTTGTACCAAATGTTGGCAGTAAATTCAACTACTTTGCGATTTATCGTAGTGCTTTAGGTTCTATTTTCTTGCTTCTTCTTTCTTGGCAGTAATTGGGTGTTATAGTTTGAATCTTCCATCTATTTTGCGCCAACTATTTTTGGATGACAATTTACCTTTAAAGTTTTTTTTAAAAAAAGCAATATTGCCTAGTTTTAATATTTCAAATTTGATTACAAAATACAAAAAAAAAAAAAAATTTTTAGCTGTACTATGACCTATTGCTGCGGTTTTGATCAACAACCGCAGCAATATTGCTGTATTTTTTATAATAAAAAATATATATTGCTGCGGTTTTCGGGAAAAATCGCAGCAATATCCATATTTCTATAATAAAAAAATATGAATATTGCTGCGGTTTGTCCCATAAACCGCAGCAATATGTTGTAATATTGCTGCGGTTTTAAACCGCAGCAATAGTTTAATTACCTATTGATGCGCCCTTTATTGCTGCGCGGTCAAAACCGCCGCAATAGGCCACTTAATGACCGCAGCAATAAGCATTTATTCTACTAGTGTGATGTTTGCCCTCAAATGCAAGAAGAATTTAGGGAAGAGGTCAAAGCTGTAGGTTTTCAAGGTCAACAAGCATTACAGAGACATGATCCCTACTCCTATGCTTCCGAGCAAGGGTGGAGAGATCATTCTAACTTCAGATTTGGCAATCAACATCAACAACAGCATTATAACAGGCCACCACCACACCCTTATCCTAGGCCCCAAGGCCAAGACTCGAGCTCTAGCATGTCAACTGAAGAAATGTTAAATGCTTTAACTAAAAATGTGACTAACATGCAGGGTAACATGGTGCAGTTCCAAGAGGAAACTCGATCGAGCATCAAGAACTTGGAGAGCCAAGTAAGCCAAATTGCAGGAGCTGTAACCAAGTTAGAGGCAAGGGATTCGGTGAGGTTGCCATCCCAAACAGAACTCAACCCTAAAATGAACGTGAGTGCTATCACATTGAGGAGTGGAGCGGAAATTGCAAGCAAAGAGAGGTTGGTGGTTCGAGACAAAGAGATCGTGGAAGAGGTGATCGAGCATGATCCGACAACAGATTGTAAATCATTGCCACCTCAACAAGAGGAGCAAGTCCGAAAATCACCTCCTCCACCATATGAACCAGAGCCACCATTTCCCGAGGCATTGAGAGAAACCCGCAATGCAGAGCGCAACAAAGATATTTACGAAATCTTTCGTAAATGTGAGGTAAACATTCCCCTTTTTGATGCTTTAAATCAAGTACCTAGGTATGCTAAGTTCCTTAAAGAATTGTGTACTTCGAAAAGAAAGCAAAAACAAAAGGTAGTGCAAAAAGTGAAGGCTAGCGAGCATGTCTCTGCTATCTTTCAAAAGAAATTACCTCAAAAGTGCAATGACCCAGGCATATTTACCATCCCATGTACTATAGGTGACACCATGTTTCCCAAAGCCATGTTAGACTTAGGTGCGTCAATTAATGTGATTCCATATTCATTGTATAAGTCTTTGAAACTTGGTAATTTGCATGAAACTGGTGTGGTGATTCAATTAGCTGATAGATCCAATGTTTATCCTAGGGGTAAATTAGAGGATGTGTTAGTTAAGGTTGGGAAATTGCAATTTCCTACTGATTTTTATGTTTTGGAGATGGAACCTGATAAGCATGCCACCCCAATCCTTTTGGGGCGACCTTTCTTGAAAACATCTTGCACTAAAATTGATGTTTGCGCTGGCTCTTTGACCTTGGAGGTTGAGGGGAAGGTAGAGGCATTTGATATAAATTATCCTAAGCTTCTACTTAAGGATGATAACTCACTTTGCTCTATTAACATTGTTGACTCTGTTTTGCATGATGTTCTTGATATTGAGCAGGTTGATGAGTTGATGAATGCTGATGATGTCTTGGTTGAGGATTGTGTGCCTCCTGCTAACGTGCAGGTTATGGTGCCCGAGTTGAAAGAGCGGAAAAAGCCTCCTGACTTACCACCTTGTTTTGAAACTGTACCACTAACGATGCATTGCAAGAGTTCTTCTGAATCTGTTTTGCAGGTACTTGAATTGGAGGTTGACATGGAGCCACCATTGTCACACATGGAGCACAAGCCCAATTATTGAGCTTAAGGTACTAAGTCGAGCTAACGACTTTAAACAACAGCGCTTCTTGGGAGGCAACCCGAGATCCCTCTTTATTTTCTTTCTTTTCCTTTATTTCTCATCAAATTTCCACCACCACAACAAATTTTCTTTCACCCACCGCCCACCCACTAAAAAGATCCACAACCAATCTTAATCCACTTGGAACCAAAATCCACAAAAGAAAACCCGTCGGGAGGAGTTCAATAGCTAGGAGTTGGTACAACTAGAGGGTTGAGATTGTTAATGAATCTTTTCGATCTCTTAAGCTAGGAGCAAATCTCAAAAATTTAAAAATTTGAATTTGTCATTTGTTTGAGTTATTCGAGGGAGAGGGTTGTGAGTTGATTTATGAGATTTGAGTTGGTGTTGTTAAGAAATTTGAGTTTGACGGATTGTTTGTCATGAGTTTTGAGCATTCGATCTTCGATTTACCCGATTTTCAATTTTTCCCCCATTTCAGTTTACTTTTTCTTCTAATTGTCATCACATTGAGGACAATGTGTAGTTTAAGTAGGGGGGAGGGTATTCTCATTCTCATGTATCTAGGTTGTATTTATTACTTTCAATTTGAAAAAACAAATGAAAAAAAAATATTAAAAAAAATGATGATGAAGTGAATCCCGCTGAGTTGAAAACCCGAAAGGGCGGGCGACTCGGGCAAAATTGGGGGCTCGGATAGGTCGAAAACCCGAAAGGGCGGCCTATGCAAAAAAAGAGCTAGTTGAGCGGGTGAGTTTTGTGAGCCGAAAAAAAAAAAAGAGAGATGAAAAAAAAAATGTGAGAAGCTAGGATGAAAACCCGAAAGGGCTCCTAGGCAAAATGAGAGATTAAGAGAGAATTATGTATTTTGAAAACTCATTTGCCGGAGATGGTGTCATAAGGCGGAAGGCGCTTTCGGGTTGGGTTGGTTATTTCAACCTTGATTTTGTGAAGATTTGTTTATAATTGGCTTTCACTTTCTTTTGTTGATAGTTGGTGAATTGGAGGTCATTGTTGAAATTTAAGTCCTTATCCGGTAAGGATTTAAACTTGCATTGGTTAGCCGATTGTTTTGGGAGTAAGCATGGAATTTATCCCTTTTTGTTATTGTTCCATGGCTTGCTTGTTTAGATTAGTTGAAGTAGTTTTAGATCATTTTTTTTGAGGTTTGGGTGAGCTTGAATCTAAGTGTGGGGGAGTCATTGTCCCTTATGTTTAGGTTTTGGGCGGATTTTGTTAAGATGTGATGATGATGATGTAGTTGATGGAGAGTGTAGTTTGGTGTCGAAAATTTAGGTGAAGATTTATTTGGTGATCCTCATTTTGAGTTTACTCGAGGTCGAGTAAAGTTCAAGTGTGGGGGTATTTGATGCGCTCAAGTTATACGGTGCTTATATGGTATTTTGGGTGCACTTTGCTAAGGAGTTCGATCATAATTGTTGACGTTTGCATATATATCAACCTTAGCCGAAGTTCGGAATTTTGTGAGGTAGTTAATGATAATGTTCTATGTTTCGAGCTTTTAAGGTGAAATGGTATGTTTTGGGAATGCTCGGGAAGTGTAGCATCGTAGTGTAATGGGCAATCATCGCAAGGCCTAGCCAAGCAAACCACCCACACAGCTCACGTCGGCATCGAGCCTCCATCAGCAAGCAAAGCACCAAGCAGCATCGCGAGGCTTAGCACTCCATCCCAGCATCATCGCCAGCCAAAGCTGCCCAGCAGCGAAGCAGCCCCAAGCAAGTAGCTCGCGACCCGTGAAATATCTCGCGACTCGCGACACCCCTGCCTTCGCGACTTGCGAGAATTGGTGCGACTCGCGACCTCCTTTTGCCCAGCCAAGTTGTGCGGAAGACAGTGTACTCGTCGCACCTCGCGATCAGTTTCGCGACTCGCGACGCTTAAGTCATTTTGGGGCCACGTTTTGTGCGGGGTTTAAAAGCCTCCTAAAAGCTAATATTTTGGGGGAGGAGACCTAAGAGGACAACGCACTTGAGGAGAGAGAATCTCCAACACTCCATTCTTCTCTTGTTATCTTCTCTTTTTAGTTTTCATTTTCTAGTTTAGTTTTAGAGATTTCAATTATGGAATTGGCTATTGCTATGCCGATTGTAGCTTGAACTGTTCTTGAAGAAGATTAACATGAAGCTTCAAGCATTATTGTGAGATATTTCCTCTCTATTTAGTTTCTTTGATTATGGTTCAATTTCTATGATTGTGTTCTATGATTTTTGCATAATTATGCTAGGAACGTTACTTGTTTGATTGTGTAATTAATCTAATGCTAGATTTAAGAATAGAATTGGATTGTTTTATTCTTTTATCTATTTGTAGCAAACTAGGGAGTAACTTAGATGCAGATCGTCTTGGCTATTTCTTGGGGAAATTGAATCAACTGTTGAATGTTTATCGCGTGTATGACATTAGCAGGTCTATTGGTTCTCAGTGTTTATTGCTGCTATTGGATTGAACTTAGACGCTGATCGGACTAGGTTATCCTTTAGTTAGGGTTTTATAGTCACGCTGATCGTGCTATTCAACTAAGAATAAGGAGAATGCGAGATTAATTCTCAACAATAGATAATCATGGAAATAATTAGAGTTGAGGTTCAATGATCAATAATGAAATTGAAGTGGATGTTAATCAGATTCAAGATCTTTCCATATTGATTTCTCATTTTATTTATTTGCTAGTTAATTTTAGTTTGTTTATAACTCTTTTGAAAACCCCCCTTTTTATTAGGTTACTCGACCCTTAGAGTCATCTAGGTACTAATTCACGCTAAATATTAAACTTGTCCCTGTTTCCCTGTGGATACGAACCTTACTTCCCTTCTACATTTAATTGTTAAAGAGAGTAGGAGAAATTTATCTTTGGATAGGTGTACACGACAAACGCCTACCACATTCCAAGGAACATTTATTGCTTTGAAGGAAAAAAGAAAATATAGAAGTAGTTTCAAGTCAAAAATACCAAAAAAGCACTTCATTAAATATTTTTTTGGAGAATCCTACTACTCCCTCCATTGTCCTTGATTCCCGTAAAAAAGAAGAAGTAAACACTATATTATAAGACACTTCAAAAAAAAAGCACTATGTTATAGGACGGAAGGAGTATTAAACTTAACCATTATAGTACACATAATAGGAAACCAAATATCCTAGTTGTACACGTTTAGGGAATCATTCATTCCTAATATTAAGCCATATTCAATTAATGCGGCCCGACTTGTTTTATATCATATTTCTAATTTTCAAATCCGATCTACTACCATCATAGACAAGGAATTTCGCGCGCTTCTCTCTCTAGATTTTCTCTCTGCGGACAATGTACGCAGAACGCCATGGCTAGAAAATCGAAAGCTCTGAAGAAGGCACCTCAGGCGGAATTACAATTGGACAAGTTGAAAGGACCGAGTTCAGAAGCTCAGGTGAAAATGAAATCAATGGATTCAGTGATGGGAATTTCATTATTGGAGGTTGATGATGATGTTCAGATTGGCATTCAGGAGATTATGTCGCCTCGTTCTTCAGTAAGGGACCTTCAGCAGCAAGAACAAATCAGGGAGAATTTCTCAACCTGGCTATCATCGATGAAGCAAGTATCCGAGAAAGTGGCACCGGAGCAAAGTAGACGAATCAATCGAATTGAAGGTACAATTGATCCATTACCAATTCTATTTTCTCCTGATAATTTAGAAATTGGTAAGAATTTGAATGAAACAATACCCGTTGAGTCTCTTATGGTGAAAATTAATTTATCTGATGTGCAACAAGAGATTGATTGCTGGAATTCTGCAATTTATTGCTATGTCGTGGGGGCTAACCCTCCAATTCATGTAATGGATGGTTATTGTAGACGAATTGGAGGAATTTTGGTGTTAAGAAAGTTGCTATGGCGAAAAAAGGGATATATGTTGTTCGATTTCGAACTATGGAAAAAAGAGACATGATACTGAAATCTCCTGCACCATTTTTTGATAAAAAAAACCCCTGATAGTGAAGGCTTGGAGCTCTGAGGTGGATTTGTGTAGGGATAATCTCAAAACTATCCCAACATGGATTCAACTTAAACTGGACTTTAAGTATTGGGGGGAAGCTTGCTTAGGGAAGATTGTGAGTAATGTTGGCAAGATAATAAAGGTGGATCAGGCCACTAGTAAGAGGGATAAGCTGCAATATGCTCGAGTTATGGTTGAAATATAGATTGATCAAAATCTCCCTGACCAGATTTATTTTGTGAATGAAATGGATAAGTGGAAGCCTATTGTACGTAGTGTGTGTAAGGGGATGGGACATGAAGCAGCCAAATGTGTTAAACCTGTAATCAAGAGGGAATGGCAGCCAAAATCAATTCCAAAGCAGCAGGAAAAGGTTCAGTCTGAGCCTATAGTTCATACAAAAGCTGAAATAACTAAGGAGCAGCAAGTGTTTAAGGAGGTCAGAAATCCAGCTAGAAGGATTCTTACTAGCCCAAAACCAGATGCAACTCAGAATATTTTTTAAGCTTTGACTAACAGTACAACATTAGTAGTGGTGGGTGAAGTTGAATGTGTTCAACTGGTACAAGGAGACTCAGGAGGTGGCCAGCCTCCTGGAGAGCATGGATAAGTTTATTATCTGGAATGTAAAGGGGATCAAAACTCTCACAAACAATTGGATGTTAAAAAATTTATATGCATGAATAAGGTGGGGTTAGTTGGTATCCTAGAAACCAAGGTAAAAAGCTCACAATATGGGGAAGCTTTACCAAAGGGTTTTTTCTGGTTGGTGTTTTAGTTCTAACTCAGCATTTCATAATGGAGGAAGAATTGTTGTTGCTTGGAATCCTCAAAGTTTCATTGTGAACATTACTTACATATTGTTCTAGTTAAGTAATTCATTGTGATATAACTCCTAGAGGTGGTGGTGAGAAATTTGCTTGCTCAATTCTGTATGCAAGCAATGATGTGCACATGAGAGAGCTGGCTTGGAAGGATTTTATTGAGCTGAAGAAGGTCATTTCAGGGCCTTAGATGATAGTAGGGGACTTCAACTGTGCCTGATGAAAGAATTGGTTCAGTAGTTAGACCTACTGAATATGCTGGTCTTCAGGATTGCAGGCTGCAATGTGAATTGAATGATATTCAGAGCACAGGTAATTTCTTCACATGGAATAACAAATAAGAAGGTGAGCAAAGAGTATTTTGCAAGCTGGATAGAGCAATGGTTAATCAGGCATTGGATGGATAAATTTCCAAATGTTGTGGCTCACTTTATGCCTGAAGGTTAATATGACCATAGTCCAATAGTTATAGCTGTGTATCCTGACCTGGAACCTAGGAAAAATCCTTTTTAAGTATTTTCATATGTGGAGTGAAGCTCCAAATTTTCAGGAAGTTGTTGCAACAGGGTGGAATATGCTTGTTAGAGGTTGTCCTATGTACAAAGTAGTCCATAACATTATGGTATGTCAAGATTTAGTTAGGCATTATGGAAGGCAAAATGTTCAATCAAGTTGCATAATGAAACTTGACATGAAGAAGGCTTATGACACCATTGAGTGGTCATTCCTGGAGGAGATGCTGCAAGCTTTGAAGTTTCCAAGTCAATTTATTAATCTTGTGATGACTTGTGTGAAGACTCCTAAATTCACACTTATGGTGAATGGTTCCTTGAATGACTTTTTTTTTATTCTAAAAGGGGGTTAAGGCAGGGGGATCCTATCTCACTCCTCCTTTTTTGTAATCTGCATGGAATATTTGTCAAGGTTGATGAAGCTAATTCAGAGCAATCCTAGATTCAGTTTTCACCCTAGATGCAAGAAGGCTGAACTGAACCACTTGATTGATGTAGTGGTAAATATCCAGCAGTCTATACAATGCTACAAGCTTTTCACCTCTTCTCAGCTACATCTCGTCTTAAAGTCAATGAGAGCAAATCTGATTTCTACACAGCTGGGGTACCTAGTGAAGACATAAGAAGAATTCAGGATGCTACAGGCTTTGCTTATAGTAGTCTCCCATTTAAATATCTAGGGGTGCCAATTTGCTCAAGGAAAATCTCAAATGCTGAGTGTAGGGGTATTGTAGAAAAAATGGTGGCCAGGATCAAGGTGTGGAGTAATAGGAATCTTTCATGTGCAGGTAGACTCCAACTTATTAATTCTGTTTTGATTAGTATTCATGTATATTAGGCCCAAGTTTTCATCCTCCCTAAAGCTGTTTTGAAAGAAATTATTCAAGTTTGTAGAGCTTTTTTGTGGAGTGGGAATCGGTTTAGTGGTAAACCTGGTAATATCAAGTGGAAAGATCTTTGTGGTTCAAAGCAATCAGGGGGCTAGGGATCAGAGACATCATTATCTGGAACAAAGCAGCTTGCAAAGTATGTGTGGGCTATTAATGCCAAGCAGGACAACCTCTGGATAAAATGGATCAATGAGGTATATATTAAAGGGAGTAATTGGTGGGGTTATGTTCCACCTGCTGATAGTTGCTGGTACTGGAGTCAAATCTGTAAAAGTGAAAGAAGAAGTGAAACAATGGTATACACAGCAGGAGCTGGCTGCTATCACTAAGTATAGTATCAAAAGGATGTATAACAAGGTGGTGGGTGAAAGTGAGAGAGTGTACTGGGACACTCTTGTTTGGAATAGGCTTGCCATTCCCAAACACAGATTTATTTGCTGGTTAGTTATGCATAGAAAGCTAAGTACATCAGATAAGCTTGCACAGATAGGCATCATAGCTACTGATCAATGTCAGCTATGTATGACAGGTATAGAGAACCATGAACACCTGTTTTTCATATACAAGTATGCTGAGACTATTCTCAGCTTGATTAAAGGATGGCTGAATATTCACCATACTGAAGAGTTGTATTAGAGATTGATGCTATACATGAAACATAGCAGAAGATCATTCATAAGAAAGAAGGTTATTGGAGCTGTCTTCAATGGCTTGGTTTACTATATTTTGTGGGCAAGGAATGAAGCAGTTTGGAATAAGGTGGTTTGGCTACCTGAAGTGATCTTTAAGAAGCTGCAGCAGATGGTTATGAGAAGGATTCAGTGTGTTCTTCCACAAAAAACTTCAGTTAAAGATAGGAATTGGATTGAGGAAATTAGGATTGCTACTGTTTTGGCAATTGTATAGTTATTGCTGTGTGATCTCTTTGTAGGAGAGTCCAACCTAGTTGGTTTGCCCTCTAAGAGATTACTTTAGGGTGTATTATATTGTTTGGTGTGAATATATCTTCTTACTTAGCAAAAAAAAAAATCCAATCTACTACACCACAACCACCACTAGCCACCACCACTGCCAATACCAAAGCCACCACCTCACCACCACTACCTCGTCCCCAAACTGCCTCTAGTTATGTTTATTTCCAAAAACTCGTGATAGTGAGATACAAATGTTTACCAATATATTAAGCAATGCTTGGTAAGGTTTTACTCTTTGCGTATTACATTATTTCATAATAACAACATAAAATCGATTTTAAATTTGATGAAAAAGAAACAATCAATCCAAGATTAGAAAATGTATATTCCTTACCTTTCTATTTTAAAAGAGAAATTCCATTAATTGAAGACCAAACGACATCTACAATAAGTATTAAAGAAAAATAAGATATAATCAGACAAGATCAAATCAAATTCGTCTTTGAAGAAACTACAATGAACCAGATCGAGCAATACAACGCAACCCCTTGTATTTACTGAATCAAGCAGCTATTAATGGGAAAGTATATCATTGTGACATAGTTGGGGGAAGAAAGTTCTTGATTAAAGACTATCAACCAATAATAAAAATTTCCTGTACCATTTTTTAAACTTCCACATAGGAAGAGAGTAAAATCAAACTCCAAACTCTCGTAAAAGGAGAGAAAGAACACAAAAATTGGGTATAAGACTCTCGAAAAGAGAGAGAATGGGGGATTATTAATAGCAAAAGTAATAAAAACTAGAAGAAAAAAGAAGAATTGGGGACTTACCCCCATTGAAAAGATGATGACAGCCTCGAACTAGAAGAAAAGGATTACTGTTTTTTTAGGAGGAAGAGGAGATATATCCCTTACCTATATAAAAATGGAGAAGGATTAAAAGAAGTGATGTTTTTGTAATAAATTTCATTTTTCCCTTTTTTGTCCACCCCTCTTTGCACAATTTACATATTACCCATTCTATTAAAGTTACCCACTCTATATATCTATCTCTATTATATAAGCCAAGGGATGAAAACTCTCTATTTTTCATCAAAAAGATGAGAGAGAAAGCTAGAGAGAGAAAGAGAAGGAAAAAAAGAGGAAAGCCCTAAGAAACCCTGGAAACCAGATAACATCCAAAATTCTCAAGTTCTCAGTTAAATCCAAGCCAATTTATTTTTGGTTTTGTAATTCAAAGTCGAATTCTCACTTCGAGTTGATTATCTTCAGTTTCCTTCACCTGTATTTGTGGCAATTGCGGGTTTTGGTGTTGTTCAGTCAGTTTAGTTGCAATGATTTACCTACACCGATAGAGTATAGTGTTAGTTCTCATTTAAATCTACCTAATTATAGGCTCAAGCCTAGTTTCCAGCCTGTTTTAGGCTTATCTTCAGTAATTATCCCTACGTTTTTAGGGCTAATCGAAAATTTTCCCCCTTTTCTAGGGTTTCAGTACAATTTGGGGCTTTCCTATGTGAGGGGTTCTCTCACTTTATTTATTGTAATTCAGAGAGATTTAGTGAGTGGTGAGGTTTTCTTGAGTGTTAATGTGTGGTCTCTTTGGTTCAGCGGTACTTATGTCCTTCATTACTGCAGTAATTGGCGTGCTAAGCTCGCTGATTTGAGTAAACTGGGTTATCAGGTATGGCTCGCATTAAATGTGATGGTAAGTTTCATTTATCAGTAAGGCCGGGTTTGAGTTTGGGCAGTTGGCTCATGCAAACTCTATATACTATATAAACCCTCTTTGGGGGAGCCTGTTTGATGCATCCTATTCTCTTATTCCTTTTTCTATTGTTTTCTCTATCTGGCTAATTGTTCTAAGTTTTTGTGCTATTGTTGCTTAATGGCTAAGAATATCTCTTTTAAAGATGCAATTCTTGCTTCTCCCTCTGTGGGGGGGTGATGAAACTCTAGTTGCATTGGCTTCTAGTAGTGATGGTGATCAAAGTGGTGATCTTTTCACCCCTACTGCACATCCTCTTCTTCAGAATGTGTCTGCTGCTGATCCCCCTCTCGCTAGTAATTTTTCTGAGCCCGTAATTCTTGATGAACTAACTAAGGTTCAAAAAGTTATAGATGAGCTTTCTAAGACTTGTTTAGTTGGTAAAATGCTGGGTGTGCCTCTTGATATTCGTACTATTATATCTAAAATAAAATCTGACTGGAAATTTGTCAAAGGGGATGTGGAGTATCTGGAGATGGCTAATCATTGGGTTCACATTAGATTTGCTAATCCTAATGATTTGTTTTTAGTATAGTCCGAAAGACCTTGGCATGTCCAAGGGGATCTTTTTGTGATTCAGTCATGGGAACCGGATTTTGATCCTTTTATGGAGGAAATTAAGTGGGTGGATTTGTGGGTGCACATACCTAGGTTTCCTACTAAATTGCTAAACTTTCAGTCTATTGATTACTTGCTTTCTTCAAACAATGTTGGTTCCTTGGTGAAGTTGGACTCTAGGTCTCTATTAAGAAACAAAATCAGGTTTGCTAGGGCCTGTGTTAGAGTCAATATCTGTGAACCTCTTTTAGAATATACTGAAATTTCTCGAGCTGGTTGTAAAACCCGTGGTTACATAATTTGGTATGAGGATTTTTCCTCGGGTTGTTCATTCTGTGGTGATGATGCTCATGCTATTGATAAATGTCCTCTTCTGGTTGTTCCTCAAAGAGAGGTTAAAATATGTCTTTTGAAGAATCCTAAACAGCAATGTTTAGTTGATGCTCTCACCAAGGCCCATAGGCAAGCAAATACTGACACTCAGCAAGCCAATCTGGTGCCAGCTAAGCCTAAGGCATTGGTGAGACAATCATCCAACTTACATTTCTCTGGTGCTGCTATGAAAGGTGTTGGTTTTATGCCTAAGAAGGCTGCTGGGATTGTGTTTAAAGAATCTGGTTCTAGACCTACTACTGCTGGTCTATCTATTCCTACTGCTAGTCATGGTAAAGGTAAGGGAAAAGCCATCCTTATGGCTACTTCTCATGGTAAGTACTATGACAATGAGGCTGATGAGTCTGATGATGAGGCAATGAGGCCCCTTGCCCAGCTTTACCCCTCTACTCATGATTTTCAGCAAAGCATGATGACTTTTCCCTCTTCTGAGGGCTTGACTGGTGAGGAGGTATTTGCTCCATCCTTAGCTGTCATTGATGTTCTATCCCCAGTCCCTCTCCAGATTGTGTATCCTGGGATTCAGGTTGGGAATCAATTTGCTCCTCTATCTAGAGTTGAACAGAATGATCCTTCCTTTTATGAATCTGGGGTGGATAATGTGACTTTGCTGCTTAATGAGGGAAATTCTATGGATAGCTACCAGTCCCAGACTGATAAATCTTTTCGTTCAATTGATTATGAAAGCTCTATTGTTAAGAATATCGAAGCTTTGGGTGTTGAGCATGATACCTCCCTCTCCAGTTCATCTAAGAGAAGGAAGAGCAATGACATTGAGGACTCGGCCTCCTCTGCCCGGATGAAATATCGAGCTTAGTCAGTGTTTGTCTAGAAATGCCTTTTTTTTTGTTAAAATGTTTATATGACTTTGGGTTTTTGGAATATTCGTGGTTGTGGTAGGAAAAATGCTTAGTTTGAAGTTAAAAACTTTTGTAATGTAAATAGACTTTCTATATTTATGTTTTGTGAAACCAAGTCTAGAACTCTTCCCACTCCTGCGTGTCTAAGGAGTGCCAGCTTTAGGTTTAGTGAAGCTGTGCCCACCTAAGGTCTCTCGGGTGGTTTGTGGCTCATGTGGAAGGAAGACCCTGTTAAGCCTTTTAATCTAACTATTTTGCATAGCTCTTCTCATTTTGTGGCTTGTAATATTATCTATCTTATCCCTAATTTATCTTTTATTGCTATTTTCATATATGCTCCAGGTAGATCCCAAGACAAAAATGAGTTTTGGAATGAGGTTATTTCTTATGTTAGTTCTATCTCCCTCCCTTTTATAATTTTAGGCGATTTTAATGAGATTGGTTCTAATAGTGATAAATTAGGTGGTGCATCTTTTAGTTTTTCAAGATTATCTCGTATGAATGATATCTTAAGTACTCTAAATTGTATTGATCTTCCCTTTTCGGGAAATAAGTATTTGTGGAGGAAGAAGAAGAGTGGTGATGATAATATTTTTGAAAGATTAGATAGAGCTATTGTTAGTCTTTCTTGGCTATCTTTATTTCCTTATGCTAGGCTAGTTAACCATGTTTTTACTTCCTCTCACCATTGCCAAGTGATGCTTAACCTTGATAATATTGCTCATCAAAAAATTCCCCCCTTTCGCTTCGAAAAGATGTGGTGCACTAGGAAGGATTTTGATACCCTTGTCAAACGTTCTTGGTGTAAGAAATTTAATGGATCCTTTATGTTTCAATTAACGCAGAAATGTAAATCTCTTAAAGGCAGTATTAAAGATTGGAATAAAACTAAGTTCGGTAATATTTTTAGACAAATCCAAGAAGTTGATTCTAAACTTAGCATGGTTCAATCTAATATCCTCCTTCATCCTTCTAATGCTCAAAATCAATCTCTTCAGGAGAGACTTTTGCTTAAGAGATCTAAGTTATTTTCTTATCATTCCGCTTTTTGGAAGCAAATTAAAAGTGTAAAGAAAATTTTTGGGTTAATGGTGATGCCAATACCTCGTATTTTCATTCTGTTGCCAAGATTAGTCGTAATCGTAACCAAGTCAAACATTTTGTATCTAGCGCTGGGATTAACATTTCGAACCCAACTCTTATTGAAAAAGAAATTATGTTAGAATTTGTCAAAAGATTCACAACAAACCAAGATTGCAATTTTGATTCGGAGCATGATTTCGACCATTTATCTCCTATTATCTCAGATCATGATAATAAACTTCTTATTCAAGATGTGTCAAGTGATGAAATTAGAATGGCGGTTTTTGATATTGCTCCGGACAAAACTCCAGGGCCCGATGGTTTCCCCTCTTATTTCTTCCAAAAATACTGGACCTTAGTTGGTGGGTCAGTGTGTAGAGCAGTGAAAGCTTTCTTCCATTCGGGGGGGATGCTAAGCGAAATAACGTTAATTCCTAAAATCGATAATCCGGAATCAGCAAATCACTTTCGCCCAATTAGTTTATGTTCTACAGTTTATAAAATTATTTCTAAGATTTTGCCTATTCGTCTTCAAAGTTTTCTTGGTAAAATAATTCACCCTCTTCAGGGTGCCTTTATTCCAGAGCGGCTAATTCAGGATAATATTCTTATTGCTCATGAAGTTTTTCATTCGTTCAAAAATAAAGGACGTAATGAAGGCTGGTTGGCTTTAAGTTGGATATGGAGAAGGCTTATGACCGCATTGAATGGAATTATGTCTTTATCACTCTAGAAAAATTAGGGTTCCACCTTAAGTGGATAAATTAGATTAAGGGTTGTATTACGTCTGTCTCCTTCTCTGTGTTGGATAATGGTATTCCGGGGGATCACTTTTTCCCCTCTAGGGGTCTTCGCCAAGGAGATCCGCTCTTTCCGTATTTGTTTATTTTATGTGCTGAACTCCTTGCTCGTCAAATTCACGTTAATAGTTTTAGCAATTCTAAATTGCTGGGTGTTAAGTTGGGTCGATCAGGACTCAAAGTCCCCTTTTTGACTTTTGCAGATGATACTATGTTGTTTGCGAAAGCTACTTCTGAAAGTTGTCAGGTTATTAAGTCTATTCTAGATAAATATTGTAGTATGTCAGGGCAGTTGGTTAATTTTCATACATCTGCTTTTCAGTGTACTAAAAATGTGTATTAGGAGAATTGTTTAATTTTCCAAGAGATTTTGGGTATGGAAAATGCTTTGTCGCTCGGTAATTATTTGGGTTGTCCGATCATTGATTCTAGAGTTTCTAAAAACACTTTTGGGGAGGTTGTGGATAAGTCTGTTAAGCAACTTTCCAAATGGAAAGCGAATTCTCTTTCTCGAGGCGGCCATACAAAGGCTTATTCGATCGAAACTTAGCTGCTAAGGCTAGTTTCCAGATGCAGAGCTTCTCTCTTCCTGCAGCGATTCTTAAGGATTTGGATAAAACAAGCCGTAATTTCTTTTAGAATAAAGACCCTTCTTGTGGTGCTGCTAATCTCATTGGTAGGATTCTATTTGTCAACCTAAGTGCTTTGGTGGTCTAGGTCTTAGAAAGGCTAAGATTACTAATATGGCATTTCAAATGAAGCTTCTTTGGAAAATTCTAGCGAAACCGGATAATATTTGGGTAGATTTGATTAATAAGAAATATTTGAAAGGGTCTTCTATTTGGTCTTATTCTCCTCCCTCTAATTCGTCCTGGCATTGGAAAAGTCTTCTTCGGCTTCGTGGTTTTTTTTTAAAAGGTATTCGGTGGCAGCTTGGGGATCGCTCAGACATTTCTTTTTGGTATGATAGTTGGGTTTATCCTGTCCCTATTGCTTCCTTGGTTTTCGGACCGCATTGTTTTGACGCAATGCTTGTTAGTGATTGTTTGACTGTTGACAAAAGATGGAACAGGGAGTTCCTTAACGATATCCTTCCTCCAGCTATTGCTCTTGATATTATGGGAGTTTTCATCCCCTCGAATGCTCGTCGGGATAAGCTTGTTTGGGGGTTAAATCCTGATGGTATTTACTCTATCAAGTCGGGAGTTAAACTTCTTCAAAGCCTGGATAATCCGGTTGCCCAAAAGGTGGGATTTAACTGGATTTGGCAGTTAAATGTTCCTCCGAAAGTAAGAATTTTTTCTTTGGAAGGTTTGTGTGGATGGTCTTCCCTCTAAAGCCCAGTTAGAAAAAAGCCATGTTTTTAAGCCTCGGGATCATTGTGTCTTGTGTGGGTTTCATCAGGAAGATGCTCACCATCTTTTGTTTGATTGTCCCTTTACCCATGATGTAGCATTTGCTATTTCCCAATATGAGGAGTGGCCTTTGGTGCCAGTAGTTAATGGTCATTTGTCAATAGCTGA
The DNA here is from genome assembly GCA_947648045.1 of Beta corolliflora. Classification (NCBI taxonomy): domain Eukaryota; kingdom Viridiplantae; phylum Streptophyta; class Magnoliopsida; order Caryophyllales; family Amaranthaceae; genus Beta; species Beta corolliflora. Next base: position 317,371 of record CANSZD010000559.1, on the reverse strand, counting down.
TAGTTTTTTCTTCAATCCGTGATTTGATTAGTAGCTCGGATTTTTGTAAAATGGCTATAACTTGGTGGCATTTTTGGTTTGCTAGGAATAAGATTATTTTTTCAGGACGAGAGCATTTCAGTTTTTAAGTCGGTTTCTTTTATTAGACATTTTGATAGAGATTGGTCTATTTTAAATGCCAGCGATTTTGATCTGCCCAAAGCTAGTAGTCCCAGGTTTCCAGCTAAGGCTGTTAATGCTGTGAGGGTACCTAGAGAGAAGTGGTGGGTTAATCCCCCTCAAGGCTCGTTTAAAATGAATTTTGATGGCTCTAATTAAGCTTCAAGATAGGAGGACTGCTTGTGGCTTTATCATTAGAGATGCTGTTGGTAAGATTTGTATTATGGGTGCCATCTCCCTTCATAATAGTTTGTCTATCTTAGTGGTTGAGGCCTAAGGGATGAGAGAAGCTGTTCGTGCTGCCTTAGCGCTTGGTATTAAGAATCTGTGTGTTGAATAAGGCGATAATCTTGTCGTCATTAACTCTCTCCGGAATTCGTGGAAAGTCCCTGGGAAATTGATCATTTGGTGTGTTATGCAGGTGCAGATTTAATTTGCTTCATATGGGGGAGGTTTTGTTCTCCCACTGCTTCCGGGAAGCCAATCTGGTTGCGGACTTCCTGGCTCACAAAGGTCATTCGTGTTGCTCTCTTCATCACTGGTTTGAGCTTCCTGACCTTGGTTTTCTTTCTATCATCCGTAAGGATGTTTTAGGTTGGTCCTATTCTAGGGGCTAATCTAGGTTCTTTTCCTCATTAAAAAAAATAAAAAAAATAAGCCAAAGGATGATGTGTGGTGTGATGGTGTCCCCCTTTGAAATGACTAGATTACCCTCTAATAATTTAAAACAACGTTTTCTTTTTATAAAAAATAAAAAAATGAGAATCAATGCAACTTGCCATATGGAATAAGTAAAAAATGGAATATGCAATCACCATTAATAACATGACAAAATAGATTGACACAATCAATTCACGAAATTAATTAGAATATTCAATAAAAAAAGGTAGCGATATATCCTGACAACATAATACTTCGTATTTACAAAGTTCAAACAATATGGTTTATTAACATTTACAATCGTTAAAGAACTATACTAAAGTCATTAAAACAGGTAAAAGTCTGTCACATTCAATTTAAAAAGATAATAATATCTACAAAAAAACCTCAATAATTTACATCACTACCAAAATAATTTTAGATTTAAAAAAACATGCCCATTCGTACATATAGCTACATAAGGTTGTTGACGCACGCATCGCGTGCATATACGACTAGTACTAATATATTAAAAGGTGAACCTAAACAAGGAACGGTGACACGTGGCGCTCTCCCTAAGGGCATTTTACTCCATGTATATATTAAAGTCTTAACCACTAGACCAAGTGATATTTAGTTTTATCATCTTAAAGTATAATATTGATAAATGAAAATTTTTCTTACTCGGGGCATAGCTCGGGCCTAATAACTAGTTATAATATTATTGAGAGGGATGCAGCGTAGGTGTTTGTTTAATGACCTCCATCAAATCCTCCTCACTTTCTATTGCTCATTTCTCATTTTATTTTATTTTTAAAAATGATATTTTTTTTTCCCATAAATGTCGCGCAAAATCTAAATCTAATATAAAGATATATCCTTTACCTGTATAAAAAAAGGAGAAGAGTCAAAGGAAGTGAAGTTTTAGTAGTAATTTTCATTTTTCCCTTTATACAAAATTTCATACTTCATAAGACATTTTAAGGAGGCGTCACTACCTTAGTGGCTTCTTTGGACCAGAAGATCTTATAAGAGAGATCCATGATTAGGAAGGGTCTGATGCTTACCGTTGTTGCTACTGCAGTTTATCACATCTGAATAGCCAGGAATGATGCTTTTTTGGCATTGTAAGGTGTACAGGGTGGATAGCATTGTTGCACATATCCAATACATAGCTAAGAATAGTTAAATTTTGTTTGCCTAAGAAGTGTAGTGCCATAGATAAAGAGTGGATAGAAAATTTTGTTGATTGTGTTGGTGTTGGGCCGTTTGTGGCCTGTGGTATGTATTCTAATGTTTTAAGGCATTGGTACCAAGTAGAGCTGTCAAAAAATAACCTGATCTGACAACCCGACCTGAACCTGTAATGACCTGTAACCGACTTGCACCTGAAATTTTGGTAAAACAGGTCACCTGAAACCTGACCTGCACCCGACCTAATAATAACCGATACATGATCTTGACCCAACAATCTATGACCTGAACCTGAACCGACTACCGCCCGAAAAAGACCAATAACTGAAGTGAGCAGATCTGACAACGATCTGAACCCGATTCGACACCCGACCTGATTAGGACCTGAAACTGATTATAACTCGACTCAACCTGTTATTGTCCCGACCTGTTGCGACCTGTTACCTTATTTACAAGACCTGTTGCGACTTGGTACATGGTTTTACCCGACTTGTTGCTACATGTTACCCGACTTGTTGATTTTTGATAACTCGAATTGTCATTGATTTCACCATATAGTAACATAAATTATAAACTAACATTATTACAAAAAGGCATATAACTAGATGATTGATTTTCAATGAAATATTAAATAATGAAAAAACGGTTTTTTAACCAAATACACCCGACAAATTAAAAAATTCATCATATACCCTCAATGTTCCAAAAATTCACCATATACCCTTGAGTTTTCGAAAACGTTCACCAAATGCCCTTTTTCTAACTTCCGTTAACTCACCGTTAGCTTTATTTACGATTTTGCAATCATTAAGCCCTAACCCTAATTCTAATCAAACCCTAACCCTAATCTAACCCTAACCCTTACCTTAACCCTAATCCTAATCTAAACCCAAATCTAACCCACCCCCCCACCCCCACCCCACCCCCCCCCTCCCCCTCTACTCCACCGGCTAGCTCCCCCCTTCCCCCTCCCCGTCGATTTCCCCACCCCTCCCCCCCTCCCCGTCGAATTCCTCTAACCCCACCACTCCCCTTCGACTTGAATTCCCCTAACCCCACCCCACCCCTCCCCTTCGAACACTGCGTAACAAACGCACAAACGCACCGGAAATTCCCCTTCCCTTCGAATTGCACGAGACACACGAAATGAAAAGCGGGCACCGAAAATTGCGGACCCGACGAGGCGGCGTGAGTGCAACGTCTCCATGGAGTACTAGATCGAACGAGAGAGGAGAGCGAAGGAGGAGAGAAGCGGGGGTGGGGGGCTTTCAATTTCTGGGCGTTGCGGGGTGCGGGAGGGAGGGGGAAGGGGGTAGGGGCTGCGGCGAAGGGGAGATGGAGGGGAGGAGGGGGGGAAAACGACAGGGGAGGAGTGAGAAGAAATCGCGGGGTAAGGGGAGGGGGTGGGGAGCGACGACGACGGGGAAGGGGAGGGGGTGGGGGGTGGGGGCGGCGGCGGTGGAGGAGGAGGGGGAGGGGGGGGGTGGGCTCGGGTTGAGGAGGGGGTGGTGGGCCGGGTGGGTTAGGGTTTGGGGGAGGGTGGGTTAGGGTTAGAATTAGGGTTAGGGTTAGATTAGAATTAGGGTTTAGGGTTTAGGGTTAATAATGGCAAAATGGTAAATAAAGCTAACAAAGGGTTAACGGAAGTTAGAAAAGGGCATCCGGTGAACGTTTTCGAAAACTCAAGGATATATGGTGAATTTTTGGAACATTGAGGGTATATTGTGAATTTTTTAATTTGTCGGGGTATTTGGTGAAAAAACCGATGAAAAAATTTGAAGCAGTGAAACTGTGACACACAAGTTTCATGACCCGTTCCATACCCGAAGCGATCCGAAACCAAGTATGGCACAACCCAATAACTAACGACCTGAACTTGACTCGAACCTGACCCAAACCGTTATTCTCTTGACCTGATTAGTATCCGACCCACTCATGACCTGAACCTGAAAGCACCCGCTACAAACCTGCTATAAACCCGACCCAACACCACATGACCACGAAAGACGACCTGTCCCGAAATTGACCGTGCCGAACCCGACCGAACCTGAAAGAAGAAACAAACCGAGGCAGACCTGACCGAATTACGATCGTTCCCGACCTGCACCCGACCTGTTTGATTTATTGACCTGACACGACCTGACCGAACATGACCTGAAACCTTAAATGACCCAACCTGAACCCGACTCGAGTAATTGAATTGACAGCTCTAGTACCAAGAGGTAAGGTGTACATTTGTTTTGGAAGTCAATACATACCTTACTTATATTTAAAAAAAATGTAAGACTGTTATACAATAATTTATGGTAAACTGGAGGTAAGTGTTTACCATAAAAGATCATTTATATTAGAAGTGACCCCATTAATATGCCAACACGGAAACACCATAATTGGTTTCACCAACCATGGCTAACCACGTGCACCACTCTTATATGACTACTACTGCATGGACTATACATAAATCACAAAGTTTTGGTTGTAATTGTTACACCACTTGTAGCGTAATAACCCTCTTCCCACAACCTCCACCATTTGTCACACCGTACCCCGACTCCTAACAGAATCGAGTCTATAGCTACCAATGCGCATCCAGGGCCAACAACTGTTTTCAATAACCAACACAAGTTCTTCCATCGCATTTTGTCTTTACTCATGTACACCTTGAGAAACTTCCCATGGGATCACTCATCCCAACACTACTTCCAGCCAAGCACGCTTAACTTTGGAGTAACTTAGAAAATGAGCTCTCTAAAAGAAAGATGCATCTTGTTGGCATAAGTAGCTTGCTAAATCCCCGTGGAAAGCAATCATAAGTGATATTACATACACCCCACTTGATACGGGTGTTCATGGGTGATTAAACGTCCCGAAACAACATTTTGGTACAGTAACCGAAAGTTTCGATTCACTCTTTTTGCGAATCGTAACCGTTACCGGTTACCGCCTAAGCGGTTAACCGTTTTTTCGATACGGTTTTTCGGTTAACCATTAATCGTTATTTAAGTTATACTATTATATTTTACTTAATGTACATACTATATATTTTCTATGTTTTTGTGCATATACTTTAATATTATATATACTCTAATATAAAATGTATTATAAAGTGGATAATAAATCCATTGAAAAACATAACTAACACTAAGAATTCACTCCATTTCCTAATTATAGTGTTTATGTTAGTACTAGAGTTTCGAATAATCATACTTCCTCTAATTGTTGTAACATAGTAATAAATATTAGAATTAATGTAATTGTTGGAAAATGTTTCACAATAATTAAATAGAGAAAAAAAATATTTCGGTAAACCGCTCACTCAAAAATCATAACCGTAACCGTACCGTTTAACCCTTACTTTTATCGGTTCGGTAACCGTACCATTAAAATATATTTTTATCGGTACGATTACCACCCATTTAGATCGATTTTTCGGTACGGTTTTTCAATTTCGGTTTCTTGTGAACACCCCTACAACTTGAGGACAACAACGTCCTCGTTGCGCCTGGAGACTCCACATATTTGGGCCAACGATCTATGGGTAGCCCCAGCCTAGAAACTAATCACATATTCGACCGCAGCCGTCGATATAGCCTCAAAATTCCTCCTCCACTAGGCGACTAACCTTGAATAAATAAACTTGTCATTCTTAAAACAATTTTGGGCTTAGCTCTTCAGATTGCTCTTCCTTTGGCCCGGACCAATTAGGACGACGAGGTAATCAGAAGAATCATATTCGCTTTATTTCTTGGACACCTTTATCCCTTCAACATCCGTTTTGGAACCACCTAGTGCTTCATTCTTCACGATCATCAAGCATTCATAGTCAACTCCAATGTTGATGTTTTTTAATCTGTATTTCCACCAAGCATAGTTTTCCCGTTGATCTTTAGGGTCTTGTTGTTATATCACATAACATTCATCTCTTAAGTACTCAAGATTTTACTTCACTACGTGTTACCCTTACAGGAAGAACCTGCTTTGATTTCAATTGAAGGTTCACTTGGTACTCAAGAAAGGAGGGATGAAATTGAGTACGCTAGCAAATAGTGTGTTCTAAAACTTTTATGATATGGGGAATCAGCTGAACTGGTTCTTAGTAGCGGAAACAATTGAACAATGTAATTGATAGAAGTAAAGCATGCACATATTTAACGAGGTTCAACTCAACTCAAAGTCTACGTCTTCCACCACTTAGTCACTTTTATTAATCTACTTCGAAGAACAAAAGTAACAAGCTCAAGAGCAGTTTGTCCTCCGTACAAACATTTCACCCCACACCTAACTCTAGTTGTGCTAATTTGCACTTGAACTCACAAGCACTCACGCTTGAACTCACAAACGCTCTCCAACCACTAACCTATTAGTGGTATAATTACAAGCTAAAAGTTGTTCTCTTAATAATGCTTACACACAAAGCTAAGTAAGAGATGTTAAAATCCTAGTATACACTAGTACAGAATTAACGATTTGCGTCGGACCTGGAAACACCATTTGCGTCGGACATAGGTCCGACGGCACAGGTCTTGAAGCAAATAAGGATACAAGATATGCGTCGGATCGAGACACGACGCAGATGGTTGGCTATTTGCGTCGGACTCCGCTCAACGTGCGACGCACATAACGCCTCGCCCTGCATACCATAGCCATTTGCGTCTCCCATCTGCGTCGCATGTTGAGCAATGTGCGACGCAAATGGTTAATCATCTGCGTCGCACAAGCACATCAACATTCGACGCAGATGGGAGACACGCCAATGCCCCAGCAGCAGCCTAGCAAGCCCAATCAACACTCATTTGTGTCGCACATAGTGCCACATGCGACGCAAATGATGCTCATCTGCGTCGCATGTGGCACTATGTGCGACGCAAATGAGTGGTTTTTGGGTTTTTTTCCAGCTTTTTTTTTCTCTCAAACTCACATATTGCTCGTACTATTTATCTGGGTAAATCAAGACATGATTCCAAAAGCAAATAATTCCCACAATATGATTTAAAATCACAATCGAATTACGCAATAACATGTATTTCTGCATTAATAATGTCAAATATGTATTACAAACCACTATAATCGATTTAGATTGAGAGAAAAAATATGTACAATATATACAAACAAATTACATAGTAAATATGTAAAAAAAATGTAAAATTAAAACTGAATCTAGAACAATAAAGGAACATTGCAGCCGACGTTTTCCGATGAGCTCGAGGGAGACGACTTTGAGAAGAAACAATTCCAGATCTGAAAATGAAAATAAGAATTTCAGAACTGAAAGTTAAAAAGAAATTTCTAGATCTGAAAATAAACCCTAAAAATGCCAAAAAAAGTAAACAAAAAAAATCAGATATAAAAAATAAAAATAAAAACGAAAGGCCATTATTTTCAATTACATGAACTAAGTCAGTAGAAAGTTTTTATTTTTTAGATCTGAAAATGAAAAAACGAATTTTCAGATTTGAAAACTAAAATAGAAAATTAGATCTAAAAATGAAAAAACGAAATTCTAGACTAGGATAAACGCCAAACATATCAGATTTAAAAATTGAAAAAAATTCAAACCTGTCAAAGCGAGAGAAAAGGTTCGCCGCTGAAGATTCATTCGCAAATATGTTCGTTCGCTGAAGGTTCATCCGCTGAAGGTCACCGCTGAAGATTCGTCCGCTGAAGATTCGCTCGCTGAAGGTTCGTTCGCAAACGATGTGATGCGCCGGAGTGTGTGAGAGTGAGACGGAAAACGGAAGGCTCGACGGAGTGAGAGTGAGGGAGAGGAGAATCTGATGAGAGTGAGAGAATGTGAGAAGGGGCGCTTGAGAGAGATTTAATTTAGAGAGTGGTTTGAGAGGCTGCGCTGGAGAGAGTTTATTTAGGTTAAATGTGTTTGGTTGGTCTTTACAAGGTGGGCCGAGGATCTGCGTCGGATGGGCCATGAGGTCCGACGCAAATCATCTACTCATCTGCGACGCATGAACTCACTCGTCCGACGCACATCGTTTGATACAATCATGGGATCCAGCCATGTGCGTCACACTTTAGCTGCATCTGACGCACATTCCTTAATAGGGATCCAAGTCATCAGCTTTTAGACGAAAACGATTTACGTCGCATCCCGCAAGCATGCGACACAAATCATGGGATCCAGCCATGTGCGTCGCACAATAGCTGTGTTTGATGCAAATCATGGGATCCAGCCATGTGCGTCGCACAATAGCTGTGTTTGACGCAAATCATGTTCATCATCTGCGTCGCGTTCTCAACCTCGTGCGACGCAAATGACCCTATCACCCATCTGCTGTCATTTTGTGCGTCGCACATTCTCTAATGTGCGATGCAAATCGGCTATTTGCGTCTGTGCTTCTAGCGTGCGACGCACATAGACTGACGCAAATATGCATTTTTCTACTAGTGATAGTGTGTGCTCAAAATAGAGAAACGGTTCAACTATTTTTTGAGGTGCTCTACAAATAATACTCGATTTTTCCAGGAAGAGCAGCTACGAGTAATTGAGAGTATAATCAATATTTATAGGCTTTAAAAGAGTGATTTTGTTACCTAGAATTAGATCATATCTTGGGTGGAAAATACTTTCCAAAGATACACAAGTATATGGAAAGTATCTTGCATATTATCTAGTTTCCATAAATGAAACAAGATAATATCCGAGATATTATTATGAAATCTCTCACCCAAATATTCTGATTATTATTCCCCTTGAGTTGGCACATAATTTTACCAAAAATACTTTTAAGAAATTAAGCATCTTCAATAATTTAGAAAATTGTTTAAACCGGTTAACTCTAAAATAGGTAAGTTAACAGTTTTGGCGAATTGTTTCCTTGACGTGGTAGTGTTATATGTACTGACAACTAGTTCCCGTATTCATTAGGGGTGAGCACAACCGGGAACACGGTCAAAATTCCGAGAATTAGACCCAGACCCAGTCAGAACCGGTTCCTAAAATTTGGAACCGGAATTGGAATTGGTTGGACCAGGTCCTCATTTTCTGGAATTGGTCTTGGAACCAGTTGGGACCAGTTCCAACACCGGGTACCCGGTTCTCTGGAAGTGTGATGTAATGTCGATTTTGACTGGAGGTGACTTTCTAGAATTGGTCTTGGAATCGGTAGAAATCGATTTTAGTATTGGGTATCCGGTACCCAATGGCATTCAAAAGCTAAATTGTTTTATTGTTAAGCTTAATAAAGACAAAAATAAGAACCGTAGCATATATGTATTAGTATCCCTTGATATAATTTCGGACAAACTTCTATTGACGAGCTAATAAGTTTTAAGACTCTAAATTATTCATCATACATAAAAAAAAATTCCCCTAGGTACTTAGTCCGAGACCTGGTTTCATCAAGTATCTAGATTTACCGGGTACCCAGTGGGTACCGGGTCCAAAATTTTACTACCCAGATTTGGAACCACGTGCAACCGGGTCCTCAGATTTGGACCCGACTCGATCCCAACAGGACCGGGTTCGGACCCACCGGTCCAACCCGGTCCCAGTGCAGGAACCGGTACCCAGTTTTTCTGCTCACCCCTAGTATTCATAACACTACTAGTACCCTATTAAGAACAATCTAGTATTTTCCCCCACTTATCATGCACACAATATTACACAAAGACTTTATAAGATTTACCATCTTCATTTTCTTTATGCACTTCAGACTTCAACTTTTCTCGTGGAGATATTTAGATCTTCATGAGTTGGGCTTCATTAAACTCTGTCTTGGAAAGGACTTGTTTGCTGCACAGGGGAACACTAGAGAAAACAACAAAATACCTAATTGTTTGTTAGTACAACTCAACTGTTTGTCATCATTTCAAAATCAAGGAACTCAACATCCTGTGTGATATGTGTTTCTTGTTCTTGGTGAAAAGGGTCCAACCTAGTTGACTCACTTTGTCTTGAATTGGTTAGGTTGTAATTGTTGATTGATTTTAATATAATCTTACTTAGGGTGCGTTCTCTTCACCTTAATGAATTAAGTTTCAGGTCCAATCAGTTCAGTTCAGTTCTGATAAGTTTCAATCAGGTCCAATCAGGGCAATAAGTTCCAATCAGGTCCAATAAGGTCCAATAAGTTCCAATCAGGTGCAATAAGTTCCAATCAGGCTCAATAAGTTCCAACAATGTCCAAATAGTCAATGATAAATATTTTTAAATTAAAATTTTAATTAAATTACCACTATGATTATTATATAGTATTATATTTGTAATATTGTCTATTATTTTATTATTCATATTACTATTAGCTGATTATATTATTATTAAAAATTTTAATTAAAGTACCACTACAATTATATAGTATTATATTTGCATTATTATCTATTATTTTATTAGTCATATTACTATTAGCTAATTATGTTATTATTAAAAAATATTATAATCATGGTCAAATAAGGTTAACAATAATAATCATCATAATTATAATATTTTTTTTTGCAATTCGTCTTTAAATAACTAGAGATAACATGTTTTCGTTACTAATAACAATGAAAGATATAAATGTTATTAATTGATTTCCTACTAGTGCTTTATGAAATCAAAGCAACACTATTAGATATATTAGTGGTGAAAGTTGTGTATAGGTAAGCATATAAATAGTATTTTTTTGTTAAAATGTTAAATCATAAGAAATAATTAATAATTACTATTTTTTTGAAGGATAAATTTTAATGTTTATTATGTTATAATAAATTTTGAGGGATAATATTTATGTTAGGGGTAATATTTATGTTATTACTCATCAAATTTTTTGTTAAATAAGGTCAAATAAGTTCCAATCCGGTCCAATAAGGTCTAAGAAGTTCCAATCAGGTCTAATAAGTTCCAATCAGGTCAATAAGCTTCAATGAGGTCCAATAAGTTTTAATCAGGTTCAATCAGGTCCAATAAGTTGAATCATGTCCAATCAGGTCTAATAAGTTCAGTTCAGTTCAGTTCAGTTCAGATAAGTTCAGTTCAGGTGAAGAGAACGCACCCTTAATTGCTTAGAAAAAAAATATGTAAAGTATTAAATGAGACACAATAAAAATTAAAAAGAAATGAGGAGACAACAAATCCCTTTAACAAACGCACTTATGACTTTAGGCGATAGCCGCATATGTCATAACTGAGGTGGTTATCTTTGACTAGACTCGTAAAAATAACATATTAAAGGTCTTCTTTGACTTAATAAGCAAGAAACAAAGAGAAGAACATGAAAAATGATTTTGTTGAAAATCTCAACTCAAGTACCAAAACAAATGCACCATGGTCAGTGGCGGAGCCAGGATTCCGGAAGAGGGGTAGCGTTAGGGGTGTTCGCGGTTTGGGTTGGTGCGGTTTGGGATGTAACTCAACCCAAACCGCAAATATACGGTTTGACATTTTCCCAACCCAAACCGCACCGCACTTTTGGCCAAACCAACCCAAACCGAACCGCGCAAAACGGTTTGGTGCGGTTTGATTTGCGCAAAACCGTAGCGTAACTTTGTGACTATCACGAACAAAAAAAATCATAACTACTAAATTCAAAATGTTACAAAACCCAAATACAATCTCGAAGTCAATGAAGTTATCTGGTGAATGTTCAAAGAAGAACATTTCACCACTTGAAAATTCATTTGGATAAAACTCAACAAGTAGAAACAATTTTTCTTTGTCATATGATGCAAACTGATTAGTAGGATTAAGTGATTAACGCAAGACATTCAAATAAGTATTCCTTACTTTTCTCACCGAAACGATTTTTGATTTCTTGCAATTGTTGATCAATCACACTTAGAAGAACCGCAACTCGAAATATGAAGATTTGTAACTTGTGTCTTGTGACATAATACCATAAAATAATTCATTTACTAACAATCCATTAATAATTCATTAGTTAGCAATTCATTAGCATATCATTCCCAAATTTACAATAAACCAACAAATCACTAACAATCCATTAATAATTCATTCCCACAATTCATTAACAATCTATTCACTAAAAAATCTTATTCACTAAAAACTTTATTCACTAAAAATTCATTAATCCCAATATGGGTTGTAGTGTGAGAAGAAGGAAAGGTTTACTGGTATTTTATTCACTAACAATTCCACAATTACAATAAACTTCAATTCACTAATAATTCATTCACTATCATTATAATTCACATATCCAAATATCCAATTTCCAACTAATTATTAAAGAAAAAGGAAAAAAGTATCTCAGATCCGCGGTCACATAGACAGCCAACCTGAGCGGCAATGGTTGAGGAACTTAGCCTCCGGCGTGGCGGCTCACCAGAAGCTCAACACTCACCAGAAGTACGGGATTATAAGAGTGGCTTCGTGTTATGCAGCAAAGAAGGATGACGCAAAATTGAAGAATGTCAACACTCATCAGACGAAGATCGAAGTCGAAGAGGCGAATACCTGTCGCCACCTTGCCGGTCAATCACATAGCTCGCCGGTAAGTGAAGAGGAAAGGAGAGACTGAAGTCCGAGAGAGAGACTCTGAGACACGCAAGGGTTAGGTTTTGTTTTTCTGAATTTTTTTTTGGGAAAAAACAGGGGTAGCAAGTGCTACCCCTTGTTACTACGTGGCTGTGCCACTGACCATGGTTGTATTATTGTATAAGCCCTTGATGCTAGCTAGATCAATCGATAAGCCTCCAACATGAGTATATATATTGATTTACTAAATTGTAAATTTTGAATTTTACTCATTTTGTTTAATCATACATTCATTAAATATTGATTTACACTTTATATATCATATCGAACTTTTTTTTAAAGATGTTTCTATTAGCTTATGCAGTTCAATAATCTTTACGAATGCATAAATATCAATAAAAGAAACCGGAATATGAGTTAAAATCAAGTCGTAAATAAAAAAGTTAAGATGAAAGAGTAGATTATTTGTCAATAAAACTCCTTATTAATTAGAAAAACAAATAATATTACTCTTTAGTACCCTCACTAGCATGAAAATTTACGCACTGAACTAGATACGTAAAAAATACGAACACTAATTTCAAAATTACAGCATGATAATTAGATTATCTATACATTAATTAGTATTCATTATTTTATTATAGATGTACTCTTAGTTTCTTCAAGTATATTCGTGAAGATATTTAAAACGAGAATAAAAATCCGATAAAACAAATCACTATATTTCAAGTTTTTTAATGCTAATATTCTTCCCCCAATAAAATTTTCAAAATATTTATTCATTTAACATAATTGTATTGAGTGTGTCTTGGGTGTAACATGTTACATCATAACTTATTGTGTGACATGACATAGATTTTAACAAGAATGACATGGATTATACAAATAATGACATGAATCTCATGCCATTTTGTCATTTATTTCATGTCATTTGAGTTTTTTTTTTTACAAAAGAAGTTGTAATATGTGGGTTGTTACACCATAAATTATGATGTAACAGTTATACCCAATAACTTGTAAATTGTATCATGTACTCCCCCTCCCCCACACAATTAAATGAGAAATATTAAACAATAAAAATGTGTGTTATAAGACTCGAACTCATGACCTCTCATTTGATATACAAATGCACTAACCAACTACTCTATTATCTCATATTGGTTTTTATGGGAAAAATAATATATTTAAAGACAATATACTTTTCTATTTTTAAGACAATCAAATACATTTAAGACAATTAAATACAAATGTATATATTAATACTCATTAACCTTTTGTTAATAATATCGTGTCCTACTTTTCAGCAATCTTATATTAAAACAAAAGCTCTTCAATTTTTTATAACCACCATAATTAATATTACTACACCATTTCATTGCATCGGTTGTATTCTTACACATTAACCTACATCTAAAAAAAGATTGTATTATATTTTTTATAAGTAATTATATATTTATAAATATGTACTCTCTTGAAGCCGATGTTATATTGATGAATAATTCATATTATAATTTACTATGTAGAAAATTTAAAAGGAACTGGAGATCACTTCCTAAGCACAATCCAATGCATATAACTCTTTTTTTTCCACTTTTAATTTCTCAAGTATTTGATTCAATACTTCAATTTCACATTAATAAATTATTAGGGGCATCGCCCGAGCCAACAACTAGTGTAATCCTAAACCCCTTAATAACCGATGGAAAAAAAATTAACTAACTTGTGGTTATAGTATTAGTCTCCTTATTTTGACTGTCCCTATAACAAGTGGATTCAGTAGCCTGCCAAAAAAAATAATGAATTCAAAGTAAAGCGGTAATATCATGACAAATTCGCTAAAGCTATCTTAACCAATAACCAAATAAATCAAAGTATGAGTGTATGACTCAGAGGCCTTTACTTTAAGTCTTTTGTATCAAGGGATTACCCACATTTAAACAATATTGTAAAATACTACCTCCGTTCCTATTTAATCTACACAGTTTTCTTTTCACTAGAACAAAGGAAAAAGTGCAAAAGTATGAGAGAGATAGAGGAGAGGATTTATGAAAAGTGGGGAGTAAGAAGTACAAAAAGTAAATAAAAAAAATAGAGGAGAGAGAAAAATGGGGTAGGTGAGGGGTTTTAACTTTTAAGTGGATTAATTTATTTGGTGAGGGACCACATATGGACAAAAGTGGAGAATAATGATTGGGCATTTTACCTTAATTAGATTAAGTAACAGTGTAACCATTAAAAAGGAACGACCCGAAAAGAAAAGTGTATAGATTAAAAAGGAATAGAGGTAGTAAGTATTAACTAATAAATCATATAATGTCCTAAATGCTAATCCTAAACATAGTGTTGCAGTTGAGTATCCTAACTTTTATCCCCTCATCAGCTATTGCATTTTTGCATGCATATAGTAACTTTTGCTAATATTTGAGTAGCAAGTTAAGCAAAAAAAACTAATCAAATTAAGCAAATTCATGAAATTCATCTATATTGGTATGTGAATTCGAGTGTGCAAACCTATGATTTTGTAAAGTCTCGAGCTTTGTGCATATAAAGGAGATTAAGATTATCAATGCTATTAAGTAATTGATCGAAGCTTTTTTCTTAAGGTGAAATTTCTTGCTTTTTCTTGGTTTTATATTCTTTTGTTCATGTACTTTACTGCTTTTTGCACCTTTTCTTTTTTTTGTAATAATTGTTTGGTCAGTTAATGCGAAATCAAATCATATGGAAACAAAAATAATGTGCTTTACTTGCACATAAGTCATTCTCTGTTGTTCCTCTCTCTTCTTTTCTTGCTAAGAATGGATAGAAAGATATCTTAATTTTACACACAAAACATGAGTTTGCAAGGGCAATTTCTGTAACATTACTTGAAATGGAATCTACTACTGTCTTATCTCGCATTTAGGTATCCATAGTTTTTTTTTTCTTTTTTAGAAGGTATATGTCCCAATCTCTTAGTTAATGAACCCGAGCAGTGCGTGCACTACACAGTACACACGCCCTAACTAGCCAGAACACGTGCACGCACCACTCATGTCATCTTTGATTTAAGTACACCCGGGGATATAATAGATGTTTCAAGTATAGGTGGGTGCTTCACTTTCGGATCAAAAATTCAAAAGCCTTTAATCTTGGAATCCTCTGTTTGGGAATTAGTATATGAACTAGGCTAAGCAAGAGCTTTTTCAAGTGAAACCAACTTTAACCATGAGCATTAGAAAAGAGCAACATTCCTTTCTCTTAAGACGTGTACTTGCATTGAAGCTTCTCTTTACTAAAGTTCCTTGTTTCCAAATTACTTTATATATTTATGATGTCTGATCATTAATTCTCAAGTATTCTACTGTATTTTCATATATCTTTCTCTTCCCCCCCCTCTCTCTCTTTCCTCTGTGCAGTGGATAGTGTTGGTGAGTTCATACTTTCATCTCTGTATATAATATATGGTACAATAAATCTTATATATTATGATTTTAAGGTTGTTTTTTCTGAACTTGGGTGCATGGCAATAAAATGGCAGGTTGATAAAATAAAAGCAGAGATGGTTACAACGCAGATTACAAAATCAGGGATGTATGTAACTTTATTGATAATCATCATCAGCTCAAAGTTGGTTCTTTCTGAAGCTGAAATTTTTTCTAACAGTATTGAAACAGGTAAATTTTGCAGAATTAGTTTATGCTTAGTTACAATGTTAGATATTAGGGTGGTGATTTCTTTCAATGGAAAGTTTCAACCATATCACTAACCAGAGCTCTTCTACAATCTTTTGTTGTGGAACTGTTGATGGAAAATTTGATGCATCATTAATGCCTTGTTTGTTAAAAAGTTCTACTATTGAATTTATATGTAATTTGGTAAGAAAACTCGCATAAGTTACATGGTAACATTGGTCAAATTTTAAATGACTCTTTTTCTTTGAAGTAGTAATAGATGATTTTCCGCAAGGTGTGTTAACCTTGGCGGACATTGATATTACTTAATAATATTATTGCCTGTTTCCCCTCAAAAAAAAAGTAGTAATAGATGATATGAATCATAGGATATTTCACATGAAAGCCATATATTTAGGATTGGAATTGCATTGCCATGAATATGTTACGATTAGATTTTACAGATTCATATCCAAATTTGTTAATATTACAACTATTTAGAAACTACATGCCAAACTGGTCATAAGGGTCTCATTTCAACGTAATCATAAGGCTGAAATATGCATCTATTTCCTACCAAGCTTAGCTTAAATCTACTGGTAAGACTTACCCATGATTATGGGATCAAATTTCACTCGAGCACTTAGGCGTAGGATGTCCTTACCCTTCCCCACACTCGGGTGTCTAGGCTATTGTGATGGACTACACTATCTCTTGAAATAGGAGGCCCACGGCCCATACTTGTAACTAACCAAATCATATATACTTCCTCCGTTATTAATTGACTGCAATGCCTTGATTTATTGATCTACATATTTATTGATGTGTAACTTTAACCATTAATATATATGATTATCTTTCTTGCTTTAAATTATATAAAAAAAATTAATAAATATATATTGACATACATTTAACAATATTGTAGTTTTTTTTCCTATACTCCCTCAATTTTTTAGAATTTGTTTCACTTCGACTTTTTGCATTGTTCACGTATTATATTTTAACAATAATGTTTAACTAATATACATACACAAAAGTATTCGGAATATACAAAATGTATTATATACAATGTTATAGTTTTCTTGATGTATATTTTCAAAATATTAGATGTTTTAGAATTTAATTACTTCCTCCAAATTTTTGTTTTTCTACCATTTGTTCTTTGCACGTTTGTCAATGCACAATTTTGAGCAATTATATCTATAGTTAGGTATAAGTAAATATTATAAATAGTTGCTATTTTTAAGATATATATCGAGACAAATCCAACAAGATCCTACATGAATACGTTTTCCTTATGTGTAAAATAATACAAGATGGTCAAAATAGAATTTGTAAATAGTGTCAAAAGTCAACATGGTAGAACTAAAAAAAAAAGTAGATAATTAAAGATTTTAATGGTCAAAGTTATGTACTGATAAACGTGAAAAAGTGGACAAGTGGGAAAAAAAACAAAGTATTAGCCGAAAATATTTGACCAAAGTTACTCTACGAAAAATGCAGAAGGCAGTGTTGTGATAAAATAAAAAGGGGAGGTCATGTATATAAATATGATATATGCACACACATTGACTGGTCAACTACTCCAGATTCATACAATGAGGCGTAAACTGCAAAAGCTAACGGGATATACAAACCCTCTCCACAAAAATTGGGCTTTGGGTCGTATAATGTTTCCATGATACCTAAAAGCCTCTGCACAAAAATTTCAGTAACACACCAAACAGTATATTTCTTCCTGTCAACATTAGTGCAATAGTGCTCTTGCCTAAGTAGCCAATACAACTAAATACTAGATACAACAAAAGACTTCAGTGCTTTTATTAGTTTCTACCGTATTCCTTTTTTGGGATGTCACTTATTAGTTTACCCATTTCTTTTGTTTCTATTTTTTGGAATGGGGCCACAAACTTTCCATCACACATACATTCAACTTTAATATAAAATAATAGTTTATAACTTTTCTTTCTATGTCCCACAACATTATTTCTCCTAAAACTCGCAAAAGTAAACGGAAGACACTAATAAAGACCGGAGGGAGTAGTTTAGTATAATAAGCTAGTCTGCTTCATTAAAGTCTGGAGAAATCCACAACTCTGTAATTCTCTATACACGTATGTGCATACGTCAACAGTGCTAGCTAGGCTTGCATTTCGATTTATAATGGCTATTGTATTTCAATGATCTAGTGCCCCTAGTGGTTCACACATATATATAAAATGGTAAAAGTCATTTACAATGTGAAGTCCTATAAGTTTCAACATGTTCAGAAAAATTCAGTTCACATAAGTTCAACAAAAATAAGATAAAGAAAACATACCCTAAAGACTTCCAATTTTAGCAACACATCTAGAATTCTAGATACGCATTGGTCGACAATGATAAGATTGTTCGTAACGTCCCTAATCCCATTCTTACATAAACATACATTACTAATGGATCATAATAGTTTTGACAGGAAGAAGCTTGTTACAAACACAAGATGTCTCGAGCACCATATACCAACCAAATGAAATAGTACGCGTAGATCCACTAAACCAATTCAACAAATACAAAGGCAGCTATAACATCACAAACATGCATTATTGGAGTGTAAGCCCCTCCAGGCTCCAGCCGTCCCTCTCACTAATAAACACCATGTTGATCTATAATAATTTAGAAACTATGTTTACCATTTTTTGCAGTCAACCATATTTACTGGAATTTACGGTTTTGCAATCGCACTGTTATGGCTCATCGTCGGCATTGTGTATGCCATATATCTGCTAACAGCTTCCTGCTGTAGAACCAACAACCAACAGCTGAAAAGGAGAACACAATGTCACAAGCCATGTTATCTTTTCCCTCTCATCCTGAGCACAATTATTGCTATCCTGGCAATGTAAGCCCTCAAAGCATTACTAAATTGTCAAATACAATTAATATGCTACATTTCTAAATGCGTATAATAGGTAAATTCCTAAGTGTGTTGATGATATATAAAATGGAATTTCAGAATTGCATCTGGGGTTGCTCTTGAAGGGAACATGAGATTTCATTCTAGAGCAAAGACCATTATGAGTGTTATAATCAATACGGCAGACCAAGCATCCAATACCATATATAATGCCACAGGACCAATGAGGAAGATTAGTGCAAACTTACAACGACAATCAACTGATAGTGTTAATGGCGTGGATGGGGCTGATGCTGCTGATATTGCTGGTGCAGCTAGCTTCATGGCTTCGACATCTGACAAGCTTGATTATGCAGCAACTGGCATAGAAAGACAAGCTCAGAAAAACAGGCACTTGGTTGAGAGGGGTCTGACAATATTGTAATATATTCCTTCCTTTTTCCCTCTCTTCACATATTTGTAGATTGCAATCTCTAATTAGGCTTCACTTTCGCGATTCTCATCCCTGTGAACTCAAACTGGATTTCAGGAACATTTTGACTATCATCACAATATCCTTGAACCTGGCTGTCATGATTGCCCTTACAGGTAACCAGCTTGTCTCAAATGTATACGCAGAAAGGGGTAACACATAATCACACTTTACCAATATGCCAACCTTATTCTTTTCATCATCTGACTGTAAATACTAAACAGTCTTTCCCTTGCAGTTTTTGGTATACTGAGATTGCGTCGAGTACTCCACATGTGAGTACATTGAACCTCCAAAATAACCCCAGGTGTCGAAACATCTTTGCAATATAGCAGCAAGTGCTTACTTGTTCTTTCATCTTGCACAGGCTAATCATATTCGGCTGGCTTCTAACTGCCATCTGCTGGCTGTTCTTTGGAGCATATTTTGTCCTTGAAAAGTAAGCTTCCACTCTTTTGTGTTGATTCTCAAAAATTCGTAGCTCAATGAAGATAGCATATACTACCTCTGTTTTTTTTAGTTGCAACATTTGATTATCTTAATACACTCACCAAAAAGCCATTTGTTGCAACTTAAAAAAAAACAGAGGAAGTATATTTTACCTTAAGCACAGTGTAGATAATTGTATAACTACGCAGATTCTCCTCAGATACATGCACAGCTCTTCAAGACTTCCGACATAATCCAGACAACAGCAGCTTGAGCTCGATCCTTCCTTGTGATGAATTTCTTTCAGCAAGAACTATCTTATCTGATGTTGGCCTTGGAATCTATGAGATCGTTGACCAGGTAACACATCATAATGAATTAATGATATACTGAGTTGAGATAAATGTTATGAACAAGATGAAACTATATAATCAGCGATTGCTCACCACTTCTCTAATAATAAATGCCTGCAATGCTGAAGTTATCTCTAAACAAAAATTCATCTAAAACACCAACTTTCCTGTGGATTTAATATCACAGGTAAATACAAATATCACTCTCCTGAGGAGTAATTCATTCCCAGGTCTCGAGTACGTATGCAACCCTTTCTCTGGACCACCTGAGTATTTGTATCAACCAGAAAATTGTGCAGCTGACACAATTACAATAGGTGATATCCCACAGGTATGCCAAGGACAATTATTGCCACTCAACAAGAATGCAATATTAAACAAGACCTGACGGGCTAAAGAATTTTTTTTTTTTGCAGGTGCTGAAGATGTTTACCTGTTCAGATAACAGTGGGACAAGTTGCCAGACAGCAGGAATCATAACCACCAGTGAGTACAATGTCATAGAAGCTTACACGACTTCAATACAGAGCCTGTTAAATGCATACCCAGATATGAAAAATCTAGTAGATTGTCAACTTGTAAAAGATGCATCCTCAAAGATCCTAGTTAATCACTGCAAGCCATTGAAGAGATGTGCAGAGACAACTTGGATTTCAATGTTAGTGCTTTCAGTATTGATGGTGATCTTGGTCCCAATATGGGCAAATTCTGGTCATCACGAACAAAAACATCATATAGCAAATGGTGTTGTACAGCCAAATACCGCAGAAGCAAATAATCTGGATCCTGAGGCAGCTAAAGCCGCTTTCGAACTAAGTTCAGTAGCCTGATTGATTTTAACCATAAAACAAGAATTTCTTAGGATAAGCAAGAGAGTTAAGTCTATGACTCTCTGCAATAGAATGCAGGTACATGTACAGTATACAGGGTTGCCTAGAAGCAAATACAAGAAATCCTACACGCCTTAGATAGGGTAGGAAACATAATCCAAGAACACCAAGCCCTCCAAGTAATTATGGTGTTTGGAGAGGACTAAACAATAATCCCTAGTATAGTCTGACACGACATTTTTGTACTAGCGGAAGAATACTTACCAATGATCACAATGATCACTGACAGATATACTATTATAATGTACAGAAATTCCAAGGACAATCCCACAGAGGAACAAAAAATTCTTCAATGTAATTGTATTTACATAACACGAAAACTTTTCAAGAAGCTATCCAAGTTTTGAGAGAACACGATGTTTAGTGAAACTAGTCAGTCACAGACATAAAAAAAGGGCTCGCATGCAAGATAGATAGAAGCCACATCACAATGCATAATCTGGTGATATGAGTTTTTACCCCATATAATTGCTCTGGAGGAAACTATGTATGAGCATCGACAATATATCATTTTAAGGAAACAAGGAAAGTCATATCACAGAAGTACATAATAAGGCAATAGGTATGAGAGGGCAGCGGCTGCATAAACTATAGGTTTACAGACAAAGAGACGTATAAAGATTGTCCAAAGTTTAAAACACGTTTGGCATCTCCACTCTTATTCAATATCTTAAAATATCGCTCAAATTTGACCTCATGACCTCAAAAAGAGAATACCACTTGGAATGCTAATACACCCTTTGCTAATTTTTGCCAATTATTTCACTTTCACTTGACACGTTTGTTGTCGCACAGCTTTAACCATTAATATCTTAAATAATCTATATGTAAAAAGTATAAAAAGTTGATATTTAAAAAATATATATTGAAACAAAATTTATAACATTGAAAATAATTACATTTGTTATCTTTATGAGTAGAAAAATATAATCAAAGTGAGGTATATAAATAGTGCACAAAGTCAAAGAAATATACCTAAAAAAAGGAAGGAGTAATATTTGAAAAAAGGCAAATAAAAAGAATGTGAGACCTTCTTACACAATGCAAATAGAATATAGCTAAGTCAACTATTTGAACATACTATCTAATTTCAGATCAAAAACAAAGATATGCAAAAAAGTAAAAAAGAAAGTACAAATTACTTGAACGAGAATAAAAAAATAAGGAGATTATATTCAAGGACAAGAAATAAGAAAACAATGATATTCCTCAACACAATCATGGGAGTCACTTATCATATTTGATGATATACAAGAACAAAAAAAGAGCAAGAGTAGACACTGATATAAACTAAAAGATTGACTTGTAGATCAATCATATGAAAAGTTTCTCAATAGAAATATTCAATCAGAGGGATTACAATGAACAGCACTATTATATGTTAACTCTGGTACAACAATGTAGAAATGCTGTAAAACCTCCTGCAACATTTCAGCTCGAACTGCCTCCATCCTGCAAAAGATGTGCATCTGAGGATGAGAACGTCATCCAATTAATTTATACCTTCTTTTGAGGTGGGGTTGTCGTGAAGGACACACACACGCACGCATGCGCACACACACACACAAATAAAAAAGAAAGGAACATAATGCAAGCCCTCGTCAAAGGACAGACACAGAGAAGAGTACGAATCCAAATATAGAAGCTTTATAAAAGCAAACTACATTTGTATCATACACTGTGGAGATGGTGAGGAGATATATTATACATCACAGACGAGCTATAATTGGAGATACCATTGAATCTGAAGTTCCTATAAAAATGGGAAATGCCCTAACTTTGACCTATATGCCCTTAGGCACGGCCATATGTTAAACAAGAAAGTATCTCCGTGAAATCCACTAACAAAAAAATCTACCACTTCTTTATAAACCAACACAGTAAAGCGAAACTTCAAATACTAGAAAAAGAACCAGTTCCTCCATTTGTCTCAAAACTCAAAAGCGTATTTCCAAAAAACCGTGATTCGAGACAATCTCCCACCACCCCCCCCCCAAAACAACCAAGTATCATGGTCATATACGATACGCCCTCTCATCATCGAGCTCACATGTAAAACCTGCTTTGTTAAATCTAAATAAGCATCAAGACATGCATAACTACCCCATCCAAGATTTAGGGGCTGCTTCATATTTAAAACTGACTGTTTTATCCACAATCATCAATGCTGGAAGACACATTATAAAAACTATACAGCCAAGGCCACGGCCTTTTCCCAACTTACTAACAGCAAACTAAAGTCCTACCTCTAGAAAACCAGATTGTTTCCTTTCTCCACTCTACTAAAACCCAAGGAAACCATTAAGGGCCAAATCGCCAATCAACACAACAATGTAATTTTTCTTGTCACTTTTGCATCACTTGAATCAATGAAGCTTTATGGAATAGCATTTAATTAAAACTATTCCAGAATCACACTAACTTAATTTTAGCCTCTCATGTCAAAGGTAAATGTTTTTATTCTCTCATCCCTAATAAACCCCTACCAACATTCTATAATACACTATATTCATGTAATCCACAACCATCATGTCCATCACATCTTAGTATTGCATACCAAACGCGAATTTCAACCGATAAATGTGATGACCACCAACAGCAAAGTAATACTAGCAAAACACAGTTTCCATATATGCTAAATGCCAATTCCTACTCCCATTGATATCATACAACTTTATCTCATCATATCTTTTGACATAAATTTCAATGATATCTCTCTCCATCATATCTAGAAATATATTTATACATACCTAAAATATCATAAAAACCTTAATTTCATTTCATTTTCGCAGTAATCTAAAGTTATAGTCAATGCAGATACCAATATTACAACTTCCACTTGCAAATTCTTGAAAATTCCACACTATGAAAACTAAAACTAAAAAATAATTCATATAACAGCACCTGAACAATTGAATTATGAGGAACAGATTCAAGATTGGCAACCCTAGCTTCCAGTGCGCCGAAATTGTCCTTCAACTGATAATAAATCGAACAAAATAAAAAAAAATTACACGAAAAGATTGAAGAAAAAACGCGTAAGTAAAATTTAAGGAAAGAGAGATTAAATTGGAGAGAGAAAATGAATACTTGATCAACAAGGAGGTAACGATCTTTGGAGAGGTCTCGATGAAGGAAGTAAGCAATGGCACCTCCATTGACGAGGAATCCGGAGGTGAACCATACCAGCCGGGTTCGAATCATTTTACGATCAAATTTGGGGAAGAAAAGGGAGAGAGAGATACAATTTACAAGAGTGCGATTTTGGCCACCTTTTCTCCCTGGTGGAGTCTCTAAAGAGGGGTGTTTCAATTAATTTTAGGAAAAATGGATCAGAATACCTCCAACTTTGATCCGTCCGCTTTTAATACCCCCAACTATGAGTTATTTCAGAATAACCCCAACTATATGACATGTCTTCCAAAAATGGACCGTGACCTCAATGAACTTGTTTAACAGGTTAAAAATGTCGTAGTATTAAATGCTCTTATTGGCCATCTACTAAATTTTTTGTTTTCAATTTTTTATCACCCCCTTTCCCTCTTCTTCCCCCACTCTAGTGTCATCCCCCTCCCTCCAAAAAAAACCCCCCACGCATTGTCAGGCCGCCACCCCCTCCCCCGAAAAAAACCCCCACGCACCGCCGCCCCTCCACAACCTCCCTACGGCACCAAATGATCAGACACACTCAATCCCCCTCCCACACCACCACCATCGCAGTAACAACTCAAAATGCTTGTTGAAACTCAAAATGCAACGTGAAGACCATGATTGTTGAAACTCAAAATGCTTGAAAAGATTTCAATTTGGTTTTGACTTACAAATTTTATATAATTTTGAGAAGTTTATATAATAAAACAAAATCAGTGATGAGAATTGGGTAAGAATGAAAGAAGCAAATTCAATTATAAAACTCACGAGAATTTCGTGAAGAGAAACTTGGGATTTGAAGTAGATGTAATCACCGGGAGCCGAGAATACGCCTTTGCCTTTGATGTTTTCATTGGAGCTGATCTTCTTCTAGCTTGCTACCGTTGAACTTGGAATTAGGAATAAAATGCAATGACCCAAGTTAATTTTAATTTCAGAAAATGTTTTATTGGTTTAAATCAAATAAAAAACTGGGGTCTTTTTATTTTCTCTCAATCTTCAATGGATTGAACTGGGGTGTCCGAAATCGGGATGATGCGGGAAGAGAGATATGAGAAGAAGCACGTAAATGGGTCCCGAATTCTATATAACATCTTTCCTTCTAACATGGTGGAGGAGATTGCGGGCTGATTTCGGGGTGTTGGTGGCTGGGAGATTTCGAGGGAGAGAGGCCGATGGGTAGAGAGGAGGAGGCGGTGGCGGTGGCGTAGGGGGAGGAAGAGGAAGGGGAGGGTGCTAGTGGATGTGGTGGGGGCTGGTGGTGGGTGGGTGGTGGAAGGGATAAGGGTGAAGGAAAGATAAACAAAAGGAAATTTTTAAAAAAATTACATGTTTTATAGGTTTCAAGTCACCTGAGAGCATTTTTGGCGGACATATCCAATAGTTGGGATTACACAGGAATAACCCATAGTTGGGGGTATTAAAAGCGGACGGGCCAAAGTTGGGGGTATTATGATCCATTTTTCCTTAATTTTACTAAAGTTTTAGGGGGCGTTTGGTTGGGGTATTGTGGAAAGGGTAAGGGAATCAAGAGACTTGTTGTTTGTTTGCTCAAATCAATGGAACCCTTTATCCTTTCCTTACCCCCAAAGTCCTCTACTTTCATTCCCCTATCCCCAAGGGTTTCACTTACCCTTTCTTTGACTTATTATTGACCATCTCTTTGACCACCCAACCACCACTTGACCCAACCATTCAACCACACCCGACCACCCTACCACCACCACCCGCGCACCCTACCACCGCAACCCGACCCCTCCACCACAACACACCATACCACCGCAACCGGCCCGCCGAGAAACACCCATACCATCCACCACCTAAACGACGCATGGGAGGGGGGGGGAGACCGCGACGGCAC
Source organism: Beta corolliflora (assembly GCA_947648045.1). Lineage (NCBI taxonomy): Eukaryota > Viridiplantae > Streptophyta > Magnoliopsida > Caryophyllales > Amaranthaceae > Beta > Beta corolliflora. The sequence goes on along the minus strand of CANSZD010000559.1, from coordinate 291,252 downwards.
GGGGGAAGGAGGGAGATAACGCAACGACGCAGGGGGGGGAGGGAGAGAACGAGGTGGTGCGGGGAGGGGGAGGGGGGAGAACGCGATGGGTAGGGGAGGGGAGGGGGGGGAGAACGCCACGGCGCAGGGGAGGGGAAGGGAGACCGCGACGACGCGAGAGGAGGAGGGAGGGGGAGAACGCGACGGTGCGGGGAGGGGGGGGGAGACAACGTGACGACGCAGGGGAGGGGGAGGGAGAACCGCCACGGGAAGGGGAAGAGGAGGGGGCGACGAGGTGGCGTTCTTGGGGTAGGGAGAGGCGGCGGGGGAATAGCAACAAAGGGAGGAGTGGTGGTGCTAGGGTGGAAGAAGGGTAAGAGGAGGAAGAAAGAGAATTGGCATTGTCTTAACCAAACACCACTCTAAATCTAAGGGTTTTCTTTTCCTTTCCCCTTCTCCCCCTTTCTTGATTCCATTCCCTTTACCCCGTAGCAACCAAACGCCCCCTTATTATATGCACGTTGCTTGTAAAGTCAAATATGAAATACTTCTTCCATTATGTTTTAAATGAAATGTAGGACCTTGATACGGGTAGGAGAGGAGAGATATAGAGAGAAAGAAAAAAAAAAAGGGATCCATGTTATTAGGAGAGACATATAGAGAGAAGTGAATATCAAATAAAGTAACATTTCATTCAATTAATTGTGTAATTATCTAGTAATCTGAAATAATAGGTACGAAAATTATTTACAAATTTTCGGTAAGGAAAAATATGTCAATCAAGTTGATAAACTGCTTTGAAATTTGATAGAATTGTCATGTATTTTGGCCTTATTTTTCTTTAAAAAAAATTGATGAACATGAATTTGATTATTTTTTATTTGACGGTGTATTATTCGATCCTCATTTATGTATGGGTACTTGTATAATATAATATGAACAAATTCTTAACTAAGATGGGTGCATGTTAAATTGTTGTGAGGGGGGTAATATTTGGCCTTGAATGAGTCATTTATATAGAAGTGATCTCTTCAAGATAAAAAAAAAGTTAGGGGTAATTTTTTGCCCTAAATGGGTCACTTTTTGTTTGCAAAAAGTACATACAAGAGACATAATACAAGTTAACCCATGAATTCTGACGAGTGAAGCAAGTCATCTCATGGGTCGATACATTAAACCTCTAGAACATATTCTACAAGACAACACAATACACTAGTAATAATACGCTTCTTAAAAGGGGAGGGGATCACATCTAAGGCAATGGACTCTACTAACTTGCGCTCACAACCAACAAGGGAGGACGAGACCTCAAAGCTTCACATTGGCGGCACCTCGACCTTGGTTTCCCTAGAGACAGGCTTCTGAGTGATGTCGAGCTGACATTGGGCAATGCCTTACGTATGTCAGACCTTGCAATCCTTAGTGCTCTCATCCTTACTTCCCTAACTGCTTTCTCTTTTGCGGAACCATTGGGATCATTGATGATACATGACCTTTGCTCATTAAACCTGCTATTGGCTCTTCCACATAACATACCTTATGTTGGGACACTTCATTGGCTTAAACTTCTTGCATCTCTGTATCCTCTTGCTTAAAACCTGACTGATTCATGGAACTCGGCTCCCGGGTGACATTCTCTACTAAAGTCACCATATTATAGAGACTTCTGCTTCCCTCATAAAAAAAATTTGGGGGGGATCCTTCATGATATGGTTTTTTAGTTTTGAGCTAGATACAAATTGAAATCAACCTCGAATGAGAGTGATAGAAGTGCAACTCTTTTCCTTGTTGCAATCTTTTCATATCTAATCGGGAGATATTAAGGAACAGGGAAGATCTATTTCTTTGGACATAAGTCATATAAGCAGGATGGAGGGAGACTTAAGTAATAAGCGGTATATGGGGGAGAAGCTACAACCTCACTTTGCATCATGTCAATGGCAGAAGAACCATTCGTCCCAACCTCATCTTTCCGAGCTGTAGTTTGATTTTGAAGATGGAAGTCCTTGTCACAAAAACTTGACGTCACCACCACATGAGCCTTGCTTGAAAAACCACCTTTAGCTATATCCCCCTTTTAAATGGGTCACTTTCATTTATACAGAAGTGATACGTTTGTGGTAAAAAAAACCACCCTTGTCTAAAAGTGACTTTTTGACTTAAAAAGTGATCAATTTAACATAAATATTGACTTATTTTAGCTAAAACTAAAGTGGTCTAACACTAAATTTATTTTGCACCTGGTGCACACAATACTGATTGTAAAATATGGGATGACTTTTGACATATTAATAATTCTACTATATGACATGACTACATTGACTATCTTATGTTTTATTCTCCATATTCAACTTATTTAATATAGTGATACTTTTTTCTTTCAAATAGTCACCCTTTTATACATTGATTTTCCATAATGAAAGGCACCCCTTATCATAGAGAAACATTTTTTCATATAGTCATCATTTACAACATAGAATTACTCATCTTTTATATCTATAGTTTTTTAACATACTAACCTTTTTTTAAAAATCACATGTGCTAGCATTACTTCCATACTAAATTTAATGTTAACCAGGTCCACATAAGTTTTTTTGGGGATGCCTTCTTTTGCAATAATTTGGGTAAATAGACGGATATAGTGTGATAATATAGTGTTTGAAAAGTTATATCATGAGTATACAATGGCGGATCTTGGACCAAATACTAAGAGGGCCAAGTATCGATATCCCAACCACTTGATCAAAAGTTGAATCCTTAACTATTACTCCCACAGTCCCTTAATAGATTTTCCATTTCTAAATTGGGCACTATTCATAGGTAATGAAAATACTCAAAAAAAAAAAATTAATATATAAGACAAAACATAGTCATGTGGTGTCTTGTTTAATTACTCTCATTGTGTATAATAGGAAAATCAAACTTTTATAAATTTTACTAATATGTAAATAAAGATATTGGCAAACGAGCATTATATATATATAAGCATATCTATTAAATCTAATATGGCAAAAAAAAAATTTTCGCTGGTTGTGCCTCTATCAGCCCCAACTAAGGTACGGCCGTGTGTATATAGTACATATAATAATAATATACTACCTCTGTTTTTTTAGTTGCAACATTTGTTTTTTGGCACTATTCATCAACCAACTTTGTTAAGTAATCTCGCACCATTATATAAGAGAAAACATAGTCAAGTGGGGTCTTGTTAGATTCGTCTCAATGCGATGATTCCAAATATCAAATTTTTATAATTTTTACTTACACCCAATATGAGATATTAACGTTCAAATAAGTGTCTCGGTAAATGTGAAAAAACAAATGTTGCAACTAAAAAAACAGAGGAAGTAACATATAGAGAGAGTCAATAGACAGAGAATGAAGTAAACAAGAAAAGAAAAGAGTAGTATTGTTTTATCAGCTCGTCTTGCAAGAGACGGCCTAAAATTAGGAATAAAATTAGGCGAAGCCCAAAACACTCCAAAGTCCAACCCACTCCACAAACCCAAAACCCAAAAACTGAAACACAAAACGCGACGCTGCTTGATTTCAAAACGCCATTACCGTTCCCTCGTTTTTCTCTTCTATCTCTTCATTCCAGCTAGTTCTTCAGCAAAAATCGCTCAAAATCATCCACAAATTTCAGAGAAATTTCCATTGTCTTTCTTCTTTGTTGAAGTATTCACACATTTCACTTCTCATTTGGATAATTCAGAGAGAAAAGGTTAGTAAACAACTCCACAAATCCATTTTCAGCATTTTTAGATTCGCCGTTGAAAAACTAATTTTATGATTCGCATTTCTCATTTTCTTGTTTAGTTTTTGTGTAAGATTTTTATGTTTGTTGATTTGTTCTTCATTTTAGGTTTGTTAATGTGATTTCGAGTTTGAATCTGAATTTGGATCCGTTTACGAATTTTGACTTAAAATTTGGATCTGTTTACGTTTTTTGTTGTTTTTTGCTTGTTAGATCTGTACATCTGCTTTGTTTTGAGTTGATTATCGTGTTTTTTTTCGTGGATTTGTATGGATTTTCGTAGTTACTGTAGCTGAGTAAGCTTTAAGCATGGCGGCGTTTAACATTTTAGCATTTTTTTTGGTCTAATATAATTTTGAATCTACTTCAGCGTTGTAAGGTTCTTAAGACGAATAATGTTAACATGATATGATATAGTTTCATGTTTAATTCATTGTTTGCTAATGATTGCTAGGTTAGAAGTAATATATTCCACCACAACAAGTGTATTTTTAAGCATCAAGGACATCAATGTCCAAGATTGGGTCTTCAATAATGTCTTCCATCTCAACATCTTCCTGTATTTCATTTTAATTTCCAGCAAATAAGAATTCTATGAAACTTGCTTATGTAAAGTTGTACCCAAAGGTTCAAAAGATCAATTTAAACAATACCATCTCATTGCTTTGAATTGGTGCTGCTTCAGGTTTTTCCAAAGACACTGGCACAGGCAAATCTGTCGCCGCCTTACATTCCACATCTATGATTTTAATGTCTTCAACTTCAGTTGAATTTGAAATTGAAATGTCTGATTTATTGGGTTCCTACATTTATGTTTGAGCTAACCATTAGTCCCATAATCACTTGTTCCTAAACTTGATTGGTGATCAGTTTTGGCAGTAAGTTTTTGGCTATTTGTGATCACTTTAATTAATTTAGTATCCACTATAACTTGATTGTTGATTAGTTTCTTATTATCATTTCTGTCTTCTGAGACTCCTTTATAATATATGGACACTAACAAGAAAACGAGGAGGAAAACCATGAGAATGCAGAGGAACATGAAGAGAATCACGAGATGTAAGTATTTAAATTTTTGTAACTCTGTGCTATGTTATTTTCAGATGCTCATTTGACATATTGGTATCTGTTTGATAAGCAAGTTTAAATTGGAAGTATGGAATACATATATGTTTTAGGGACTGCTTTAGTACATTTAGGGACCACTTTAGTCCATTTTGGGACTACTTTAATACATTTACTGAATATGAATGACTGAAATATTTTTCAAGTCTTCAATTGGGATTATGATTTTGGGAGAATTGTCATTTGGATTCTTGTTATTTGAAAGATGCTTAATTTTCTGGCAGTTTATTTCATCAAGTAATTAGTTTACTTCCTTATGTGACCAGTTTAAGTTCTTTGGTAGCCACTTTATTTTTTTGTAAGCATTTTGAATAATTTGGTTTTCACTTTAAATGAATTTGCTATATAATCTGATTTCACTTATTTTTTTTGTTATTTGACTTTTATTTTTTGCATAACCCTTTGATCAAGCTCAATTGAAGTTGGGGTGTGACCTAGATGTTTGCTACAACATGCACACAAGAAGGTTAGAGGAGCTCAAAAAGCAATGACTCAACTGTTAGAAAATCCAGAAGTGTTGAAGCAAATTGATGAGATCGAGAAGCTCCTACAAACAACTAAGAAAGCAATTGCAGACATGCCCTCATTTGACTTGGGTATACCTGGGCTCGACGACATACCACAGCCACAAAAACAACCTCAAAAACCGATTTGCTTACTAACAGTGATGATTAGTTAGTTTTAAACAAAAGTTGAACTTTATGTAATTAGTAGAAGTACAAACAAAACAATTACCACTGGTTTGTTATTTTGCAAAATTATGCTGAGTGGTACTCAACTTTAGGTTCTAATTACAAGTTATGTTGATCAGTAAGTTTTATGTTGTTAAGTGATTGTTATATGTCAATTAGAGACCATGATATGCCAATTAGTCACTATTCCATGTTGACTTTAGATTTCTTCAAATTAGAGACTACTTTGATCCATTTGATGTTTGTTTAAATTAGTCACCTATTCATTTGCTGATTACTTTAATTTAGACTCATATTGAATCTCACTACTAACAAAATTAACAAAATATTGAAAAAAATAGAAACCTTACATACTTCAATAAATAACTACTTTAATTCATTAAGAGACTAATTTAAATTCATTTAGGGCCTAATTTAATTTTGACTCCAAATCAATTTTACAACAGAACAATTCAAGTTAGTGAAAAATATTGCTGAACAACTAATAAAATTGTAATTAGTTACTAGTTTAATTCATTTCGAAACTATATAAATCCATTATGGGACTACTATAAATAATTTAAAAAACACAAGGCTGAACATCTAATATATTTCAATAAGTGACTATTTAAATTCATTTGGTACCTAGTTTAAGCTAATTGGTGCCCACTTTAATCTATTTACTGAATATTTAAGAAATTAAATGACAAAATATATAATAATAACTGAGAAACTTCAAGTGTGAAATGAAAAGAACCAAATGTATTTATTACCATAATCACTAACAAAATGTCACTCTAATTACACTTGTGGGTTCCTAATGTTAAAAAAATAATAAGTGACCAACAATAACCATTGTGTCACCAACATAAATCATCATGTGACCACTATAATCATTCAAGAAGCTACAACAATCTAGCAGGAGGAGTGTAAGCACCAAGCTCCTTTGCTGCATTAGAAACAACATCAACTTTTCCGCCTCGATTTTGCTTTTCTCAAGACCTGATTTTGGCCTCACACTTCTTCCCTTGGTCTTGAACTGAGGAGGATAAAAAACAGTGATAGTAGAAGAACTTGCTGCAGTGGCATCTACATAATCAATTTCTAAAATCAGCAACATCAAGGTTAGCAAACAAAGCCTCCGCAGCACCGAGATCACGCATATAGCCCTTCTCCACAATCTTCCTTGCCTCTTCATTATCATCACATCTCATGATAAGATTGTTGTACACCCTACACATTTGATAACACCAAGGGATGCGATCTTTGTTCAACAATGACATATCAATACGTTGTTGCTTCAATCGGTCCCAAACTTCTGTTTTGGCGAACTTCCTTAGTCATATTAACATGCGATTTACCCATACCAACTCTAGAGGTATACTTCCTAATGCTAAATCCCAACGCTCCAGAATGCAGCCGATACAACTCATACATCTCCTCAATTGATTTCTTTTTCACACCAAGAAGACTACCACTACCATCAAACTCATCAACAACATTATTTTCTGCCACAAATCAATAACAACACAAAAGACATAATGACAGTTTATTAGGTGACCAATTTATTCCATAAAGAGACTAATATAAGACAAAAAGGGACTACGATAAAAAAACATTTAAAAAGCCAACATACCAAGTACAACCAAAGACCTTGATCATCATCTTGTGCAACCTCCAACAAAAATTGTTCAAACCTTGAATCAAGTGCGGATTCCACAACAATAGAAACACCTAATTCATTAGACTTATGTCCATTCTCCAACAAAAATTGTTCAAAACCTTCATACATTTCATCCATCTAAAAAAACACAAAATAGATTCAGAAAAACGAAAAAAAAAAGCAGTGCTGAATTCCCTAGGTTTCACACACACAATAGTTTCTTTTGCATGAATTCCCGCTAACAAATGGAACTAATTAGGACGCAAAAGATTCACCCCATAAATTCAAATTCATTAACAACAATCGCAATCATAATGCTAATATTACTTTCCCCAATCACAACAGCAAGAATCACATTCCTCAATCAAAATGAATAAGCAAAATTAATAGTAAACATTCAATTCTTAAATTTTCGTTACATTTTCAATCATAGGAATGAGAACTTCGTCCAACGGCTGTTCTTCATCAGCAGCAAATCTGACATACTTGTTCAAAAAGCGCAGCGAGTCCTGCACGGCTGCACTGTAACTGCACCAAACAAAAATAGCGAATTGATCAAATCACACAAAAGTTTAATAATTCTACCAAATTCACCACATAAATTCAAATTCAATCATTCTCCAAGTAATTGAGGCAAACAGAATTATCTATATAAACATGTCTTTTGAATTTGTCTATTGTAGGAGTTAGGTTTTGAATATCCAGAAATATTGTTGTGAATTTGTGATTGCGAAACACCGATGCGTTTTTGCTTCTTCGGAGTCTGAGAAACGAAAATCAACTAGTTTTCACTCAACATACTCAAATGACAGCGATACATTTTGAATTTTTACTGTTATTTCAGGTTTTATCTATGATTGCAAACATTTAAAACCTAGGTTTCACACACAATCTTTAGCTACAACATTTGAAACCTCTTTCGACTAAAATTCAACACACAGATAAAACATATCATCATTCAATAGGTCAAAAAAACGATCGACAACTACTCAACGAATAAATTTGCTCAAATTCACGACGAGAAAAGAAAAAAGAAACAACAAAAATCAGCGAAAAATGCGAAAGAAAACTCACGGGAGTATCAAAAGAAACGTAACATTCTTGTTTGAAGATGCGATTGGTTGGTTTAGGGATTCGAACACGGGAAAGGTGACCTCTGAGATGTTCCATGGCGTCCACCATGCTTGATTATCAATGGAAGAAAGGAGAAAGAAATACAGAGGAGAGAGAAAAAGAGAATCAGTGAGTTTTTTTGTTGCTCTAAGCGTATAGTAAATGAGTAGAGAGAAAGAGACGTTGGGTTAAATGACATTAGTTGAGGTTGGGCTTCTCTATTAGAATTGGGCATGGGCTGGTCTAACTTTAATTTTAAAGTTAGGCAGTCTTTGGTGATAAATTGTGTTGTTTTATTTAGTCTCGTGCACTCTGGTAACAGACTAACTGTACATGGATGCAACAACCCAAACTTAAAATACAAGCTGATCACAACTAGTGTTGTAGGATTAAACATGGAACACAACAAAATGTACGTTAAAGCACACACCAAGTCATATATGAGCGTACACATATATAAGCAGCAGAGAGGCTGCAACAAAACAAAGCAAAATTCACAAAAAGCAAGCACGAGAAAATTTAACAAACATTGTGATGAAGCTGATGAAACTCATTGATAAGAATATAGTCATGCATCACAAAGGTCATAGCTTGACATATGATAATTATTTTGATGGCATTCGCTCAGGCACAAAGGTTATTTATGCAAGTGAAACCAAAGTCCGGGCAACATGGGAAAAGAATCGGATCACATTGATGTCCAACGTGGTCCTCGCAGGTTCCATCTTTACATTTATATGTTCCTGTTATAACTTGTTGGCATATAAGTCCATCACAACAATCGTCTTGATTACCATTAGGGTCAAGAGCAGGGTTGCATGGCTTATCATACACGCCGCACGGATCATGTTCACAATGATATGGACCACCTACTGCAATTTGTAAGCACTAGCATTTTTTGCACGCTATGCGTGCGTGTCATATTAACATTTTTTTCTCAATTAGTTATTCATCAGTATTACAAAAAATTTGATTCGAATAAACTATTATAATTTTTTTAATTTTTTAAATATATTTTTCTTAAATTAATGTTTCGTTGGTTTTTGTAGTTATTTGTTTATCTTTATTCAAATATAGTATTGGGAGAAGGACATATAAAGCAGAAGAAAGCTTGTGCTAAAATAAAGTGGAAGAATTTGTGTATCAGGTTCAATCGTTCAATATTAATAAAGTGGAAGAGTTTGATTTATATAATTGAGATTACTGAACAATAATCAACATTTAGGTTTTAAAATATTATTAGTATAATTATTAATATGAAATTCAAGTTTTTATTTTTTATTCTGATTGTGTTAATCAAGTTATATTGTCAATTTAATTTTTAATCAAAGGCTTTCACACATATGTAAGAAGAGAAAATTATTCTCCTTAATTTAATATTTAATTGAAATTTCAAATTCATAACCACTGTTAACTACTTGTTAAATATATATGTCAAGTAGGATAAAGAAAATATTATTTAATATATATGGCAATATAAATTCATTAAGAGTATATAAGACTTTTTGTAAGGAGACACCATGCATCTTCCTCCCCCTTCACTTATATAATAGAGATATAAGGTCTACACAACAATCCCATTCACTCAGTGCCGTCAGGAATACATGATTCATGATAATGGCGGCATGCTTCCACCTTAAAGGCGACGATTTGGAGCATCACCACTGAGGATTCCAAATGAAAGGTATGATCGGCTTATACATACATAGATGATATTCTCATTCATAGCTTAGTACCAAATTACAGAAAAAAGTTACTTTTATATGCTTAACACGATCAAATACTCCTCCAATCCTTTGTTTTTTTAAATGTTTTTTAATCCTCATATTTGAGCATATAATCTCTGAATCATATTACAGCACAAAATAGAAAGTTCATATCATATAATTGAATCTAGCATGATCACAGATGATTTACTATGAGTACAATAGACTTGTGTCCCGTATCATACACGGGGTATTATTTTGTCACACAATTATATATATATATATATATATATATATATATATATATATATATATATATATATATATATATATATATATATATATATATATATATATATATATATATATATATATATATATATATATATATATATATATATATATATATATATATATATATATATATATATATATATATATATGATGTTACATTATTAATTCTATTAGAGATAATAATGTATTATCTTCAAATATCTTGTATTTATGGTTATCATATATACTTTGATATCATATGATAGGATTGTAATCCTAGGATATCTTATGTAATCTTCCATGTATATCTTTTAGCTAATATCTCATTATAAATAGGATGTAAAGTCATTGATTATATTAACAATATTTTTACTCATATTCTCTCTTCTCGTAAAACTTATCATGGTATCAAGAGTTTTGATCCGTAACCACGCTTCCCTCCCTAATCTCCCTCCCCCAATGGCGGTAGTGATAATATCACTCCCAAACTAGCCATCATCCTCTCTTCTAGAAATGATTGTTCAATCAAAGTATCTTAAAACCCATCACCATCTCTCCACCAACGTGGGAAACTTTTTGGTGATCCCCTTACAAAGCTTTTGCACCTTATTTCATATTAATGGAGTAATTCGTCACTGATCACCGGTGGTAAAATTCTCACTACCAATCTTCCATCTCCTTGTAGTCTAGCTTCAATGACGGAAGAAACCCTGATCATGTAACCCTGACTGGCTTATTAAGAATGTTAATATGACTTATCTCCTTGTAGTCTAACTAGGAGTGTTACAGATGGTATCAGAGTCAGGGCCCATTCCGGTGTCCTGTATGTAGTGCCTACGAGAACGCATGCTCTTTAAAAGAGGGGAGAACGTGTCTAAGATCTTGGCTATCCCACATCGGAAGTTGAGGAGAACGAAACCTTCTTTATATAGAGGTGGACACCTCAACCTAGAAGAGGCCTTTTGGGTAGTACTTCGGTTCTGCACCAAAGCAAATCCTTGCAGGCTAGGGCCCAAAGAGGACAATATCTAATAGTGGGATCCTGCACACCTAGGGGTGTTACAAATATTATATTAAAAAGAGAGTAAGTTGACACTTGAATTAGTAGCCTCGATCTGAAAAAGAAATGAAAAATCTAAATGGAAACAGACTAAAATCAAAAAATTGGAAAAGAAATTAGCAACGGTGCACATGGCATGTGGAGGTTACACCAAACCAAGACTCACTACCTGAAATAGCTTCTTTGTAGGTAGATGGCTCATGAGTGTCCACTTCTTCAGTGACCTGCAGTGTATAAGCAACCATATCCTCAAAACCATACCTCATTGGAGGTCCGACACCAAATCTTCTAGCTCTATCAAGAGCTATGCTTCTTTGATGTGCTTCTGACGAGGCTGATTGGTGACTAAAAGATTATTCCAAATCAGTTTCAGTAGAAGCATGTCGACCTTCTCCACCTTGGTGCTGTGATTCACTCTCATCTTGAGTGACTTGCAGCTCCACCTGTTTATCAACATCACTACTAGCTGGCACCACAACGGACTTCACAGTGGGGTTAAGCATAGAATTTTCATCAAATATTACACTTCTACTAAGTATAACTCGACTCTCAAAAGGTGACGAGATTCTATACCCCTTAACTCCACTCCCAAATCCCAAACACCCTTCTGAGCTCTAGGTTCTAATTTACCAACTTACATGATAATAAACAATATAACCAAAAACTCTCAACAAAGAGTAATCTGCAGGCTTACCAGACCACACCTCATAAGGTGTATTACAATCAATACCTGTGTGAGGTCCACAGTTGATCAGATAGCAAGCTGTACTTACATATTCTGCCCAAAATCTTCTAGCTAACCCAGCATTAGAGGGCATGCACCTCGCTCTCTGCAGTAGTGTCTGATTCATGCGTTCTGCTACCCCTTTCTGTTGTATAGTATCCCTGACAATATGATGTCGAGCAATCCCTTCATTTTTACAGAACTCATTAAACTCAAACCAACAAATTTCTAGACCATTATCAGTTCACAGCCTTTTGATCTTCTTTCCAGCTTGATTTTCCACCAAAGCCTTCCACTGCTTAAAATTCTTGAAAGCCTCACTTTTATGCTTCATCATAATTACCCAAGTCATTCTTGAATAATCATCGATCATCGACACAAAGTACACGTGACCTCTATTAGAATCAACTTGGGAAGGACCCCAACAATCAGAATGGATATAATCAAGTGTGCCCTTTGTCCTATGAACAGCCTTTGGAAACTCGCTGCGATGAAGCTTCCCAAACACACAATGCTCGTAGAATTCTAGATCCTGCACTTTGTGCCCACATAGAAGATCCCCTTTTGACAGAATTTGCATCCCCCTTTCACCCATATGTCCAAGCCTCATATGCCACAGCTTGGTCATATCCTCCTTGTGAATCTCAGATGATGCAACAGCAGCGGAACCTGTCATAGTAGAACCTTGTAAAAGATACAAGGTACCATTTTTAATACCTTTCATAACCACCTTCGAACCCTTGTAGACAGTCATAACTCCACCTTCACCTTGGAAACTGAAATCCTTACTGTTGAGAAGACTCAAAGATATCAGATTCTTTGTCATTAGTGGAACATGCCTAACTTTGTTCAAAGTGCAGAATGTACCATCATGAGTCCTCAACCTGATGGAGCCTATTCCAACTACTTTGCAGGCGGCACTGTTGGCCATAGAAACATTGCCCCCATCTATCGGCTCATAAGTCGAAAACCACTCCCTGCATGGACTAATATGATACGACGCCCCAGAGTCAAGAACCCACACATCCCTATAATGTGACTGGTTATTAACAACTAGGGCCAGATCTTCCTCAGAGTTACCATTAGTTTCTGCCAAAGCAGCAGAACCTTCATTCTTTTCCTGCTGCTTCTTTTTCTTAGGACATTCATTTTTCAATGCCCGTTCTCCTTACAGTAATTACATACATCATTAGTTTTAGGACCCTTAGAATTCGAATTTTTATGGTTCGATTTCTTTTTACCAGATTTTCCTTGTCCCTTACCCCCAGTAACAACTAATCCCGATGCCTGATTTTCTGTTCCAGAACCAGATGCCTTATGACGGACCTCTCTAGTATGAAGAGCAGATCTTACTTCTTCCAGTAATATACTATCTTTCCCAACAATAAAAGAATCCACAAAATTCTCATACGATAAAGGCAAAGATACTTACAGAATTAAAGCATCATCCTAATCATCTACTTTAACATCCATATTACGAAGATCTAGTAAGATAGTATTTAATTGTTCTAGATGGACCCTAAGAGGCGTACCTTCCTGCATACGCAAGCTGAACAGACGTTGCTTCAAGAGCAACTTGTTGGTTAGAGATTTTGTCATATAGAAACTCTCCAGCTTCAACCACAGACTGGTAGCAGTTTCTTCATCAGTGACTTCAGTGATGACATCATCAGCCAAACACCACATGATTGTCGAGTGAGCCTTCTCCTCCAGGCTACTCGATTCTTCGTCATCTGCGCCTGCCTTCTTCCCTGTCTTAGAAAGAGGCGCCCACATCCCTTGTTGCTTCAACAAGGCTCGCATCTTGATCTGCCATAAACCGAAACTATTCCTCCCGATGAATTTGTCGATCTTCACGTTCAAAGCAAACATCTTTGTTGTCGAAATTACAAACCCTAATAATCCGACTCTGATACCAGTTTGTTGTGACAGATGCAATTAACGAAATAAATAATAACACAATTGACACAAGAACTAACATGGTTCACTAATAATGTGTTAGACGTCCACAGCAGAGGAGAAACAGTTTTATTAGGTTTAGGAGAGAGTACATATTACATAATACAGAGACAGAGGTCAATGATAGAGTTTATATAGTACCCCACTAATTAACCTAAACAAATAGGCCTAAACCCGAAACTAAAACAGACTCGATATAATAAGCAACATATACCGAGACCCCCGTGCTAGGTTAATCCTATCGCCAGATAAATAATTCAAGGCATAGTTCAACATTACATGGTGGCAAACACTTGTGACTTGACCTTGTCTGCGTTACTTATAGTTGCAAGGCCGTAAAACCTTATTATATTTCAAAGGAGAAATGATGTGTAAAGCGAGCGCCAATAAAAGTAAATTGAGATATATATTGCCTCTCCTTTTTGCTCAATGGCTCGCTGCAATGGAGATGAGATGGAGTCTCTGGATAGAAATCAGACTTGGGAGTTAGTCAAATGTCCTAAGGAAAGAAAACTTGTCACTTGCAAATGAGTCTTCAAGAAGAAGGAAGAAATCTCACCTGTTGAGGGGATCAAGTATAAAGCTCAGGTTGTGTAAGAGGGTTAACGCAAAGGAAAGGGGTTGATTATAATGAGATTTTCTCACTAGTGGTCAGACACACTTCCATCAGGGTGTTACTAGCAATAGTTGCACATCAGAATCTTGAACTTGAGCAACTAGATGTGAAAACAGCTTTCCTACATGGGGAGCTAGAAGAGGATATTTATATGACTCAACCAGATGGGTTCCAAGTTCCTGGAAAAGAAGATTATGTTTGCAGATTGAAGAAGTCCTTGTATGGGCTAAAGCAGTCTCCTAGCCAGTGGTAAAAAAGGTTTGATAGCTATCTGATTGAGTTGGCTACAACAAGAGTTTGTATGATTATTGTGTGTATCACAACAAGTTGGATGATGGATCGATAATTTATCTGAACCTGTATGTAGATGATATGCTCATAGCTGCAAAGTCCAAGTCTGATATTCAGAGGTTGAAGGGTCGTCTCAGTGTTGAGTTTGAGATGAAGGATTTGGGTGCTGCGCAAAAGATTATGGGGATGGAGATTTATAGGGAAAGAGATCAGAGAAAGCTTTTCTTGTCACAGAAAGGTTACATTCAGAAGATATTGTCAAGGTTTGGCATTTCATCAGCTAAACCTATAGATACTCCTAGTGCTGCAAATATACATCTATCTTCTGCTTTTGCACCCTAGTCTGTTGCTGAGAAGGATTATATGTCTCGAGTCCCATATGCTAGTGTAGTTGGAAGTTTAATGTATGTTATGGTCTGCACTAGACCGGATCGTGCACATGTTATTAGTGTTGTTAGTAGGTTCATGGGGCAACCTGGGAAGGAACACTGGCAAGATGTGAAAATGATTTTTCGTTACCATAGAGGTACGTCTAATGTTGGTCTCATTTATGGGAATGATACTCAGTGTTTAGTTACTGCTTATTCTGATTCTAATTATGCTGGAGATGTTGACAGTAGGAGGTCTATGACTGGTTATGTATTTACTGTTGGTGATTCTGTTGTTAGTTGGAAGGCAACTTTGCAGGCTACAATTACTTTGTCTACTACTGAAGCAGAGTACATGGCGTTGACAGAAGCTGCTAAAGAGGGAATATGGTTAAAAGGGCTAGTTAGTGATCTTGGTCTACATCATGATCAGGCTATTGTGTATTGTGACAGTCAGAGTGCAATATGCCTAGCCAAGGATCAAGTCCATCATGAGAGGACTAAGCACATTGATGTGAGATATCATTTTCTGAGAAATGAGAAGAGGATTAAGGTGATGAAAGTAGGTAATGCTGATAATCATGCTAACATGTTCATCAAGCCGGTTCCTCATGGCAAGTTCCAACATTGCCTGGACTCGCTAAATGTCGTTCTAAGCTTTTAATCTGCCCTCTTAGGGGAATTCTGAGGTAGGAAGAGTATGGGTACATCTGGCAATTTTTGTGACATCAGGTACCATTTGTATCTGTCATCTGTTTATCTGTTCTGTGGGAGAGAATTCAAGTCAAGGTGGAGATTTGTTGAACTATGCCTTGAATTATTTATCTGGCGGTATGATTAACTTTTCGGTATATGTTGTTTATTATATCGAGTCTGTTTTAGTTTCGGGTTTAGGCCCATCTGTTTAGGTTAATTAGTAGGGTACTATATAAACCCTATTATTGACCTCTGCCTCTATATTCTGTAATTTGTACTCTCTCCTAAACCTAATAAAATCATTTCTCCTCTGCCTGTGGACGTAGCTAACACATTGTTAGTGAACCACGTTAATTAGTTCTTGTGTCGATTGTTCATTATTATTTGTTTCGTTAATTGCATCTGTCACAACATGTAAGATGTAAAAGTAGGAAAATGAAGCCTAATGTTAGCTTTTGTGTAGCTTGCAGATTCCCATATAATAGTCTAGTTGAACATTCCTTATGGAAAAAAATCCCAATTCACAATATGTTAGAAAAAAATATATAGGCAGAGCATAGCTTTTCACGTATGAAAATTGATGAACAAATGAATGTAAGTTTAATATTGCATGGGTTCGTGTACATCCTAACGTTCCAACTATGTGGAGTATGTTCAAGGTAATTCTTACATTGAGGTGACTCGAGCTACTTCCATTGTGCCCAACTGCCCATCAAGGGTAGAAGCTCTTATAGAGCCGCTCCTAATAAGGTAGGGGATGCAGGTTTTATTTTTTTAATAATATAAAATGTTATCCTATTCTTGACCTATCTCACTAAGAAAGATTATTGGTGTCGGGCCTAGAAACTCATGTAAGTACTTGTGTAGGAACCTATTTTATGCAGGGACATTCAAAATCTAATCCTTGCTTTACCTTATTTCTAACCTTAATTCTGTATTTAGGGATAGAGAGCAGGGACATTCATTAGAAATCAGATCCCCAACCTCATAATAAAGACATTGTAGTTCACTAACTGAGTTTCTACATAATTCTCATCCACTTTGTTGTTTGTCCAAATGAATAGTCATGAGTCTTTATGCACGATGCCTATTATGATCTCCTTTTTTTATAAACAAATAATAAAAGGTAGAGTGACTTTTAAAGTATTACTCATACAAGGGAACATGTCTAGCTAGTATAAAAGAATGTTGTGGGAGAAGTTAAAAGTGGAGAAAAAATAATTAGGTTTTTTTTACAAATATTATTCTAATCCTTATATATATGCTAAAAAAAATTAACCGCGTAATTTCTTCAATGTTAAAACAAACCACAAAAAATTGAATGGTCTAAGTTTGAAGTCCTTAATAAAACAAGGAAAAAGTAAAGCTGAACAAACATCAAAGTACAGGTCTTTATAAGTTCTTAACTCTATCTTTTATCACTTGTTATAGCATCACTTACTTAAGCTAACAACCTCAATTCGTTAATTTATTTGAGTAATCTATTCTCATCTCCACCTAAATATATGTTTATAAAAAAAATAAGAGAGATTTACCTTGATCAGTGGATGTGTTGAAGAAGAAAACGCAAGTCATTAGCATACAAAAGGCAGATGTGAACAAAGAAGTCATATTGAAAGTCAATAGCATAGGGCTTGTTCGACATTGCTACTGGCGAACTTATCTCTGCTGAATTGTGTATATAAAATCATTAGCATCGGGCCCACATATATATATATACACACACACACGATATATGTACATTATATATACAATATATTGTACATATAATAGGAATTGGGGTTGATTCAAGTGATAAGTTTAATTTTACCTTGAAATCTTGGTTTACTACATGAGCAATACTGATCCTTAGGAGTAGGGCTGGCAATCAAGTCGGGTTGGGTCAATTTCAGGTTGACCTGATTTATATTTCAGGTCACTTACCCCTAACCCAAACCCGACATGATTCTAATTTCAGGTCGAAAATCATAACCCAAACCCGACCTTACCAATTTCGGGTTAACCCGAAACCAACCCAAAATGACCTGAAATGAAATTTAACTATACACGCTAAGTTATGAAAGTATGGGTTAATGACCTGAAATGAAATTTAGATGATCCAAGAAATGGGTTTGGCTTAATATAAATAAGAATAACAAAAGATAGGTTGTATAAGTTATGAAAGTTTGGGCTAATTTCAAGTAGACCCGACCTGAAAATAATCCGACTTCTAAATCAGGTTATTCGGGTTATTTTCAGGTTCAAAAAGTCAACCCGAAACCTAACCCATTATATTTTCAGGTCGGGTTGGGTCGACCCATTTTTTATTTCAGGTTGAAAATCTCAACCCAAACCCGAAATTTTCAGGTCAATTTCAGGTCGGGGTATCGGGTTGGGTCAACTTTTGCCAACCCTACTTAGGAGGGACGTCTCCAAAATCCAGCATTGGGGCTGAAGATGCCAACGCTCCTCTTGCTATGTGTGGGTACCGAATACGAAACCAAACCGCCAACACTAGAAGATGCAAACCCACAAAAAAAAAATTAAAAAATAGCCATCAATTAAATTTCTAGTAACCAACAAGCAAAACCTTCTAATACTTTTTTCTTTCTTTTTCTGGTGAAATAATGGTTCAATTGAAATCTTCTGCTACTTACTACATACAATGGAATTATGGAAACATGTACTTTCATGAGCGATTGAAAATTTTCTATTTGGAAATTTTGATTGCTTGGATTTTTTTTTTCCATTTCTTTCTGCTCGTGAGATTTCAGGTTTAATACTTGACGATCGACATGGGATAAAACCAATTATAGAGTTAATTCATTATACACCCGAGTGTACCATGTGCATGGTACACCCCAAAACTAATTTATGCTCATATGCTCATTTGGAACTCTCCCTTTTAGTACATTTTGCTCATTTAGATGATTTTAAATGAGCAATGAGCAAAAAATAGCTTTGGGTGTACCGTGAGAATGGTACACCGGGGTGTATGACAAAATTTGTACCAATTATACCATCTAAATTGGTATTCTATTAATATTTGTACATAAAATAAAAGGCAAAATATCATAAAACTTTGCACATTGCATGAGCTAAAGTTATGGGTCCAATCAAGTTTAATCAAGGCTGATCAGGTCTAATCAGGTGCCAAAACAACTAAAAATCAGGGTTGATCAGGTTTAATCAGTTCAATTCATATAAGTTCAGGTGAAGAGAAGGCACCCTAATTTGACTATTAATTTTTCAAAAAGTTGATAGAATTGTCTCCCAAAAAAGGAGTTGCTCTAAGTTCTAACCTAATATTCACCGGAAATTAAGAAAGCAATACATACTCATCATGTTCATAAAAGTAAAAAATTCACATAATTATTATTACTCTATCAATTAATTTAACTTTCTCCATATGAGCCACCCATTACGATAACCGGAGAGTCCTGCAATGAGAGATTTTCTTTGACACTCAAGATGATCTCAGCAGAATTAGCTAAATTTTGTTCAACAGTGAAACACCCTCTCACTTCTTTGTCAGCCATGGCCAAGTCAATAGACCCAAAAGGCACCGACTTACCATAGCTAGCCACAATGCTATAAACAAAAAAACAAATGATTATTGCTCCATATCATACTATTATACCAGAAAATGGCCAAATAAATTTATCACAACGTAATCTAGATTCTAATTAAGGGATTTGTTACTATGTTGTACTATACCACAAAATAAAAATGATAAAAAGCTTGTAAATGGTGATGATTTCAATTTTATGTTTCATGATCAAAATTCTCATTACATATACTTCTATACCTATTATCTAGAAACCAAAAAAAATATGAAATATTTTAATGCATCATTGTAAATATAGATCCTTTTTTTAGGGGATTGTAGATATAGATCCTTTTTGTTTGATAATATGACTAAAGCCTATGGTACGTATTAGTCTGTTTATATGATAATTACCATTAGAGCCCTTAAAATTTTCTAACCATTCCCTTGACATCTACAACGATACAACATACTACTATAATCTAACATTTGATCCAAATCATTGTAAGAATAAAAGTATATATTTCTCTTACTTTAGGCCTACTTTAACATAAAACCACAAATGTTGTAATGCATATTTGTGATGATAAATGATATGCTTAAACAAAATAGTGAAATACTGAGGGCTGCCAGCTCATAATATACACAATTTTGTTCATAATAATTTTTTTAATTAGTAGTAGTATAATCTAACGATGATAAGTGACATATAATACAAAAGTTTTATGTTGTACTCAATATGTCATCATCAAAATGATTTTCATCCGCCTCAAAAGAAAAGAAAATAAAAATAATAAAACAAACATAAACATAATGGTGCAGATTAGGGGTGTCAACGGGTAGGATCTGAACCGTATCCTCTAGGATCCAGATACGTTTTTGAGGCATGTAATCCATATCCGACTCGGATCCGCTGGTTAATAAAATTGAGGATCCAGATCCAATGGATCCTATGAATTCGGGTCCAAAACGGATCCTAACCTATTTTCTTCAAACGCCCTGGGCGGGCGCGGATGTGTCGTCGTTGGGCACCGCACCCGGCCAAAGATAAAATTTCTCCTACTCTCTTTTACACTAAGGTAGTATAGTGGAAGTAGGGGTCGTATCCACAGGGAAACAGGGACGAGTTTAGTATTCAGCGTGATTCGAAACCTAGATTAAGCTAAGGGCCGAGAAACCTAATAATAATTACAAAGGGGGGTTTCAAGTAGATTTATAACTAAACTAGCATATAAACAAAATGAGAAATCAATATGGAAAGATCTTGAATCCGATTAACATCCACTTCAATTCATTATCGATCCTTGAACCTCCACTCTAATTATTTCCATAATTATCTATTGTCGAGAATTAATCTCGTGTTCTCCTTATTCTTAGTTGAATAGCACGATCAGCGTGACTATAAAACCCTAACTAAAGGATAACCTAGTACGATAGCGTCTAAGTTCAATCCAATAGCAGCAATAAACATAGAGAACCAACAGACCTGCTAACGTCATACAAGCGATAAACATTCAACAGTTGATTCAATTTCCCTAAGAAATAACCAAGATGATCAGTATCTGAGTTACTCCCTAGTTTGCTACAAATCGATAAAAGAATAAAACAATCCGATTCTATTCTTAAATCTAGCATTAGATTAATTACACAATCAAACTAGCAACGTTCCTAGCATAATCATGCAAAAATCATAGAAAGCAAGCATAGAAATTAAACCATAATCAAAGGAAATAGAAAGAGAGGAAAGATCTCACAATAATGCTTGAAGCTTCATATTAATCTCGTTCAAGAACGGTTCAAGCTACAATTGGCATAGCATAAGCCAATCCCATAATTGAAATCTACAAAAACTAAACTAGAAAATAAAAACTAAAAAAGAAGACAACAAGAGAGGAGTGGAGTTTTGGAGACTCCCTCTCCTTGTGGCTGCTGCCCCCCCTAGGTCCAAAAACAACTTTAGTATTTATACTAAAGCTCAAAAATCAGCCGACATTTAGACCGACCTAGGGGTCGCGAGGTGCGAGTCTGGTCGCACCGTGCGAGTGATCTCTGCCTCCAACACGAGCTGAAGAACTGGGCCAAGCCAAGCAGGTCGCACCGTGCGAGATTACTCGTGAGGTGCGAGCAAGAAGGTCGCGAGGTGCGAGATGCTGGGCTGCTGGGCGAGCATGCTGGGCGCGCATGCTGGGCGCGCGCAAGGCTTGCGGTAGCTTGCTGCGATGGCTGGGCGTGCGGTGTTGAGCGTTGGGCGTGCGGTGTTGAGCGTGCACGCGAGAGCTTGGCTTGGTGAGCTTGTGGTGATGCTTAGGCTTGCGGTGATGCTTGGGCTTTGCTCGGCTCAAATGCACTTCACCTTGGAAGCTCGGAACATAAGACGTTAACACCAATTATCTCGCAAATCTCCGAACTTCCGCTAAGGGTTAAATAAAACACGAACGTTAACAATTACAATCAAACCCTTAGCAAAGTGCACCCAAAGTTACGTAAATACTACGTGTAACTTGAGCGTATCAAATACCCCCACACTTGAACTTTACTCGACCTCGAGTAAACTCAAAATGAGGATCACCAAATAAATCATCACCCAAGCTAACGACACCAACCTACACTCCCCATCAACTACACCATCATTATCACATCTTAACAAAATACGCTCAAATCCTAAACGTAAGGGATGATGATTCCCCCACACTTAGATTCAAGCTACTATCAGAAATACAGACGCGACAACAATAATAACCAGCAAACGACAACCAAAATGTGAGCTCAAATCCTGAAGGATCTCAAAGGAGTTGAACTCACTCAAACGCCATAATGAAAATGACAGCTCGCCTAAAACCTCAAAAGATAAACTAAAACTACTACTACAACAACTAATTTAAAATAGCAAGCCATGGAACAAAGACAAAAAGGGATAAATTCCATGCTTACTCCCAAAAACAAACAATCAACCAAAAGAATGTGAAAGCCAAAATAAATCTTCACAAAATCAAGGATGAAATAACCAAACCAACCCGAAAACGCTTTCAACCTTATGACACCATCTCCGGTAAATGAGTTTTCAAAGTGTATAATTCTCTCTTAATCTCTCATTTTGCCTAGGAGCCCTTTCGGGTTTTCATCCTAGCTTCACACATTTCTTTTTGGTTGCATCTCACCATCTTACCCGCTCAATATAAGCCACTTTTGTGCATAGGTTGCCCTTTCGGGTTTTCAACCTATCCGGGCCCCCATTTTTGCCTGAGTCGCCCACCCTTGTGGGTTTTCAACTCAGCGGGTTTCATTTCATCACTTTTTTTTATTTTTTATTTTTTTTCATTTTTTTTTCATTTTCATTTTTTTTTCAAATTGAAAGTAATATATACAACATAGATACATGAGAATGAGAATACCCTCCCCCCTACTTAAACTACACATTGTCCTCAATGTGTCGACAATTAAAAGTAAAAGTATACTGAAAATAGGGGGGAAATTTGAAAATCGGGTAAATCGAAGATCGAATGCTCAAAACTCATGAAAAGCAATCCGTCAAACTCAAACTTCTTAACAACACCAACTCAAATCTCCTAACTCAACTCACAACCCGCTCCCTCGAATCACTCAAACAAATGACAAGTTCAAAAGTTTTGAATTTTTGAGATTTGCTCCTAGCTTAAGAGATCGAAAAGATACATTAACAATCTCAATCCTCTAGTGTTACCAACTCCTAGCTATTGAAGTCCTCCCTACGGATTTTCTTTTGTGGATTTTGGTTCCAAGCGGATTAAGATTGGTTGTGGATCTTTTTAGTGGGTGGGCGGTGGGTGAAAGAAAATTTGTTGTGGTGGTGGGAATTTGATAAGAAATAAAGGAAAAGAAAGAAAATAAGAAGGGTCTCGGGTTGCCTCCCGAGAAGCGCTGTTGTTTAAAGTCGTTAGCTCGACTTAGTACCTTAGGCTTAATCATTGGGTTGTGCTCCATGTGTGACAATGGTGGTTCCATGTCAATCTCCACTTCAAGTACCTGCAAAATTGATTGAGAAGAACTCTTGCAATGCATCGTTAGTACCTAGCTTACTACATCATGGTTGAGCATATAACATCAGATTATATCCAAAACCTAGCATTAAGTCAACAACAAACATCAACTAGTAGTACTCCTAGCTAATCCAAGTCATGACCATTAATATAAATGTTTAAAGCTAGACAATAACCAAGATATAAAGTATGAGTAAATCAACCATTCCCAAGAGAGTGGCCAACCAAAAACAAAGAGCACAAGCAATACCATCCAAAAATCACGCTAAATACAAACAAGTAACACCGTTTCCCCGGCAACGACGCCAAAATTTGGGCGGGCGCGGATGTGTCGTCGTTGGGCACCGCACCCGGCCAAAGATAAAATTTCTCCTACTCTCTTTTACACTAAGGTAGTATAGTGGAAGTAGGGGTCGTATCCACAGGGAAACAGGGACGAGTTTAGTATTCAGCGTGATTCGAAACCTAGATTAAGCTAAGGGCCGAGAAACCTAATAATAATTACAAAGGGGGGTTTCAAGTAGATTTATAACTAAACTAGCATATAAACAAAATGAGAAATCAATATGGAAAGATCTTGAATCCGATTAACATCCACTTCAATTCATTATCGATCCTTGAACCTCCACTCTAATTATTTCCATAATTATCTATTGTCGAGAATTAATCTCGTGTTCTCCTTATTCTTAGTTGAATAGCACGATCAGCGTGACTATAAAACCCTAACTAAAGGATAACCTAGTACGATAGCGTCTAAGTTCAATCCAATAGCAGCAATAAACATAGAGAACCAACAGACCTGCTAACGTCATACAAGCGATAAACATTCAACAGTTGATTCAATTTCCCTAAGAAATAACCAAGATGATCAGCATCTGAGTTACTCCCTAGTTTGCTACAAATCGATAAAAGAATAAAACAATCCGATTCTATTCTTAAATCTAGCATTAGATTAATTACACAATCAAACTAGCAACGTTCCTAGCATAATCATGCAAAAATCATAGAAAGCAAGCATAGAAATTAAACCATAATCAAAGGAAATAGAAAGAGAGGAAAGATCTCACAATAATGCTTGAAGCTTCATATTAATCTCGTTCAAGAACGGTTCAAGCTACAATTGGCATAGCATAAGCCAATCCCATAATTGAAATCTACAAAAACTAAACTAGAAAATAAAAACTAAAAAAGAAGACAACAAGAGAGGAGTGGAGTTTTGGAGACTCCCTCTCCTTGTGGCTGCTGCCCCCCCTAGGTCCAAAAACAACTTTAGTATTTATACTAAAGCTCAAAAATCAGCCGACATTTAGACCGACCTAGGGGTCGCGAGGTGCGAGTCTGGTCGCACCGTGCGAGTGATCTCTGCCTCCAACACGAGCTGAAGAACTGGGCCAAGTCAAGCAGGTCGCACCGTGCGAGATTACTCGCGAGGTGTGAGCAAGAAGGTCGCGAGGTGCGACATATCTCGTGAGGTGCGAGATGCTGGGCTGCTGGGCGAGCATGCTGGGCGCGCATGCTGGGCGCGCGCAAGGCTTGCGGTAGCTTGCTGCGATGGCTGGGCGTGCGGTGTTGAGCGTTGGGCGTGCGGTGTTGATCGTGCACGCGAGAGCTTGGCTTGGTGAGCTTGTGGTGATGCTTAGGCTTGCGGTGATGCTTGGGCTTTCCTCGGCTCAAATGCACTTCACCTTGGAAGCTCGGAACATAAGACGTTAACACCAATTATCTCGCAAATCTCCGAACTTCCGCTAAGGGTTAAATAAAACACGAACGTTAACAATTACAATCAAACCCTTAGCAAAGTGCACCACCCAAAGTTACGTAAATACTACGTGTAACTTGAGCGTATCACGCCCCTAATTTTCACAATAGTTAAAGATATTAAAGAACAAAACAACACCATTTAGCATATTCATTTATCGATGTTGAAGTAAATAAACATTCAACCTTAATACAACAAATCCAAGCATATATAACATTAAGAGTTTAACATAAAGTTTTACCCTTTTAAATTTATATTTTAAAATAACTTTAAAAAAACGGGTAAACATACCCGGGTAATAATTTAGGACCCGGTCTAGATCCGTTTTTAAAAACTATGATCCAAATCCTACCCGAATCTGTTGGGTCCAAAATTTGATGATCCAGATCCGCTAAAAACGGATCTGGATCCACGGATCTAGGTAGGGTCCATTACCTACTGACATCCCTTGTGCAGATTGCGGATATGCTAATTGCTAGCTAGTCTTCATATAGAACATTTATTACTTCTATGCATTATATTGAAAACTGATATTAGTCTCACTTAATGACTGCAAATTCAAAAAAAATTACTTATATGTTGATAAATTCACTAATACTCCAATAATGTGTGTATGCTAATTACCTCAATATATACAATCGTAGCTCCAAGCTCTTTAATTAGCAGCAATATTGACAATCCCCGTGTTGTTTACCCGTTGTGTAACGTATGATTCTCCCCCAAAGAAGACCAAAATTGGGTCCTTAGCTTGTTCCCAAACCAGTACATGGTGTCCACATAATATCTTTGAGAAATTTGCATTTGATGCAATGACCCAAAGTTAAAGGGGTCCACCACTTGGGAGTACACATATGCACGAGTTTGGACCAAGATCGGAAGGCTACAATATAATTACTTGGTAGTTACTATATCATGCAACTTATAATTGTAACATTATTCCTAATAATTTTACGTTTTTAGTAACTTAAAATGTTAATCTAAACCTAACCCTCACAAAAGAAGATTGGTGTAAGGACTAGATTAAAAGTTCACAATATAATGAATAATTAATAAATACAAATGAAAGAGCAACACTCTTCTTTTCATATAGAAACGCCTTATAAACTATTCGTGTAAATTCAGTGGCGGATTCGGGCCTACTTGGACCTAGGCCCGCCCCGTGATTTAAGAAAGGTATTAGTAATTTATGTGACAAGAAAATCATACAAAGCTGGCCTAGGTAAGTTGGTATTTCTTGCCTTAGCTTAAATCCTCCATTGAGCGTATGTTTGATTTTCTGCACTGCCAAGTTATATTTGCTTTCTATATTTCTTACTTTTGATGTTTTTTTCCTAAAAAAGTTTGTTTATTTTTTTCTTCCTTTTTTGAAGGAATCTTAGTCCATACAATTATGAAAGATGAAGAATTTTGTTAAAACTATTACGATTTATTTCCATTATATGTTGTAATTCTATTTTAAATGCATATGATATTTGAAGAGATAAATAATGTGTTTATTTTTGGACAACCTCATATATAAATCCTGGTTCCACCACTACGTAAAGTGAAGTTGTAATGTTTATATTATCCCAAGTTCATTTACATAATTTTAACCTTATTTTCTTTCTTTTGAGGAAAAATCTTATTTTCAGGCAAGGGATAGAAAGCAAGGACGTTCACTTTAATAATTAAAACTGTTGGAAATTTTACCTAACATACCTTGATCCCGTGAAGCAGAAGTAGAAGTAGAAGTGGAATGGAAGAGGAAAAGCATCACACATGCAATTATAGCAATTATGGTGTCCATATTGAAGTTTCACCTAGTTAAGGACTATGGAGAACACCCGAAGAACGAAGCCTTGATCAGTTGATGTGTTGAAGAAGAAAACGCAAGTCATTAGTATACAAAAGGTAGATGTGAACAAAGAAGTCATATTGAAAGTCAATAGAGTAGGGCTGGTTCGGCATTGCTCTTGGCGAACCGATCTCACCATTGTGTATATATAAAATCAATAGTGTAGAACCCATTCGACATTACTGTCAATTTTCAGTTTTGGACAAATATATATATTTGTATGTATGTACATTATATGTACAATATATATATAATATATTGTACATATAATATATTGTATATATATTAGGAATTGGGGTTGGCTCAAGTGGTAAGTTTAATTTTACTTTGAAATCTTGGCTTACTACTAACCAATATTGATCCTTAGGAGGGACGTCTCCGGAATCCAGCATTACGGCTGAAGATGCCAACGATCCTATTGCTCTGTGTGTGTAACGAATACGAAACCAAACCGCCAATACTAGAAGATGCAAATCCACACAAAAAATAGCCATCAATTAAATTTCTAGTAACGAACAAGCAAAACCTTCTAATACTTTTTTCTTTGTTTTTTACGGTAAAATGGTTAAATTGAAATCTTCTACTACTTACTACATACAATGGAATTATGGAAACATGTATTTTCACGAGTAATTGAAAATCATGATTAAAAATCTTCTATTTGGAAATTTTGATTGCTTGAATTTTTTTTTTCCACTAGCTTTTAACCCGTGCAAAAATGCACGGGAGGTTTATATAGATATAATTTAGACCCGTACATAATGCATGGGTTGCATTTTGTTTATTAAGTAATATTTTTATTCCAGATTTATTGAATTCATAATTATTATAATCCATGCATTTAAAGTTGAAAGATTGTAAAATGTAAAATTATATTTCATGATATTTGTTACAACATTTTAAAGTTTGAAAAATATTATAATTGTGATATACATTGATAAATACGTAAATAATGAAACAAAAAACACATCAAAATGCACGGGAAGTTTTTGTTTTATGAAATTTAAGATTTTAGGATGGTCTCTTAAAATCATGATTTGAATATTAGCTCGTGATTTAAAGTTTTTATAATCATATCGTGTATTAAGAATACATTTAAAATCGGTTTTACACCCGTGCAACTTGCACGGGAAAGGTTTTTTGCTTAATAAATTTAAGATTTTATGTTATCTTCCCTAAAATCATGGTGGAAGTATTTAACCCGTTAATATATAAATAAAAATTGATAATATAAAAGTTAACAATATAAAAAATAAAGCATACATATAAGTTTGAAAAAGTGAATTTTAATTTGCTATTCTTATATACAGGTTTTCTAAAGCATGAATGGTCAGGTATAGGAAATCAATGGTTTATGTCATGATTATTTACTTACATAAAAAAAATGTTTTCAATACTTTTGAATTGGCAATATGAAATACTTTTTACATATTACTATCAATTTTAATGACTATAGTCAATGCTTTTAGACTTTAAGAACTAATGAGAATAATTCTATCTAAATTTTAAAATTAATAACTTGTTATTTAAATTTTATAATCTTGTGTTGATAATAATTAAGATTGGAACGTTGTATAGTTACGATTTTAGGGAGAAGTGTTTATTATTGTAATGCTTATTTGTGTTCAATCAATATTCTATGATTGAGAATCCTTAAAACTGTCTTATGACCCATACATTGTACAGTTAAAAGTATTAACAAATTTCAACCATTTCCAAAAATTTCCAAAAAATTTCCAAAGTTCTTTTTCAATTTGACAATTGTAAAAAATTACAGCTAAAAACAAAAATATTAGCCCGGAGGGCTATTGTTTAATTTTCGTATGGTTTAACTATTGTTTCTATTGTTTATCGTGTGATTTACTTTCTATCGTTTGTAATACCATGTAGTTTGTAAGTTGTGTTGTGCAATGGATAATCTTGACCGAAATTCAGTGTCATTATTATTTTTATTACAATAGAAATATGCCAAGTGTGTGTCAAAACAATAATCATTACTTTGACATTGGTTAACTAAAGACAAATTCACAACCAAACTGTCATTGATTAATATAATCATAACTTTTAATTTGTCATAATCAGTTTCAACTTTTTTAATTGCATGACTTGCTCTACCCACCTACCCAACGTTTAACCCAACATTACATGACCACATTGAATTACGCTACATATCCAGTTAGTTCCATGAGTAACTACTTCGCACACCAGCATCAGTACAAATGTACAATAAACATAAAAGTGGGTTGATGATGTACTCAAAATTCTTGAGGTATAATCTATTTAGAAAACATATAAAAGATAAAACATGTGTTCTTATTAAATTTATACCAAAGGAAAAAGAAAAGAAAGTGAAGATATTACCTTGCAAAGTTGATTGATTAGAGAAATCCTCACACAAAAAAAAAACCAAGAGAAAACGAATCAGTTAAATAAAAAAGAGAATTGAAAAATAAAGTTCCATCTATCCCAAAAAACCAAAAAAAATTATGCCGGATTAGCTAATACGTTCTTGAAGAGGAACAACAGAAGTTTGGAGCTCATACAATTGTTAGAATTAATTGAAAATTGATAATGAAGTTTAATTGTTAGAATTAATTGAAAATTTATAATTTAGTTATTTTATTGCATATTTAGTTGTAATTTTGTAAATTTGGGAGTTGAATTAGTTATTTTGTGAAATTTTTTATGATATAGGTATGTATTGGATGGAAAAGTGTGAAATTTTGATTATCTTTTTATGCTTTTCATATAAAACCACTACTTGGAGTAATGGTTTTACCTAGTAAACCGCTATTTGGAGCGGCAGTTTCCTCCTATACACCACTATTCTATTTCAAGCAGCAGTTTTTTATGGAAAAATTTTTTTAAAAAAAAATTATATGCATCCATTCTAACGTGGAAGGTACCAAGAGAAATACTTTTAATGTAGCGCACATCCGGAAATACTTTGTAGTTTAGCATTATTGAGGGAAAAAATTCGAACAAAACTAATGGTGCTTTTCTATTTGACGGTTGTGGAGCCTTAATTTTTTTTCCGGCTTCTTCATCTTTCATCTATTGACCTCCATGATATGATGATAATACTTCGGCAAATTTATCTTTTTTGGTATTATCGGAGAGGAGATCTCAGATTTTTAATATTGATTTAAAAGGGTATCAACAACATCTAAGCTTGTGTCTTGTTTTTCAAATTCATTACCAAATTTCGTTTCATTATCTTTAAATTTATGAAAGGTTGAACGGAACAACCCTCTATAGGACAATGCTCTTTTTTTGGTGTGTGAGATGTTCTTCCCTGGCTTCTTTTTTGATGGAACATCTTTGTAAATTTGGCATTTCAGCTGCAAAATTGCCTTTCCTCTTATCCACATTCTACACCCTTATCTGTATAAAATTTTACCCATTAAAACAACTGTCTCTCCTCTTCTTCCGTAATAATACGGTTATACTTTGTTAAAACTACTCAATCTAAATTCATCAAGTATTATACTGTGTCAAACATTCCATGATTGAAAAAAGATCAAAGCATTAGACATGGAAAGGGGGTGATCAAAGCATCTATAATTATATCCCACATATCCTACTGATTTTGAATTTCAAAACCTATCAAAATTACTCACATAAGTAACGCAAAGTTTGATTTTGAATTGATATCAAATTATCAATCAATGTGATTGTTTCTCAACGTAGAATAATTAACGCTAATTTATAACCTTTGTTTCCTTAAATATTCACATAAGAAGGGTAAACTCACGGACTGCGGGGCTCTCATATATTTCGAGCAGGACACGTGGCGCTGAAGAATACTGCCTTGATACGTGGATGTTTATGCTGATTTGTTACCTAATATAGGAGATTGCAATTGATTACGTACCCTATCATCAATCAAGGGCTTCATTAGATTGCACAATCAAAGATTATATTAAATGACACGTGTGCATTGGCTTCTATAAGATTGACGAATGGCAAGACGAAGTTTGGGGAGAAGCATTTTGTTGCCACATGGCGAGAGTGATTATAAGCTTGACACCTAAGCAAAATTAACCTAGCTTTATATATATATATATATATATATATATATATATATATATATATATATATATATATATATATATATATATATATATATATATATAGATTTCTTTCTGCTCATGAGATTTCAGGAGTTTAATACTTGACGATTGATATGGAATAAAATCAATTATAGTGTTAACTAGCTTTTGGACCCGTGCAAAATGCACGGAATTTTTTTTTGTTTTGTATGAATATTTACATTGCAACAATACTGAATACATGCATATATTTCATGTTTGCATCAAAAGTTGATAAACTATAAGATAATGAATCGTATATTTGATGTTATTTCTCCTTAGAATATGTTATGTAAATTTATAAAAGTGATTGACATACTAAAGACATTAACTGCTCCTTTATTTGTTTAACTATACTTTTACTTTTTAAAAGAAATTATACGTTTAAAGTATATAATATACTTTTTCATTTATTTTCTTTGGCCTAATATTAACTTTCACCCAACAAAATACATGGCTATCTTCATGTGGCAAATTGAATTCTCCCACTTTGATCACCAATTGTGCAATTTAGACCCATGAATTGCAGTTAGACTAAATTAACCTCTCACGTTTTGTTCCACGTTTAATATTCACCCCATGTTTTTAAAAGGCTTAAAGATATTTAAAAATAATAATTTTGATCATATAATATTATTGCATTTAACTATACCTTTACCCACAAAAACTACTCATATAATGTACATTTCATGTAAAGGCGTGTACTTTGTGATATTAGCATAATTCTGTTGCGCCATTCCAAGGATAATATAATTTATCTTTTTGCATGCTTATATATAGTGGTCTACACGGGTACACCAGTTATTGTATGATTGCCTTTTATTATTTTTTCTCTTGAAACTGGTTACATAATTATGGAATTGTAGTCGTCGACGAATTTTGTTTATGAAATTTGAAAAGGGGATATCAAGTTAGTTATAAAGCTTTATAATATATGTTGCACGTAAATTAATTAAAATTAGGACCACTAATTCAGATTGAGATAGACCCGCGCAATATATTCAGTTATTCTACGTAACTCTTAATTTGCCACACATTTTTATCAAGCTTCTAAAAATGTTTCAAGTAACTATAAGCTATAAGATGTCTTATATTATTAATTTTTCATCCTTTAGTATTCTCCCCGTTTTTCAAACTCCTTTTATTTTATCATTCAAAGGCATTTATAACTAAAGTTCTAAAATCAAAAGCCTTTAAATGGGATAGTATGAATTGGCGATCAGAACGTATATGGGTAGAACTTGTAACGGGATTTCAAAAAATAAGTAATTTTTGCAAGGATATAAAAAAAACATTAAAATAGTTTTTTAGATCAAACATTTCTTAACTGAATCGTTTCAATTGACTGCTAATTTTTCTTTTATGTTCCTTGTCTAATACATAGTATGTTTTTATATAGTCCAATTCACCGGGTACAATACTTATATGAAAACAACTTATTTACTTAATTAAGTGACCCATATTGACTTAAAAGTGACTCATTTTGGGTAATGATAACAATTAGCAAATTTTTTGAGATACACTTAATAAACTAAATGTTCACATATATGCTTGTACTTTTTTCAGTAGATTCTCAAAACCATGATGGCAAAGACAAATAATAGTAATACTTAACAAATTTTCAAGTTCACTTAGTTTATCATTATAAACATTAGATTCCTAATACCTTGAATTCCGCTTGTATTGAACATATTTGACAAATAAAGTATCAAAAAATTTTAAAACAGTACTTCTATGGTATCTAAAATTAAGGACAAAATATGGATGAATGCTAATTATCATTACAAAAAGCTTAAAATTCGGTTAATATAGATGGTTGAAAAAATTGATTTTAAAAAACTAATTTAGTATAAATATTTATAAAAGTGAGTTTCTCTAAGTAATTAATATTTAGATACCAACTATTTATAGTAGGCAATTAATTACGGATGAATAACAGAACACTACCATATTTACATTTCATTCATTTTTAATTAATTCATAATATTTTTTAAAGTACTTGTTCAATGTTTTAGTTGTCTAATAAAATTTTCACCTAAAAAGATCAAATACATATAAAATATCAAAAATGATATTTAATTTGATTACTAACCATATTATACATTAATAAATCATGGTAAATATTATTGAATCTGCTAAATACAAAATATTGATACAAAATTAATCTTGATTGATAATTTTCGTATGAAACCTGTTTCATATGACACACCATAATGGAAATGTTTTGAATCTCAAGGTGCGTTCTTATCAACTAAATTCTCTTCAAATTAATTAAACTTATCTAAACTTGTTGAGACTTATTAAAATTATTTTATAAGGAGTTTAAACACTTTTCTCAACTCATGAATAACTCGAACTTATTAGATCTCGCCTTATTATTTTTAAGGTGAAGAGAAACACACCCTTAAAGATTATGAAAAAAAATAAAAATTACCTATTCTCATTGAAAGCAAAGTTGTTGCTTCCTGCCATTAGTCCTCACCTTTCACTCATCATTGAACTCAAAGTTTCTCTCCCTAAATAATACTACCTAATTGCACAGAAAACAACTTGCTTCCCTCGCCTTGCAATATGAGATACTACTTTCTTCCCTTTATTTCATTGATGATCTCCTCTGTTTTTTCCTTCAGTTGCACTGCTTTATGCAGTTCTTTCCTCTCCCCTTTTCTCTCTCATAGATTTCCTTTATATATTTTTTCCTTCAAACCTTTTTTACAGAAAACCTCAAGCTCAAGCATTCCATTACAATTGTGGCGTCAACTCAAAAACAACAACAAATCATTCTTATCATATCATCTAATGCTATATGACAATACATCAAGTCATCCAAAACAGTGTAACATTACTACAAACTTACACAATAAGTTGACCAAATAAATCGGTGCAATGGATTAACGTATTATGATATTTGTATTGATGGACCAATGAACTCAGCAAATGGGTATATTTATAGTGACAGAGAAACTTCTTATTTCGTGCAAAATAGTTGGCCTTAATATTTTCTTGGCTAATTGGAGGCTTAATTTTAGGATAAAATCAATTCATCGCTTAATACACGATTTTGTGATTCACTGATTATGCCTAATTTATGTGATTCTATATAGAAGTTCCTATTATAGAAGATAAATAAATACACACTTGGTATCAATATCAAAACGACACATAAGCATAATACATTTAAAAGAATACACGTGTCAACTAATTGTTGAAGATGATTTAGGAGATGACAATTGTCGAAATTAATAAGAGAGCTACACGTAGGCTAATAGGACTTTGCTTTATATATATATATATAGATATAGATTCATTATACACCCAAGTGTACCATGTGCATGGTACACCCGAAACTAATTTATGCTCACAGCTCATTTGCTCATTTGGAACTCTCCTTTATAATATATTTTGCTCATTTGAATGATTTCAAATGAAAGAAATGAAAAAAAATAGTTTTGGGTGTCTTGTGAAATGATACACTCTGGTGTATTATAAAATTTGTACCAATTATACCATCTAAATTGATATTCTATTAATATCTGTACATAAAATAAAATGCAAAATATCATAAACTTTGGACATTGCATGAGCTAAAATTCTAGGTCCGATCCGGTTTAATCAAGGCTTATCAGGTCCAATCAAGTGCAAAAACAACTAAAAATCAGGGTTGATCAGGTTTAACCAGTTCAATTCCACAACAAAAAATTCCTTTGTTTCTCGACACGTTGGCTCGACAATTTTAAGGAGCGTCGAGGCTGATTTTTGTGCTCGGCCCACTAGTACTGTCTCTACTCTCTAGACGTTATTTGTTATCGAGTATGTAAAAAAAACACGGTCAGTTTCCCCAATTTCACGGGCCAGTGGGGCCACTAAAGGAAAACCTAACTCCTCATTCACATACAACTCCTCAACACACAGTGCCCTTCATCTCCAACCTCTCTTCATCTGCACCTCAGATGACGGATCTTCCACCTTTCTATCTCCTCTTGGCTAATGTGCGTCTTGAGGAATCTGATAAATTGTTACAAATTAGGCCCAACAAGCGTTTTTCTTTTGATATTGCGCAACTGCTGCTACAAATTGTTTTGTTGATTCTGATAAAAATTAGTAGTATTTCACAAATTGATGAATTTGTAAATTTTAAACAAAAGCCAGCCATCTAGAAAGGAATGTAAACAAAAACCTCAGCTAATCAATAGAAGAAAAATATTCGTTCATGGGTTGATCAGAATTAGCATGGTGTAGATTGCATCACTGGGAACTGGTCAAATCAGATTTTTGAAACTCAGAGAAAGTAAGATAGATAGTGAATCAAATTGTTACAAAGAAATAATTGATTTCATATATGAGGTGAAAAAACTCAGATAAATGTTGGAAATAAGTAAATTCCCTGATCTCCACAAAAGAAGACCTCATAATGAGCTGGGTATAATATCCATTTATCATCATCGCATTTAATATTCATATAGAGGAAAATTCAGTAAAAGAATCAACGAAAGCATTCAAAAATATTTGGAACCGTGAAATTTTTTCTAAATTATTTGAGAAAAAATTGGCGAGTAAGATGAAAGTGGCGAAAGATTTAGACTTTAGAGTGACCTAAAACTGCTAATGTTTTAACTTTTAACGCCAAATGCAGAGAAACCCTAGCAAGAGTAAATAATGGGCCTTTTTTAATGACCTTTTCTATGATGGGCTTTGTTTATATTCTGATTTTTCTATGCTAGGCTTTGTTTGGTTTCTGATTAGATTAGATTTGTATGAATTATGATACTGGCATACTGCTATGCGATTATCATATACATCCAAAAGGATACGTGCTACTTTATTAGAGAAGGGTTTGGGATTTTCTTTCATGTGTGATTATGAAGTAGTTGTGTGGCTGACATGCTTCCCTACGGCCCATTAAACCAGATTGACCGTCATGGTCGCCCCAGATAAAGGAACCCCGTTTTACTGGGGATGACCCAAGCCGGATCCCGGTATATTGTCCATACCGGCCTATCCAACATACTTTACCGGTGTCTTTCACCTGGGCCATCGTCAAATGGGCCTGAGTTGATCCAGTACTTAACCAGTGCGCCTATGGGCCTAAAGATAAGTATCAGAAGAGGATGGAAATGTATCCAACCAATAGGAGCAGTGTCCTACCTTGTTAAGGACACTGCCGGCTCCTATAAATACCCCCATGATCTGAGTCATAAGGTACGTTCACAGATACTAATACACTCTACTTGAGACATCCCATCTTTATCTCTTACTGACTTAGGCATCGGAGGGGTGTTCCTCGGATCAACCCCCGAGGTTAGTTTACGTGTTCTGTCTTGCAGGATAATAAACCGGCTTATTAACCAAAGGAGATACCGGTTCACTCCCTGTGAATTATTCCATACCGGAACAATTGGCGCTTGAAGGAGGGGTAATAATTAACTATTGCTCCGGAACCTCGGGGAGAAATAACAGGGGAGATTAGTGGACGATGATACGTTGAATACATGCTCATCTATGTGAAATTCTCACGCTAGTAATTAATTACATTTTTTACTAATCAGAATCAACAATTCTAAAGAATTAGAAAATCGGGAAACTCGATAATCATCACCATAACCGGTAAAATCTACAGTCTTTCCGGCAGCAAGCGAAGTATTGGTTAATTATTTAATCAAAATACCCGATCACTAATTGAAATGGGATAGAAATCCATGGGAAATTTTAACAAAAGTGGAGCTCTTCACCTACTTCACAATTCACAAACAAATGAGTATCTCTACATCTGCTTGGTTTCGCTACCTCATCGAGATTTCAAGATGATTTATTACTTCAAGTTTTATAGCAACAACACACTTCGTGTCAGCAGTAGTGGCTCCGGTATTTTCTGCACTTTTTCATCGAGTCACTAATGCCAGATTTTCAATGGCTTCTCTCGAGAGCAAGAATCACAACCTTCACAAACAGAGGGCAAGAATCCAATGGAAAGATAAGTTCTCTATTTGTGCCATTATTTTTAGATATACATCTTATAACTTGAATTTGTGTGCAATGACTTGAGTATTGGTCTGCATTGGTTGAGTTTGTTGTAACTTTACATCAAACGAATATACCTTATCAATTTGGGTAAAATTTATCATTCAATCTCATGTAGGAAAGCACACCTGAATAATGCACACAAAGTGTTCGACGATATGCGTCAATGAAATCAGACTGTTCCTCAATTGGACTCCAACGGTGAGGCATCCAAATAATTATTACCTGGCAGGGAAATTCCTCAACTCATGAAACAAATGCAAGTCTGCATATTTTGTGGAGATCGAGCGGACCTGATTTCTTCCCTCCATCAGACGAAAATAAGCTAAGTCTTTTATCTCTATCATTGTCGAGATTTAGCTAATTAACACTCAAATGTCAAAAAATTAGTTGAATTTGGTGAAAGTTCTCATGCGCTTAACACAAACTGTGAACACTAAGCAGACATGACTGAGCCTCTCTTATGGCATATTGGTATTTAGCATAATGCATGCCAAGTGCTTGACAAAATGTTTCAGTAAACTCAAAGCTTTTAATAGTATTTTTCTCTTTTGTGAACCAACGCAATGCACTTTAAGTGCTTGATAAAATGCCTCTTGAGTAATGAAACTATTAAATTTATTGACATTAGTGGAAATTGACATCATATGATTTATAAGCTTCTACTTGTATACAAGTAGATATCATACCATAGTCGATACTATGAAGTGCTCTGGCTAAGACGGGAGATGAATTTGCTTGGGCACCTCATTGGATTCTTTCTACTAAAGATCTAGCGGCAGACAAGAATTAAAGACCTTCTTTGCGGACCACGCCTCGCACCCGGATCTTTGGACTATGACTCAGTAACCTCATGTGCAGACAATGGTGGGCAGACTCCACTTCTTTTAATAAAAAGAATAAGGAGCAAAAAAGTAAGGGTGAGGTTGCAATCACAAGATGGAACCAACTCAATTTCGCCAAACATGTCTTCATCTTCAGCACTAAGCTAAGTATTTTTATCCTTACAAGTCAACAGATCATCACATTCTATCTATATGCCTGAGATTGTTGGATGTTGCCATGAATTGATAAATATTGTGTGTTACATGCTTTGAATGTGATCATTATCTGAATTTGGGCTTAATTTAATTACCAATGCGATGTACACAAGCACATATCAGTAATGCATTCAAATATTTGACAAAATGCCTCATTGAAGTCAGAATGTTAGATGCTCTGGGGTTTCCCATCATTCTTGAGCTAATGTTGTGCACTCTTAGTGCTTGATAGAATGTATTGAGTTTTACAGCTATACAATGCTATCATTCTGTGATCATGATTGTTGTACTCTTACAAGCAAATACCAGATTCAGGCAGAAACTCCAACTAATTGGGTCATGTGCCCAACTTCTCTCTAAGCGAGACCTTATTTGTGGACAAGAATCAAGTGGAAGAAAATATTTTCAGAACATGGCTTGCGTACCTTATTGCAGACCTT
This sequence comes from Beta corolliflora, assembly GCA_947648045.1. Classification (NCBI taxonomy): domain Eukaryota; kingdom Viridiplantae; phylum Streptophyta; class Magnoliopsida; order Caryophyllales; family Amaranthaceae; genus Beta; species Beta corolliflora. The sequence continues at coordinate 252,527 of CANSZD010000559.1, read as the reverse complement.
ATTTGGAGTTATAATGCCAATATGCAGAGGCACCTCCCACATATCTGTATCTTCCTTTTGAGTTCAAGACTCACAGACTATAATGCTCTTTATTTGGGCAAATCATGCTGAACTGAGTATAATGGGGACATCTATCAACAGAGTCGAAGTTGCGAGACCAAGTTCCTTGACGGTCAATGACCTACGTGGATCTGCCGTCAAGAGAAACTAAAACGATGCAAGACAAAGTTCCTTGACGGTCAATGACCTATGTGGATCTGCCGTCAAGAGAAACTAAAGCGAAGCAAGATAAAGTTCCTTGACGGTCAATGACCTACGTGGATCTGCCGTCAAGAGAAACTAAAGTGAAGCAAGACAAAGTTCCTTGACGGTCAATGACCTACGTGGATCTGCCGTCAAGAGAAACTTAAGCGAAGCAAAACAAAGTTCCTTGACGGTCAATGACCTACGTGGATCTGCCGTCAAGAGAAACTAAAGCGAAGCAAGACAAAGTTCTTTATTTGGTCCAAATGCAAAGCAAGAGATATTATCAAGCTCATGATTTCTTGAAGCTATGCTCTTTATTTAAGATGAAGTATGGTCCACGTATTTCAGTAAGGGAGATCACAGACTCAACTTCTCCCGTTAGAGGAGCAGAGCTAAGTCCTTCTTCCTATAACATCTATATGAACACAAATTATGTCTCATTGTAAAATTACATGCATTTCTCAATCTTTGTCTTATAAATTATTATTCTATGCATTAAAGTAGCCGAATTTAAATTGGGTATAAATTGAGGTCTAAATTGACACAAACTACTCAATAAACATGCTATGCTCACTTGCAAGAACATACCACAAGAATGTGACTAAGTCCATCTCACAACAAGTGTTTATCAGTTTTGCTTCAATTATGCTTATGTAAAGAGTAATGACTACACCATAGCAGATCCTTATGGCACAAGTAAGGTACCATACATGCTCATATTCATAGCATACTTTGTAAATGTTAGACTATACTACTCTTAAGCCGACTCAAACTCAACTAAAGAGTATGGGGCTAGTAAGTATGTCATAATAGCTGGATAAAGTCATATAAACTTATACAAATGTTACCTGATGAAAAAAATATTGATGTCACTCTTACGTTGACACAACTCAAGAGTGGGGGCTAGCGAGTATTAATTGCTCAAAATGCTCATAGAAATGTAAAGTTTACAAAGTGACCCAGTTGTTAATTGTTTAACTATATTCTTTTCTTTCAAGCTAAAAGGAATCTATCAACTTCCAACAAGGATCTGTGTACTGCTGGTCGATTAGCAACTTGTGATTCAAAAAGTAGCAAGTGCAACGGTACAAACTCGACATTATCTTTGTAACACTCATTGCCGAGATTGTAATATATTATAAAGTCTCTAGGCACATTTTATAGCTAAATTATAAAGCATCCAGCTCAAGTTCAATCTCCAATTGAACTTAGACCTGTGGGGCTAGTTGTATGGGAATAATAATGACGTCAAATAGAGCGTTCTTTATTCCCCATTACTTTAACAATAATATACCGGCCCAATACGAGTATGATCATTCCTCTATTAGGATTAACTCGTTACATGGCCCATAGGCCCTAAGCGGCTCATTTACTCCGTTTAACCTAACAAGTCACTATTATAAATACCCAACTAAAGGTCAAGGTAAAGGGATCTCTCTCCACTCTCTACAAACTACCCTACTTTCCCTACGATATTTATCCATCTTTGGGTACTACTTGAGCGTCGGAGGCTCCGCCATGGGGACCCCACCCCATGTGTGGAGTTCATCTTGCAGGTACATCTTGCCGGCGAGGTTCAAGGAATATTATACATGGCGGCCTCACAATATCAGGTACCCTCTTGTTCCATACCGAAACAGTAGTAGTGAGTTATTAACCCTGTTTGGTAATTAGTGGATACTCCCTCCATTCCATAATAGTGTGCGGTGGCGGATCTTTTAAGGGGCAGGTCTGGGCCTAACCCCTAAAAGATTTTGGGAGAAAAATATACATGTTTCTATTTTTATAGCCCAATAAAATTAGCCCAAACCAAGATATGTTACATTGCAAGTTTGCACTGCTGCACAAGTACTGCGGAGTCAGCGATACAAGATTACAAGCGGAAAAAGGAGATGGGAAAGGGGACCACATTGGCTAAAGTTATGTGATGTCACTTATTTTGATGCTTTGTGTATTCTAGTCCACGTGCTTTTCTTTTCTTTTTTTTTTCTTTTTTTTTCTTTTTTTTTGAAGGGATTTTTATCTTTTTTCATATTATTGTTTTTTTGTCTTTATTCACTTTTTCTTATATTTTTTAACTTTGTGCTATTTAAAGCTTTGAACATTTGAATTTTTCATTTTATCTTTTTACATAGTCAAAATTTATTTAAAAAAATAAATAAATATCATAAATCTATAAATAAGTCATATCCCTGAATTTGTGTCCAACTTTAGGACGAAAAATTAAATAATTATATCAATTTGATAACTCATACCAAAAATTGATAGGTATAGCCTATAGGCAATTAGTAGATTACTCAAATAAAAGTATAGATCTTTGTGCCAACACTTATTACTTATCAGGTATAAAAATTAATTTATAACTTAGTTTACTTTGATATTTTTATATAGTATACATTTAGTTGTTTACTTTGAACTTGGAAATAATATTCGTATGTTTTTATAATTTTATGCTTTCATATATTTTAGTGAATTTTTTTTGGCCCCCCGATAGCAAAAGTTTTAAGATCCGCCACTGAATTAGTGTGAACACTTTCCTTTTATGTTTGTCCCAAATTAGTTTGAACACTTTCATTTTTAGCATGGTCCCACTAATACTATATTATTTCTTTTACAATCCTTTGATCCACACTCTACCTTTATCAACAAAAAGTTACTCAACTTTCTCTCTCCTCCAATAAAAAAATACCCCCACCAACTCCTATCGCATCTACTTTTTTAATAAAGTAACATTTGATAACCACACTACAACTTATCACCTTAAACTACGTGTCCCAATAAGTGTTCAGATCTTTCTGGGACGGAGGGAGTAGCTGATAGTATTAACTTATTGTATTAGTTGAGAGCTAATAGATGATTGTATTAGTTGGTTTGGCTAGCTGGTTGTATAAAAGAGTTTGGTAAGTAGCTGATTATTGATTGCTACTTTTTTTTTTCTTTTAATAAGGTAAGTTGAAGTCCCTTGCAAGTAGGGGGAAATTTGAAGATCCCTTTTATAAGGGGTGAGATTCGATTTCAAGATCTCTGGGATCAGAGGTAATGTCAACACCACTAGGCTATCACTTTTTGCTCTAGTTGATTGCTACTTGATAGCATAAAATTGTAGGAACGTAAACTAGTAACAACTAAAACAAACTTATCTTGAATATTGCCCAAAATAATAGAGGAGAAAGAAAGAGAAGAGAATATGTAATTGTCTGTTTTTTTTTGTGTCCCCAAAGAAATCCAGAACACTGATATTAATAGAGAGAGGAAAACCAAACGAGATCAGAATATGGCTGAAATCGTGGGAAAAACGGTCAATCAATGGGGATATTAATGGCAGTAAAATCGGAGAGAAATTAGGAGGAAAAACAGCATTTAAGAGAAAGATTAGGGAAAAACGATAACTTAAGATTGATAAAATCGATCATTAAATGCTGACAGATTTTTGACCCAAAAAGATAGTTAAGTTAATTCCCCAAGGCCCATGGCCCATGGCCCTGGCCCGGTCCGGGCGGGCGGCGGCGGCGCGCGTGTGGCAACCACACATCACCACATACCCACTAAAAGCCTCATTGCTACTCAACTCAAAGGGTAGAGGAAGAGTAATGGTTATAAACCTTACTCTTCCCTTCTATTCTTTCAATGTGGGACAAAAGATAAAAACGATTCTTCATGTTCTTTTGAAGCAAACTTAGAGTTTCTACAATAAACTCCAACAATCCCCCACATGATTCAAAAGAAGAAAACTGAAAGAAACGGGGCTGAAAAAAATGAGATGGGCAATAGATACTAGGCTTTAAAGTATCAATGTCTTATGGACTTGAATTGACACTCAGTGCATACAAATATGTCTTACTGTTGTAATAGGTAGATTTCTCTTTGAACCTTTCACGAGGTTAGCAAACCAAGATGCGCACTCATCCTTTTTCAAATCAAGAAACGTTCTCGCAATTGTAATATCGGTGCCCCACAATTAACCTGGATTCTCATGAATGCTCTAGAGAGCCTAAGCCTTTTGACTCTCATAGGGGATTGGGCGTAACCCCCACATTCACATAGGTAAGTTCATCAAGTTTGTACTGTCACAAACCGCCTTAAGTAAGGCTATGAACTTATTAAGAGCTATAAGCTCAACCTTACACATATAACAGTATAATGAAATAAAATACTACATCACTTTTATTTATAGGAATAGTAGTAGTATCAACAACTCGAGTTCTTTTGTGATTTCGTTGGACCCTTTGAACTTAGGAATTCCTAAGAAGGGTATCCATCACAATTCACTCCACAATAGGCTTTAAACTCATTCCTTGTTCTGACTCCAGCACCATTTTTCTACAAAGGCCTTTGGTGAGAGGATCGACAATATTCCTCTCTGACTTTACATACTCGAGTGACAACACATTATTTTTAATTAAATTTCTAACTATGGCATGCCTTAAGCGAATATGCCTTCTCTTTTCATTATAGGCTTGATTATTCGCTACCCCAATTGCTGCTTGCGAGTCACACCGCCTAGAAACTGATGGAGATGGCTTCCCCCACAATGGAATATCAGCAAGCAAACTCCTTATCCATTCAGCTTCTTGAGCTGCCAATTCTAAAGTAATAAGCTCAGATTCCATTGTAGATTTGGCAATACATGTTTGCTTTGATGATTTCCATGATATAGCTCCACCAGCAAGAGTAAAAACATAACCGCTAGTAGATTGAATTTCATCATTATCCGACACCCAATTGGCATCACAAAATCCTTCAAGGACACAAGGTGTCCTTTGATAATACAGACTCCAATTGATAGTGCCTTTTAGATACTTCAACAATCTAATCAAGGCAACCCAATGCTCTCGATTAGGATTGTGAGTATACCTGCTTAATCTACTAACAGCATAAGCTATATCAGGTCTAGTATAATTCATCAAGAACATTACACTACCAATTATTTTTGCATATTGTTCTTGGGATATACTATCACCCTTATTCTTTTTCAAATGAATACTAGAATCATATGGGGTTTTCACAGGAATGCAATCAAATTGATCAAACTTCTTTAATATTTTCTCAACATAATGAGATTGATTTAAAGATATGCCATATGACGTTCTAGTAATCTTTATTCCAAGAATAACATCAGCCTCCCCAAAATCCTTCATCTCAAAACAAGAATTTAGGAAACTCTTAGTTGCATTTACTACGTCTATATTGGTCCCAAAGATTAACATATCATCCACATATAGACATATGAAAACACAACCAAGCTCATCAATTTTGGAATAAACACAAGCATCAGAATCATTGACCAAAAAACCATTTGAAGTAATAGTTTGATGAAATTTATCATACCATTGTTTTGGTGCTTGTTTTAAACCATACAAAGATCTAATAAGCTTGCATACCTTGTCCTCTTGACCAGGAACCTCACATCCTTCAGGCTGCTTCATATAGATCTCCTCATTTAACTCACCATTCAAAAATGCAGTTTTCACATCCATTTGATGCACAATCAAATAATGAATAGATACAAGTGCTATTAATGCTCTAATGGTGGCTACCTTGGTCACCGGAGAATAAGTATCAAAGAAGTCTAAACCGTGTTTTTGGCGATGCCCTCCAACTACAAGTCTAGCCTTATACTTGTCTAAAGACCCATCAGGCTTGCATTTCTTTGTAAAGATCCACCTACTACTTAGGGCTTTACAACCTCTAGGAAGGTCTGACAAAATTCAAGTGTTATTACTCATAATAGACTCTATTTCACTGTTAATAGTCTCTAACCAAAAACTTGAGTCTACAGATCTCATGGCCTCAGCATAGGTTCTCGGGTTCTCTTCCAATACAAATGCATTAACATCTCAGCTAGAAAGGTAGTAATAAAACCAGGTCCGAAACTAGACTCAATTCTAGCTCTCTTACTCCTTTTAGGTTCTAAAGTCTCACTAGATGATGCAATGTCATGATGCAAAGAAGAAGAAGATGCAGCAGGCAAGCATGATGGTACACTAACTTTCATAGGAAAAACATGCTCAAAGAATTCAACATCCCTTGACTCTCTAATAGGACCAAAATCAGAAGCATCCTTAAGAATGAGTCTATATGCAGCACTGTTAGAAGCATAACCAATAAAGATACCATCTACAGTCTTAAGTCCAATCTTACTCCTTTGATAGTCAGGAAGTCCTATCTTACCCAAACACCCCCACACTTTGAGGTAACCCAAATTAGGCTTGAAGCCTTTCCACAATTCATAGGGAGTCTTATCTAACTTCTTATGGGGAACTCGGTTACGAACATAGCAAGCAGAAAGAATATCCTCACCCCACATGTTAGTAGGCATACCTGAACTAATAAGCATTGCATTCATCATATCCTTAAGAGTCCTATTTTTCCGCTCAGCTATTCCATTTTGTTCGGGTGTATAGGGAGTTGTAACCTCATGAATAATCCCATTAGACTCACAAAATTTCTTAAGGGAAACTCCATCATATTCTCCACCCCTATCTGATCTCACCCTCTTAATCTTAAGGTCCAATTGGTTCTCTACTTCGGCTTTATAGACTAGAAATTTCTCTTCAGCCTCATCCTTAGAACTCAATAAATAAACCTTAGTATAACGTGAGAAGTCATCAACAAATGTAATATAATACTTCTTTCCTCCCCTACTCATGGAATTTTTAAAGTCACCTAAGTCACTATGGACTAACTCTAATAAAGTAGAGGAACGGGATACATTTTTGTTGAATGCTTTCTTAGGGTGCTTAGCTTCTACACATACTTCACATTTCTCAAAAGATGTATTGCTAAAGTCAAGAATAAGACTAAGTTGTTTTAGCCTTTTAACAGATGCAACATTCACATGACCTAGTCTAGATTGCCATAAAGAAACAGACTCAACAATATAAACGGAAGCAGTAGAGTTCTTATTATCAATAACAACATCCAAAACAAAAAGTCCAGCATTACAAAAGTCTTTACCCACAAAAACACCATTTCTGGTTAATACAAGTTTATCAGATTCAAAAGCTAACTTGATCCCAGCTTTGTTTAAAAGAGAACCATAAATGAGGTTTCTGCGGATGTCGGGGACATGCATGCAAAACATTCTGCAAAGCAATGGTTTTCCCGGAAGTTAATTTCAGGAAAACCTTTCCTTTGCCTAGAACACTCACAGTGCTTGAGTTGCCCATAAAGACGCATTCGCCTTCTGAAACTTTGTTGTAGTCCTGGAACATCTCCTTGTTGGCGCAGATGTGACGGGTTGCACCAGTGTCCACGCTCCATTCAGAAACATTGCTTACCATATTGACCTCAGACACCACAGCAGCAATGATGTCATCTTCAGCAAGGTTGGCTTGAGCTTTGTTGTCTTTTGCTTTGTTTGGAGCTTTCTTTATTTGACGGCAGTCCTTGGCAGCATGCCCATACTTACCACAAACGAAGCAACTTCCCTTAAACTGACCTTTTCCCTTGAAGTTGTTATAGTTCTGCCTTGTACCATGAAACTGATTTGGACCCTTACCTTTTGGTCCTTTACCTGCAGCAACTTTATTTTCCACAAGATTAGCAGAAGAGGAAGAATGATCAACATATTTCCCTTTGATTTGGATACGGTTCTGCTCCTCAATCTTAATGTGGGAAACTAATTCTTGAAGGGTAAAGTCTTTATGCCTATGTTTCAAGGAGTGAACAAAATTTTCCCAGGAAGGAGGTAATTTCTCAAGTAAACAGTTGACTTGGAACAGATCAGGAATGGCCATACCCTCAGCCACAATATCAGCACACAAATGTTCATACTCATGAACTTGATCTAGCACAGGTTTATCATCAAACATAGAAAATTTCAACCAACGACTACAAGCATATTTCTTAGTCCCAAAATCATCGGTACCATACTTAGCATTCAAAGCATCCCAAATATCCTTAGCATTTTTCGACTTACTATAAATCATGTAAAGGGTAGAAGTCATATAATGCAGTAACATCCCACGACAAGTCTTATTATCTTTCACAAAATCCCTAACAAAATTCTCAGGAGCAGCAACAGCAGACAAACAATAATCAACCCCAATTTGACCCAAGAAAAATTCCATCTTATCAGACCACATCTTATGATTTTTCCCATCAAACTGATCTAACTTAGACATATCAGGGACAAAGGGATTGGTAATAGGGACATCATTAAGAATACGCACAGTATCATCAGGAATTTCACCAGCCATAGTTCCGTAAAACAGTTACAAAAAATTCAACTTTAGAATGTAGGAACGTAAACTGGTAACAACTAAAACAAACTTATCTAACAACTATGGCGTGAGAAGATCACTGCCCTAAAGTTGAATTTGCCCCGCAACAACACACATACTCACAGCAATCAACCTCCAGGGATACACGGTTTCTGCGTTTCCGGTGTTGACATAAAAGCAGATTGAGAACGATCTTGAATATTGCCTAGAATAATAGAGGAGAAAGAAAGAGAAGAGAAGATGTAATTGTCTGTTTTTTTTGTGTCCCCAAAGAAATCCAGAACACTGATATTTATAGGGAGAGGAAAACCAAACGAGATTAGAATATGGCTGAAATCGTGGGAAAAACGGTCAATCAATGGGGATTTTAATTGCAGTAAAACCGGAGAGAAATTAGGGGAAAAACAGCATTTAAGAGAAAGATTAGGGAAAAACGGTAACTTAAAATTGATAAAATCAGTCATTAAATGCTGACATATTTTTGACCCAAAAAGATAGTTAAGTTAATTCCCCAAGGCCCAAGGCCCATGGCCCGGTCCGGGCGAGCGGCGGCGGCGCGCGTGTGGTAACCACACATCACCACATACCCACTAAAAGCCTCATTGCTACTCAACTCAAAGGGTATAGGAAGAGTAATGGTTATAAACCTTACTCTTTCCTTCTATTCTTTCAATGTGGGACAAAAGATAAAAGGACTCTTCATGTTCTTTTGAAGCAAACTTAGAGTTTCTACTATAAACTCCAACAAAAATGACTAATAAGGACATGAGTATAATCTATTATTGTACTCTTTTTTTATAAATGTAATTTTTAGGAATATTATGACATAAATGTAATATAGCCTACTCCTCCCCAACCTCTAATGTCAAAAAGCTGCTCCCTTAAGCTTTTTTGAAAAGTAGCATTTTGGGCCCAATCAGCTATTTTAAACCTCTCTTACTAAACACTTAGGCCTTGTTTGGCAATTAGCGGATAGTTGTTAGCTGATTGTATTAGCTGATAGCTTATTGTGTTAGCTTTTCGACTAGCTGATTCTATTAGCTGTTTTTATAAAGGTTTTTGGTAAGAAACTGATAGTTGATTGCTACGTAATTGTGTAAAATGACCAATAAGGACATGTGCATAATCTATTGTTGTACCTTTTATTGTTTATTAATGTAATTTTCAACAACTTTAGGATGTAAATGTAGTTGCCGACTCATTATCAAACCTTTAATGTTAAAAAGTTCCTCCCCCAGCTTTTTGAAAAAAGCTTTTTGGGCCCAATCAGCTAAGTGAAACATCTCTTTACCAAGCACTCAAATTAGAGGATTGACTAGTCAAATCCTCTAATATGAGTTCAAACTTCTAACTTTGCCCAAAACCTCTCATTACCAAATAAGACCTTAAATTAGAGGATTGACTAGTCAATTCCTCTAATATGACTTCAAACCTCTAATTTTTTAAATATCATGGTTTATAAGAGGTCATATTATTATGTGTGACTATGAAGTACTAAAGTAGTATTATGTTCTTTGAATATCATGGTTTGCAAGAGGAATAATTGCATTATTCGCTTTTTGTTTGGATGTTGTATTTTCTTTTATAGTATGCTTTTGATGTGTACCCAACTCAAATGGTGCAATTGTATAAAAAAGGAGGAAGTATTGTCAAATATTTATTGTTATTCATATTATTAGTTAAAAATAAATAGTGGTAATGAAGAGAGGAGTTGGATTCAAATGTGAATAAGGGTATCTAGAATTTTTATTATTTATTATGTGCAAGTTTTACGTGTATCTTCTGAGGTCACTAGGTGCACCATCAGTCATCAAGTGTATTAAAGAACACCAATTTCCTCGTAAATCTCCCTGTAGGAATATTCTCTCCCCCTTTCATCGACTTCAAAAAATAAGACCCTTTATATCGCTAGTTGCCTAGCTACTAGATTGCTTAGCTTTGGTATTCGGCTCCAATCCCCTCTCTGGAGCTTAAATCCATCAACTACGTATAAAAAAAATACCATCACCAGCTTTGTGTTTCGCATATAGGTTCATTGCTTCCTCGATTCTTCCATATGAGTTGATAGTTAGAACAAATTTGTATGACAGGTCAATTGACCCTTTTTTATTACCTCTGAAATCTCCTTTCATAGAACATACTCATCTCAAGCTAGAGAAGGTTATTTATTATTGCTAATCGTGCTTATAAGACACCAAAAGCATGCTTAACATCTTTTCTTACTGCTTCTTGACGTTTAGTGAACAATGCATCATCAGGAATTTGTGGCAAATGCTACCCATTTTGGATATGTCTGATAAGTGAATTAATACCTCATATAGGGATGGACAAGGGTTGGGTCTGGGTCGGGTCCAGCCAGACCCCTAGACCCAGATCCTAATTTTTTCCCGGACCCAGACCCTTAGGGTCTGTAGGGTCTAGGGTCCAGGCCTATTTCTTTATTTTTGCCAAATTTTCAGCATTATTAATATTTCATGACCAAAAATAATCATCTAGAAAAAAGACCCATAAATAAGAAAAATATAAACTACAATAATAATTATGTCTAGAGCAATTTATACTATTTAAGACAATACAAATAATGTCTTGGAAGACTAATATCCAAAAAAAGGAAAACAAAAGTTAAAACTTATATATTAAATATTTTTAGGGTTTAAGGGTCAGGTGCAGGTCCAAAATATCAAGGCCCGGACCCGGACCCTTACGTTTTGAATAAGTTGGACCCAGACCGTTAAATTAGGGTTGGGTCCAGTAGGGTCCGGGTAGGGTCCTGGACTCATGCCCATCCCTACTCATATTATATCTCCGTCTATTGACATTATATGTAACTTCTGGAGCTCGACCTTGATAAATATCGTAAAAAACTGGAGATCTTTACAAAACATTGATATCAGTACAAGAACCACGAGTCCCAAAAGATGCAAGTCAAATTCATAAGTCACTTGAAGCAACCGCCTCCAAAATTATTGTTGTTGTCTTACTCTTACCTTGATACTTCATTTTCCATGCACTTGGGCAGTTTTTCCATTGACAATGCAATGCAATTAATACTGCCCATCATGCCTGAAAAATTGCGTCTTTCGCTATCACACAAATATTTTATATAGTTGGCCTCCTCAAGTACTAGGCTCCAAATTTAAAAACTACTCCATTAACAGGTGACTAAGGCCTGTTTACTCAAAGCTCTGCCGCCCCCCCTCCCCTCTTTTTTTTTCTCTCAAACCCTAGCCTCCCCTACCTCCTTTTTCATTAATTTGGGGCTGCCATGGATGATTTCATCCATGGTAAGCCCCTTTTCTCCTTTTTTTTCAATTTTTAGTTCATTTTCTTGTTTTGTTTAATAAATTAGTCTCTCTTTATGAGATTTTTTCAAACCCTGTTATGGGGTTTTCAGTCTTTGTTTTGGAGATCTCCTTCTCCCCTTTGGGAGTTGTGAGTATGTTTTTTTTTTGTTTTTAGATATGAGAAATTGTTCTCATTGGTTGAAGTTCGAGACTCAACCTGAAGGTATTGAAATCTCGGATGCGGTCAACTTGGCTCGATCAAGAATGCTCTTCCCAAACTATATCAGAATGATAGACTTCCTCATCAATAGCTGCTTGATTCGACAGAATACAAGGGGGCACTTATTTGTATTGCTCGATCTGGTTCATTGTAGTTTATTCGAAGACGAATTTGATTTAGCCTTGTTTAATTGTATCTTATTTTTCCTTAATACCTATTGTAGATGCTGTATACACAAATTTCGAGTCAAAATATATAAGACAGGAAACAAAGTAACAAAAAAATTATATTTCAATAAATGTATTGAGTACAATCTCTGTAAACAGTTTATAATAAAAATAAACTAAGTCCTCTGATTCTGTTCCGTAGCTTGAGAGTGACACGTGTTGATGTCGACGTGGAGCTAAGTGTAGAGTGACGTTTTGTCAACGTCAACCTGAGTTTGACTTTTGTTTGGGTGTATTCGAATGAGGGCTGACAAAAGCTTGAATCTCAATCGAATTTGTTTGAATGTATCTGAACAGTCGGCACGAATTTTAAGTGCTTGTTGACTATTTGCAGAGAGAATTCCAAGAGAATTTTATGAAATTCTTAAGAATAATGATTTTAAGGCCCCCAACTGAAGGAGGTGAGGTCTATTTATAGAGAATGTACATCCCTTCATGGACTTGGTAGTTTATGGGTTTGGGCCCATTTATGACTTGGAAGTCTTTTTTACCTTTGTCATTTGACCATCTTATTTGGACTATAATATTAACTGGCCCAAATAGTTGACAACCCAAATTATATTTATTTGATTTAATTTGAATATTTTATTTAGGTGGGCTAAATTAATTAAAGTGAGCTAATTATATTTATTTTAGCTCAATAATAATCAATTTATTTTAATGTAAAACACTAATAAATTTTTAGTGTCCTACAAATCGCTTCTCGAGACAGGTGTCGCGTACACAATTTGAACTGTTTAATCGTGGCAGGGTCTCGACAAATTTGAGTTTGACTTGGTAATGGTTTGACAACCACCATGCTATTTGATTATTTTTTTTAGTAGAATCTTGAATTTTTACAACTCTATCAAGTCTTGGACTCAAGAGTTTCTTATCTTATTTCGATTCGGATTTCTTTATTATCGAGTAAAACAAATCTCATCACATATTGGTATAAATTAACCAAACCTCGTCGGCTACCTCCATGAATTGACCGTCCATTGATTGAGGATACCAGTGAGTATCAAGTTGTCAAGCAAATCAAGAATTCAAGACTAACACATACAGGTGAGTTGATTTTTTTTTTAATTTCGTTCCCAAGTAATCTCAACAAATATCCATATGTCATACGTTGCTGTTGGACATCGCCTTCCTCCATATATCATATGCTGCAACTTTGATCCTTTTTTGTTATCGCTGCTCTATTCTTGTTGCGCCTTTTGATTGCTTTGCCGTATGCAGACCAATACATGAAGATGAGATTTTTTTTTTTATTGTTTGTATTACTTGTCTGTTTGTTTACCATGATCATCACCAACGATCATGATCATCGAATCACTTTGCTTTCTTTATTGCCTTCGTTTTGGTAGGCTAATTTCTTTCTGCTTACTTCATCTTTCAGCATTTTAAAGTCAATGACTTTTCCCAATTTGGTTAATTGTGGTACGAGATTAATAATCAACAGATGAAACGAAAATATGGGTGCATGAAAAACCAAAGTTTTAATAAACTCAACTTACATTTCTCATAATTGGCTTTCTGTTGTTTGTCCCTGATTTTTTAGCATTTTGTGATACTTTAATAGGGTGTTGGGGCCCACTTTTCATATGTTTATAGCCAATAAATAAATTTTGATGAGGGCTGAGAATTTTATATGATCATAATGCATAGGTTGGTATATGTAATTACGTACTTGTTTGTGTTGGGTATATTTGTGAGTTCTGTAGTAGTTGTTTGGTTAGTACTACCAATAGGCTAGTGTTGAGCTAAAGATTCTCGACATATTACAAAGTCGAATTCTTAATATATTTTTTTTTTCAGAATACACATACTTGGCTTCCTTTTTGTTCCTTTGACTTTCGGATTATTTATCGTATATGATACCAACAACTTGCTTTGTATTGTATGTTTCCTGGAAACTCTATTCTTCCATAGTATTAATGTGTACAAAGCTCTCAACTTGCGTCCAGTAGGGTAAAAGCCTCTTTTATTTTCTAATCAATCTGGTGGTAATACTTGGATTTCATTTTGTTTTTTACCAACAATCTGGATTTTGACACACTTTGTTCGACTTGCAGTACATCAGATTTTGTGAGATACTGAACTTTCGTGCTTGTCTTTGGAAAACTCAAGACTTGTCAGGTGATTTTTTTTTACACCCTTTAGTCTAAAATATTTTATCTGCATATCCCTTTTTTTTTGTGCATGTGTATCCGTGTATTTTTTGTACTATCTGACAGGTTCATATGAAGACGGGGACTTCGTCGTGATGGGCCATATGTGCGACTATGAGCCTGTCAGGGGTGTTACTCATATGTCTTTAAGATCGTGACAATGACACCTCCAGGGCAGGTTCCTTGAAGACGAAGACGGGGATTTTGTCGCGATGGGCCATATGTGCGACTATGAGCCTGTCAGGGGTGTTATTTGTATGTCTTTAGCACTGCGACAATGTCACCTCCAGACAGTCCCTTGAAGACGAAGACGGGGATTTCGTCGCGATGTGCCATATGTGCGACTATGAGCATGTCAGGGGTGTTATTCGTATGTCTTAGCACTGCGACAATGTCACTTCCAGACAGTCCCTAGAAGACGAAGACGGGGATTTCGTCGCGATGGGCCATATGTGCGACTATGAGCCTGTCAGGGGTGTTATTCGTATGTCTTTAGCACTGCGACAATGTCACCTCCAGACAGTCCCTTGAAGACGAAGACGAGCACTGCGACACTGATACCTCTAGACAGTCCCCTGACAGTCAGTCTCACCCTCGAGGTATGTTGTCTAACCCATGTTTTTTTTAATGATTGTTCATTAACCCAAGCATTGCTTTTGTTTTGATGCTTTCTCAATTGTGTTTTTTCGAAAAAGTTTTGGCTTGAGTTGTCATTTCGTCCTTCACTGTTTGCACTCTTGTGGGCTAGGAGTTAGAAATTTTTTTTTTGTTTCGCCGTTCACAGTTTAGACTCTTGCGGGCCAGAAGTATTGCATTTTTTTGTTTCGCCGTTCACAGTTTATACTCTTGCGGGCTAGGAGTATTGCATTTTTTTTTCCGCCGTTCACAGTTTATACTCTTGCGGGCCAGGAGTATTACAATGATTGCAAATTTTTTTTTTTTTGGTGTTTCGTCGTTCACAGTTTATACTCTTGCGGGCCAGGAGTATTACAATGATTTGCAAATTTTTTTTTGGTGTGGCTGCACTTGAGTAATTTTTATGTTACCCTAGCTGCCTACGTACTTGCAAAAATCAACAAATTGCTTTTACAAGATCAAGCCAACGTAGTTCAAATTCACATATATTTTCTTTCGACATATGCAGTTTATCCTCTTGCTTAGGAGTTGAACAATGCTCTCAATTTTCATGAGTAGTAGCGCTTCAGAAACTTGCCATTGATAGGCCCTATACGTAATCCTTCGGCGTCAACAATTTTATACGCCCCATTAGTGTATACCTCTTTGACAACGTATGGACCATCCCATTTAGAACTGAATTTACTTCCTGTCTTACGAGAAATAATGATGGGTCTTTTAATGGCTAGGACCATGTCTCCAACTTGAAAGGAGCGAGGTCGAACTTTCTTATTGAAAGCGCGTGACAGACGAGATTGGTAGCACTCAGATTTTTGTTGTGCTTGGAGTCTTTTTTCGTCAAGCGCCTCCAACTCAGCAAGTCGGAGTTTATCATTTTCTTCAGAAGTCAAGCCTTCCTGTATGGCAATGCGCAATGATGGAATTTGAAGCTCCAAGGGGAGAACGACCTCAACGCCATACACCAACGAGTATGGAGTTGATTGTGTTGCTGATTTATATGTCGTCCTGTATGCCCATAGAGCTTCCCCTATTCTTTCATGCCAATCACGTTTGGACTTGGCAACCACTTTGCTCAACAAACTACAAAGTGTCTTGTTGAACGCTTCAGCTAGACCGTTTCTTGGGTGCATTGTACATTGACGATCTATGTTGGGTGAATTTAAACTTCTCACATAAACTTTTCATCAATTTATTGTAAAATGGTGTCCCATTGTCCGTGACAATTCTTCGGCGTACACCATATCTGTAGATGATGTGAGTACGAATGAAGTCAACAACATTCTCTTTTTTCACTTCACGTAGGGGGATGGCTTCTGCCCATTTGGAAAAATAATCTGTCGCTGCCAAAATATATGCTTGTCCAGCAGATGACTTTGGTGTAATTGGGCCAACTACGTCCAGTCCCCACGCTTCGAATGGCCAGGATGCGACTGTGGGGTGTAATGGCTCTGGAGGTTGATGAATGAAGTTAGCATGAAATTGGCAAGCTTCACATTTCTTTGCATAGTCCATGCTATCTTGTACCATGGTTGGCCAATAGTAACCCATTCTTTTAATACGGTCATGCGGTTTTGGACTCCGGCCGATGAGCGCCACGCGACTCAGAGTGAGCTTCCTCCATGGTTTGTTTTGCTTCTTCATCTCCGAGACATCTTAACCAAAGACCATGGAAGGATCGTCGATAGAGAGTCCCCTTATAATATATAAACCGCGAGGCTCGACGACGAATCTCTGTCTTATGTTTTGGATCACTTGACAATTTTTTATGTTCCAAATAATCAATAATTGGTTGACGCCAATCTTCCTTGTCTATTTGATAGACGGAGATTATGTCGACTTCTTCAGCATATTCGTCAACATCCTCGTCATCAGGAGTGACAACCCATCGTTTGCAAACAGGTACATACATTATTTCTTACGCCCCGGGTGCCAAAGTGGCTGCAAGCCCAGCGAGCGCATCAGCCATCTTGTTGGCACTCCTTGGAACATGTTCTAACTTGATGGTATCAAGTTTGTCAAGCAATTGTGATGCTTGCCTTTGATAAGGGATTAGATCATTCTTTTTGACTTCGTATTCACCCGACAGTAGTTTTAGGACCAATTGGGAGTCCCCATGAATGTCTAAGTCTCCAAGTCCCATTTCAATTGCCATTTGGAGGCCTATTATGAGTGCTTGGTACTCAGCCATATTATTGGAACATAGTTGAGTTAGCACAAAAGAGTATGGCAGTATATACTTTTCTGGAGAAATGAAGACAACTCCAGCTCCTGCACCGTCATGACGAGCGGTGCCGTCAAAGTACATTTTCCAAGGTGGGAGTATTTCAATGAAAAACACATCTTCACCTGGCGGATCGTCGGAAAGCTCCCATTCTCGCGGGGGCCGGGTGGTCTCGAAAAAGTCGGCTATTGCTTGCCCCTTGACAACCTTTTGCGGGACATACACAATGTCATATTGTTTTAAAAGCATAACCCACTTTGCAAGTCTGCCAGACAACACGGGCCTTGAGAGAATGTATTTTATCGGGTCAGACCTCGAGATGACATGAACTGTATGAGCCTACATGTAATGTCTTAATTTTTGGATCGCAAAAATCAAAGCAAGGCAAATATTTCAATAGGTGAGTATTTCAATTCAGCACCCACCAAAGTTCGGCTCAAGTAGTAAAGAGCTGTCTCCTTATGGTCTTCTTGCTCTTGAGCGCACATTGCCCCCAGAGATCGCTCTCTTTGCGATATAAAGGATGAGTGGTTTCCCTTTTATTGGTGCCCCCAAGACGGGGGAGAAGACAAATACTTCTTTATACTTTCGAAGGCTTTTTTACATGAGTCATCCCATTTGAATGGGGCATCCTTTTTCATGAGATGGCTAAAGGGGTGACATCTTCCTGCTAGATTAGAAATAAACCTTCGAATGTAAGCAAGACGCCCTTGGAGGCCACGTAACTCCTTAAGGTTCTTAGGTTCAGGCATCTCTTGGATGGCCTTGATCTTTGCTTGGTCAATTTCAATACCCCTGTGTCTGACAATGAAGCCTAGAAACTTTCCTGAGGTGACGCCAAATGCGCATTTGAGGGGGTTCATTTTTAATTGACATTTTCGTAGTCTTTCAAAGACTTTACGGAGGTCATGCAAATGATTCTCCTTCTTCTTAGACTTTACCACCAAGTCATCTACGTAGCACTCCACAATTTGATGCATCATATCTTCAAAAATTTCGCATTGCACGCCGATACGTAGCTCAGGCATTTTTCAAGCCGAAAGGCATGACTTTGTAACAAAATATCCCTTTAGGGGTACGAAATGCGGTTGCTTCTTAATCTTCGGGAGCCATGTGAATTTGGTTGTATCCAGCGGTACAATCCATGAATGACAAAGCCTGATGACCAGTGGTGGCATCAATCATGATTTCCGTTACTGGGAGTGGAAAGTCATCCTTCGGACACGCCTCGTTCAAGTCGCGGAAGTCCACACAAACTCGTAACTGTCCATTTTTCTTTCGTATTGGCACAATGTTTGCTATCCAAGTAGGATACTTGACTTCGCGAATAAATCCTGCATCGATGAGCTTGTTTACTTCTGCCTCAATTTCAGGAATTAATTATGGCCTGAAGCGTCTTTGGGATTGCTTCTTTGGACTGACACCTTTTTTGATGGCTAAGCGATGGACAGCGACTTTTGGGTCGAGTCCTGGCATCTCCTTATAACTCCATGCAAATACGTCTTTGTAGTCAGAGAGTAACTTGGAATATTTTTGTTCTTCCTGTTGGGTAAGAAAAGCGCTCACGTAGACAGGGCGTGGCTCTTCTTGAGTTCCAAGGTTTAACTCTTTTAACTCATCGACGGTGGCTTGCCCCTCATCTTCAAGAGTTTTAGGAGCCTCATCTGTTTCCATCTCCTCGTCACTTTCAGGAGCCTCATGCCCTGTGATATGGTTTGAAGAAACAAATTCAACATCTTTTTCTTTTTCTTGACTAGACGAACTCCTTTGGTTTGTTAACACTATGACACGACCTTTGGCTTTCAAGGGTGCATGTCCAATGATGTCTACCACCTGTGTACGCCTCATGCGAGATGGGATAACACTTTGAGGTGCGACCTCGCCTTTGCCTTCATTTTTCTCTCTTGTGATGCGACTTTGTACTGACCGTCTTTGTTGTTTATCAATTGAGGTCGATGCACCAAGACGTTTAAAGACAGATGCTTTATTCTTAGAAGATCGAAGATTTTGCAAGGGTGTTTGTATTTTTGACTTCACACCTTCATTTAGCTCGTGTCCACCAAGTCTGTTTAAAACCGATGTATGGTCCTTTACGACAGGAGACTGCAGTCGATCAAAGACCGATATTTTTGGCTGAGACACATTATTTTCATCTTCATTTTCTTCAACTTCCTCCGCAGTAATATACTGCGAAGAAGAGGTTGTCCCTCTACACCGTGCAAAAATTTTGATGGGTGTTGGGGTTTCCAATCCCAAACCTACTTTAGTCGGATGTACCTCAACGCCATACTCTTGCAATTTCTTTTGTGTGTCATTAATTCCATGAGGATCAACCTCAATGACATTGCCCATGGGCACTGGATTCTCGAAGTCATAACCAAACTTCGCCAAGAGTTTATAAGCATTTGGGTCAAACCTACCCTTGTTAAGCCATTTTCTCCTAGATTGATCAACCTATTGTGAGGTTGGAGGCTTAGCAATTTGATTGTGATTGGCTCTAGATAAAGGAACAACCACTTCTTGCTTTAAACATTGAAGAGTAGTCTCATCTACTCCTTTTTCTTTCTTTGGCTCTACTTTCATAACCTGACACCCTGCAAAAGGTGACTCCCCTTCCTTACGACGTGATTTAGGGATGTATCGCAGGACTAGAGTCGTTACTGCCTTCTTCATTGCTTTAATGGGTTGAGCAACAACTTCTTCTTTTACCTTTTCCTTGCATTTTTGTTGTTGCATCTCAGTGGTGGCTGACTCGCTAGAGCTTGAAGACGAGGGAATATCACCATTTTTATTTGTACCCCTTTTCCCTGTTGAAGGAATTTTAGATGGCAACATCTCGCTTGAGGGTTCCCCATCTTCGAAGAACTTAGCATCGGCAAAGTACGAATCTGTCGTGCTAAAGGGTTTGACATCCCCATTTATTTTCTTCTCGCCTCCACGATAAAATTTCAGACATTGATGGAGGGTTGATGCGACTACCCCATTTTCATGCAACCAAGGTCGTCCAAGCAACATTTTATACGACGTCTTTGTATCTATGACATGGAATAGAGTAGATGATGTTAACTCTCCCATCACAAGGTCAAGACGTATTATGCCTATGGCACGTTGACTGTTCAAGTTGAATCCTTGGATCATTAGACGACTATCAGAAAGATCTTCCATAGTGATCCCTAAATCAGTCATGGTGGATTTTGGCATGATGTTGACAGCTGAACCCCCATCCACTAAGATACGATTCACTCTTTGGCCGAAAATATAACCAGAAACGAACAAGGGTCGATTGTGAGGTTTTGAACCTAACAATAAGTCTTCATCAGTGAAGGCTAAGGCAAAATTACATGACGCGCATTTAGCCGAACTTTCTATTGGCTCTCCAGCATCCTTCACTTTGTCAAGGTATAGTTCTGGGTGCTGAAGTGCAAGAGCCACCTGTCGACACATTTCTCGAGGCAAATGAAAGATCTGCCTCCATCTCATGCGTGTAGGAAGAGTTTCCAAGATAGCCAATATCTTTGGATCTATCTCCATCCCTGAATGTTGGACAGTTACTTTGACGGAGATTTCATTTTCTTTAGCAGGCTCTTGATCCTCCTCCTCTTCTTTTTCTTCTTCATCCTCAACAAATGAGGTAGCATTAACAGTAACCGTAGTGAAGTAATCTTCAGGAAAGAATTCTTCTAAGGTTACAGGGGTAAGTGGATTCTGTTCAAGCAAGTCAATTGGCAGTACTTGCTGTTTAGTATGCTTTTTTGACTTTTTCTTTCCTTTTGAGCGTTTTGAGCCCTTTCTTTTTTGATGCTTCTTCTTACGACAAACAGACTTTGGTTGAGACTTCGACTGTCGTCTAGGCCTCCTTCTAGTGACCAACGTCCACCCTTCATCATCCTCTCCATGTTGGTTTTCAGTTGGGATACTGTGCTCAACAGATGGCACATCATCAACTTGGAGAATCGGTCGCATCACATGTACAATTACTGGCTCCAAACTCCCAAACTGCAGAGTTTGAGCCTCCCAATAAGAATCTAACATCGCGGAGGCGTGATTAGCTTCAGCAACTTCATCAAAATCCAGTACAATTTTCCCATCCTTTGCAAGTTCCATAATTCTCTCCTTAAGTGTTATACACTTTTCTATGGGATGACTAATCAACCTGTGATACCGACAGTAGTTAGGATCGGAAGTCTTACCGACCTCTACAGGACGCTTAGCTTCGGGCAACTCAATGACTTTATTTTCAAGCAAATCATCTAACATCCCTGATAAATCAGAGTCTGGAAATGGATATTTTTTTGCTTGGAGTTCTTTCAAGGTTGGCCTATTTTTCCTAGGTTCTTGAGAAGATGAACCCTTATTCTTTTCAGTGCCAGCCTTGCTAGAGATCTTGACAGGCGAGGAGGTCGTGATTGACGTTGACTCCTTAGTCGAACTTTTGGCAGTCTTGTCAGTCTTCTTAAAATCCTTCTTCTCTTTCTTGTATTCTGAAGAAGTGTTGCTTTTGCCTCTATTGTTGGCAATGGTAAGCTCCATGTCATGAGCTCGCGTAGCCAACTCTAGAAAAGTCCTAGGTTTTATACCTTGCAAGATATAAAGCAAGTCCCAATCCATTCCTTGAATGCACATCTCAACAACAGAGACTTCAGTTAGGCGATCTTTACACTCTAGACTCAATGCGCGCCAACGATTGATGTAATCGATGACTGGCTCATCCTTCCACTGGTGAGTCTTAGTCAGTTCAGTCATACTGACAATACGTCGAGTGCTATATAGAACCTGTTCAGGAATTCCTCCTCCATTTGATCCCAACTGTCAATGGATTGTGAGGGTAAATACGTGTACCGCTCAAAGGCCATGCCTTTAAGGGAACGAACAAATTGTTTGACCAGGAAATCATTTGTGGTACCAAAGCATTGTTGCATGTTTCCACAAAGTGAGCAATGTGTTGCTTAGGATTTCCTTTCCCATCAAATTCTTTGAAACTTGGGGGGTTGATAGCCAAAAGGCATCTCGCAGCCTTATCGATCCTTTTGGTATAAGGCTTCACATAGCGATGACTGCCTTGAGAACTTTCTCCAAGTTGATTTTTGACAGTGTGAGCTATCAATAACTCAAGTTGTCGTGCTGTAGGTGGGCGGCGAACGTCTTCACCACTATCCCCTTCACTTTCATCACCCTTGTCTTGATGCTGCGTCGTCTTCCTCCAGTTTCTTGTTGAGGGCAGCGATTTGCTCATTTTGGAGTCGAATTTGAGCATCTTTTTCTTCTCCATCCTTCATTAATTTTTGGAGTAGGCTATTCATTTCAAGCAAGTTGTTCCTCAACCTGTCTTAGGCGAGGTCACCATAACAAGCGAGCAGTGTTCGATTGTGAAGACAACAAGGGTTCCTCTAAGTCGAAAATCGTTAGAGGTGATGAGACAACAATATCATCACTTGTTTCATTGTCACTCTCTACATTGAGTGGATCAAAGAGAGGGCTAGTGTGAACGGTCGGCTGTCCGACTTATCGGATGAGAGTTGCTTCCATATTTGAGAAGCAATGAATGATGACTCGTGTTCGCCCAAAGCGGTTGAGCCAAACACGGGGTTTCACGCTCCTTGTGTGAATCAGACATGATGGATGATTCAGCAGCAGCAGGCTTAAAGAGTTTTCTCTGCCTGGTAGGAACATTTGCAGTTCGAAGAGCAACAGCAGCCTTTTTCATTCCTCTAGTGCGAAAACCAAGAGTCATGTCATCCATAAAGTCACCCAACGTTACAGATTTTCGTAGGGTGTCGACAGAGTTTTCAGAAGATTGAGAGATGTTCTTGCTTGAGGCCATTTCTCAGGTTTGTTGATGATGATGAAACAGAGATGAGAGGCAGAGATGGTCCCACCGAGCGTGCCAAAATTTGTATACACAAATTTCGAGTCAAAATATATAAGACAGGAAACAAAGTAACAAAGAAATTATATTTCAATAAATGTATTGAGTATAATCTCTGTAAACAGTTTATAATAAAAATAAACTAAGTCCTCTGATTCTGTTCCGTAGCTTGAGAGTGACACGTGTTGATGTCAACGTGGAGTTAAGTGTAGAGTGACGTTTTGTCAACGTCAACCTGAGTTTGAGTTTTGTTTGGGTGTATTCGAATGAGGGCTGACAAAAGCTTGAATCTCAATCGAATTTGTTTGAATGTATCTGAACAGTCGGCACGAATTTTATGTGCTTGTTGACTATTTGCAGAGAGAATTCCAAGAGAATTTTATGAGCTCTTAAGAATAATGATTTTCTGGTCCCCTCAACTGAAGGTGGTGAGGTCTATTTATAGAGAATGTACATCTCTTCATGGACTTGGTTGTTTATGGGCTTGGGCCCATTTATGACTTGGAAGTCTTTTTTACCTTTGCCATTTGACCATCTTATTTGGACTATAATATTAACTGACCCAAATAGTTGACAACCCAAATTATATTTATTTGATTTAATTTGGATATTTTATTTAGGTGGGCTAAATTAATTAAAGTGAGCTAATTATATTTATTTTAGCTCAATAATAATCAATTTATTTTAATGTAAAATACTAATAAATTTTTAGTGTCTACAGATGCCGTTTGACATTTAATTAATGAAATTTCTCTTTCCCGTAAAAAAAAAAAACAGGTGACTAAGGCACTTTCTTGCCGTGATTTTGGTAATCTTGGTGTACTCCTCAAATGCATCCCGTGCTGTGCCATATGCTAACATACGAATCGCAGTTGTGCATTTATATATCTGAGAAGGTGTGACGCCAACCCTGCCAATTGCATCGGGTCGTTGTCGAAAGTATTTATTCTTCGATGTTAAATTACTCCCTCTGCTTTTTTTTATTTGCTACATTTGACTTGCACGGTTTTCAAAGCATTATTTAACTCTTAATATCTCTTATTTCGCTTAAGTAAAAATTATAAAAATTTGATATTATGAATCTACACGTCGAGACGAATCTAACAAGATCACACATGACTATATTTTTACTTATAAAATAATCAAAATAATCGGTCAAAGTAGTGGCTTCATTCCCAAGAAATCAAATGTAGCAAATAAAAAAAAGCAGAGGGAGTATTTAAAGACCAAGGAAAACATGTCGCTATATGCAAAAACCTTCAATGAAACATCCTCGCACGATATAGTGGCCTAACTATGAGATAATCATTCATTAGCCTTTCATTGGAAGTTGTACAATCTGATTTGATATAATTTCTCTTATGAAGAACAATAGGTCACTTGTTGGCCTTGGAGATTGTGACGTGATCATTGGAGCAATATTGATTGAATGGTGTACTAGGTTATCTGATCTTCATTTTGCTCAATAGCGTTATTAAGAACAATAAGATGGTTTACCATATCATTGGAATTGTTCAGAACTCTAGCTGTTGGAGTTGCTCATATTTTTTTCCTACCACTTGGCGTTTTTCCATTAGACAACAGACCATGTCACAGAAAAAGAGAAAGAGGGATCGAAGATGCACTACTTTTGTAGCATCCTCATATATGGGAGGCTTCTTTTATTGCAGGGGAAGCTGAAAAGGAAGGGGAGAAAGTGTCTTGGAGAGGGTACCAGACCCCAATGTGGATGCTCTTAGTTAGTGGATTGTAGCCTTTGTAGGGATGTCAATTCACTAGGGACCCAATACAAGTCCGACTTGATTTGACCAAAACAATCTGAATCCGAAAATGGGAAATTCGATCTGAATCATGTAGGAGGTAGAGCTTAGATATAATCCAACAAATCCTACCCGAATCCGTTTACTAATGCCACCTTATCAACCCATAGACTAAATCTACATTAGAATAGAACAATAAATCCGAATATCATTACAAAACAAGTAATATATAGTATTGTTATATTATAGAACATTATTTTTTGTGATCTTAAGTGACAAAATAATCCGATTCCGACTCGACCCGAGGCAAACAACCAGACATAAACATAATAAAAAAAATCCGAGTCCAGATAAAATCTGAATGATGGTAGGTTGAATACGAAGTTTGTAAAATCCGTCCTGATCCGACCCATTGCAATTCCTATTGAAATGTGAGATGTAAGGAAGAGAAAATAAAACTTACATTTTGTTAGGATAGTAACATGGGAGGCAAAAGAAGGGGAGGGATAAAAGAGGAAGAGGATGGGAAAGAAATGGAAGGGGAAGACTAGAGATGGCAATTATCTATGGGTGAGTGGATTATCCATCCATCCGCCCCGAATAAATGGGTGATCACCCGCGATGAAGCGGGTGACGAGCGGGTGATGGATGGATCGGGTGGTGGGTCGGGTCGGATATGGATGATATTTTTTGGTCCCGTCACCCGCCCATCCCCCGCTCCATCCATCCATCCACCCATATATATATATATATATATATAGGGGCAAGATCACATGAGAATGCTCCTTACATGAGAAATGAGAATGAATCTCAACCACATAATTGGATTAGAGTTACAACACTTGTTCATTAGAGTTATACCCTCGAAAAAACTTTGAGCTCAAAAAACAAAAAAAAATTTCTTTTTGATTTTTTTTTTCTAATATTCGTTTTTTGGAGTTACATCACTTTTTCATTAGAGTTACATCACTTGTTCATTAGAGTTATAGCGTGTAAAATTCATTCTCATTTCTCATGTAAGTATGCATTCTCATATGAACTCACTTCTATATATATATATATATATAATATAATATAATATAAAAAGAAATTTATTTTTTACTGCCACGTGTCATTTAAGTTAATTAAAAAAATACTTATAATTACTTTTTGGTGTGTAAAAAGATTAATATTTTGTCGCTTTATTGTTAATCTATGAGACTATGATTAATTTTTCATATATCAATTTCTTTAAAATTGTTAAGTCTAAAAAATAGTTTTTGTTCCTAGTATCACCCGCTTTCCACCCGCCCCACCCGCGGATGATGGGTGGAGCGGATATGGGTGAAATTTTTGGCGGGTGATGGATGGTGTGGATGGAGTTTTGGGTCGCGGGTGATGGGGCGGATGGAGCTCCACCCGACCCATCTCCGATCCATTGCCATCCTTAGGGAAGACTCCCTCCAAATCTCTCCAATCTGGGAGGGATGATATCGATATCTATTAACGTGGGAGGGAAATAGATTGTTTCTTTCCTTCCCCTTCCTTCCCCCAATCCGTTATTCAAACAAAGGAACTTGTTCTCTACATTTCGCTTCATTCCCAGTCTCTTCATTTTCTCCAATCTAAACAAAGTGTCAAGACTCTAAAGTTATCCACCATCATAGATACTCTTAAATTATCATCTTAGCTCAAACTGCACTACTCTTTAAGACAAAAACTCGACTCGACTCGACTCATGATCACCTATAGTGAAACATAACTCGAGAGTGGATACTGGATAGTACTCTTACTAGTATACTAGTCCTAGATAGACTAGAGACTAATCAACTAGAGAGAGATGGAAGAAAATAGAGTGAAATCAGGTTCTCCAGGAGTCTCCCCTGTCGAACTCAGCGACTGCCTCGAACACCTTCTCAACTGTGTCCTTCGATCTTCCATCGATGGCACCCATGACTTCAACCTTGGCTTATCCGCTTACTTCTGTTCCACACTTCTTAAACAAGATGATTTTGATAATCCTTTTCATCATCAAAATCTCCCTACTTCCACCAGTAAGTTTAATTGCATCTTTTTATTTTTCTGGGTTACTAACTGTTTATATTATCACAACTGTTCTAACTTTTTTTCTTGCAGTTGGGTGTTAGAATTTAGAAGTAGGAATTATAGAAGCATAAACTTAGAATATCTAATTTTTCAAAGGGCCTTTTTTTTTTTGGTTGATTCATAGAAAGTATTTTACTCAATTTAGTTTAATCAATAGGTTGTTGTTTAATTGCAATGAAATGGGGTGATGCAGATTTTTCTGAAGGGGTGCCAACATATCCTTTATACAAACATTTGGCTTCTGCTTTGCAACAATGGATAATTTCTGGGTCATTCTCTTCATCAAGTGAGAATGTGCCATTTTTATGTGAGGATGAGACTTTGAAAGATATGAAAATTAAATGGAATGAGTTAGTTTCACAGAAAGGGTCTGAATTAGTAAATGTAAGTTATTTAACAGAAATGATTTTGGCTTGATTTTTATGGAAGGGTTCTGAATAGGGGTTTTATTTTTATATTAAATGACATTTGCTTGTTTTCTAGATGTTCAAGAGGATCAATTTTGAACTTCATGTCCAGGAGCCGTATTTCTCGCTGTTGAAAGGTATGGTGTGATTTTCTTATAGTATGCTATAGACATAGCTTCCTTATATATGTGTATATACATGCACACGGCGCAGCCTATTTTTATAACCGTAGCTATGATGACTTTGATCTTAATATAGATGGGAAGAAAACAATTGAAGGGAGGTGTGCAGTTGGTAACTATAATCGGTATATATCCATGCCTTTGTCTTCTTCCGCTTTGTGATTTCATGCTCCAAAAGTATTTCCTTTTCTAATCTTTCAGGATTGTTGGAAATAACATATTTCTGTTACATACAAGTAGAAAGCATCTCAAATGTAGCAAGCTGGAAACCGTGTAGATACTCCCCCTGTCTTCAATTACTTTAGCCATTTGGATTTGAGTAGATTGAAACAACGCAAAATGGGAATTGGCTGAAGTAATTGAAGACAAGGGAGTGAGGAAATCCATTCATTTCTATACTGAAAATTGTATGCTTATGTACAAGGGTTGAATTCCATTAAGTAATAAAATTTTGTTAGAGTTCCCACTTCTTCTATTCTTTAATCAGGCATGGTAGAACTATGTCAACTAAGAAACCTGGGGAACATTATTTTGCTATGGAGTTTGTACAGAAACTAGCCATGATAATATCTAATTTCACTTCACATGGTCTTCAACTGTGCAAGACTTTCAGTTATTATGCATTTTTTATGTTTGATACGTTGTTTCATTTTGCTTCTTCTCTAATTAGAATTCGATCAGGAGATCTGATTCTTTTCAACAAGTGCTTGATGGTTGAAGTTCAGGTATTGATGTTCTTCTCAGTTGTGACATCTTGAGTGAGTGACCAAGCTGTAAATCTAGTACTGACAGGTGATACTTCCAGGATGTCCATCGTTATCATTCATTCATGGAGATGTTGGAAGCAGAAAAATTGGAGGATGTACTTCCAGGTGTACAGACCGTTGATGAAGGTAATACATTTTTGTATCGAGTTGAATATTACTCATCAACTGATATTAGTATAAGGTAATGCCACATATATAGGCGACTAGGCATGGAAAGACAAGGAATGCAAACCAATCCAAGAGCGAACCAAGCCAAGGAAAAAACAAGCAGTAGTAGTGAGAACTAAGAACTATAAGGATTGCTATGAAACATTCCATTTTTAAGTGAAAACAAGCAATACAAATCTCCAGCTGTTTCTGTACTATGTTTTGGCAGCAAGAAAACTGTTTCTGATTTGTTGCTTTTTATCTGATTGTCAACTAAATTACAAGGCGGGGGAGGGGGGTGGTTACTTACTAATTTAGAATCTGTGTAAGAACAGACTTGCCTGGCTATTGTTGTCTATCGTTGCAAAGAATATCTGGGTTTCGGCGCAGACAGAGGAGAGTAAGCTGATTTACTATAATGCTTCTATTGCAATCAAGGAATTAAAACTCTCCCGTTCCGTTACAGAACGGCCGTTCAGTAACGGATTTTGGATTTGCCGTTCCGCGAAATGCCGTTACAGAACGCCATAATAAAAATCACATACTTCTCGCCGCGTTGTCCGTTACGTAACGCGAACTCGCCGCGTTAGAACGCTTTTATCCCCGTGACATCCGTTCTTTTCAAATATTAGCCAAAAATATTTTATAATTTAATTATATAGCTAATGTAACATGATATTCTGATAGATTTAATTATATTATGTTGTACTAATGCTTCATAAACTAAAATAAAGCAAATAAGGTTAGAACATATTAATGTGAATTTTTAAAAAAAATACACGCCGCGTTGGCCGCGAAACGTTCTATTTCCCCGTTACAAGCCGTTCCCGCGACAACGCGACCGTTCCCTCAAACGCGACCGCGACCACGTTTTTTTCCTCTGATTGCAATGTTATTGTGTATTTGATTAAGAAAGAACTCAAGGTTCTTCTCTTATTGAAATGAGACTTTTGATAATTTTCTTAGGGAACCTAAGTTGTCGACAACCCTAAGTGCCTCTAAGAGGTCGGGGGTGGGGGGTTAATTACTAATTGGAATCTGTGGTAAGAACAGACTTGCCTGGCTATTGTTGTCTATCATCTGCAAAGAATATATGGGTTTTGGCACAGACAGAGGAGTGTAAGCTAATGTACTATGATGCTTCTATTGCAGTGTTATCGTGTCTTTGATTAAGAAAGTACGCAAGGTACTTCTCTTATTGAAATAAGACTTCTAATAGTTTTCTTTAAGGAATTTAAGTTGTCGATATTCGATAACCCTAATTGCCTCTAAAAGGTTTATTGCAATGTGATATTGGCGCATGGCAATTCTTGTAATGAAGATGCTTATGATCTTAGCGAATATAGTGCTTTGTTGTAGGAAACATTTCTTGGACGATGCTGCCTTTAGCAGATAATTCTATATTATGCACACAGAACTGCAGAAGGGAAATTTTTTTGATTCGGAGGAGTGCTAAATCTGTAGAGTTGAATCTGCGGTCTTAAGCTAGTTTTAGAGCTATTTCTGGTAGGCTTGAGATTTTTGTTAGACTTTTTACAATGAAAATAACACAGGTTCCCCGTTTCTAAGGATAGGTCGATATTGTTGAGTTTATGACTAATCTTTTAAAAGATATTCTAAACGTGCTAAGGATATATTCTAATATCTAGCCATTCTCTTTCCAGGTGAACAAATCTATAGGAAGTTCTACACTGAGGAAAAGGAGCAGTTAAATGGCGTCCTTGCAATATATGTTGGCAAACTAGCTTCTCAGCCTTACATTGTCTTATCTGATACTATTTCAGTAAGATCTTTTTCTTACCTGTTACTGTGTTAGCCTCTTTTTCTTTTCTATTTTTATATTGATTTCCTATTATCTCTTTGTACCTAAAGAAAACCTCTTCAAGGAGTGAAAACTGAAAAGTTCTCTTTTCCGAAGTAAAAAGTACTCTTCTTGGAGTGTGATCAAAGAAAAATCTTGAAGAAGGATGTAATGTGCTGTGTTATAACTTATGACTTCTTTTAAGAATCTTTCCACTTTCTACAATGCCCTAATATAGAAAGAAATGTGCAGTAGAATAATATATCACTTACTTTCAGAAGTGTTCTTACTTTCCACAATGACCTACTATAGAATATTGAAGTTTTTTCTCGGAATGGCTCTAGTGTTATGAAGTAAATTATGTTACAGATTATGCATACTTCTGTAGCTCTGCTGTTAGCTATAAAACAATATTCAGAAGGTATTAAATTTTTCATATGGGTGAGAGATTGGTTAAAAGACCTGATATACGTCCTCATTTAGCTGTTTTCATATCTTTCTTTCCATTTGGCTAATGATTGATATCACAATGGTAGGGAAGAGATAGATTATTGATTTTTTCATGAGAGTGAGACTGTGAGGGAGCTGTAGAGTGTAGACTGTATGCAAGAATGACAAGCTTTGGATGTCTGAACAATTTTTTTTTTCTGAAACTTGTATTACTCAGTTCTAACACTCAAAATGCTTTTGTAATGGAGAATCTAAATTGTGGATACGTTGGTAGAAAAATAGAAATTTTTCCGAGGAATTATGTGATTGGAATGAAATTCTCATAATTGATTTTTAAATAGCTTTGAAAGATTATCTCTGACACTGTAATAGCCTTGAAAGATTATCTCTGACACTGTAATAGCCTTGAAAGATTATCTCTGACACTGTAGAAGAACTCTTTGAATGTCATGTTGTGTAGACTTCAAGCATGAAGGCGGTTGTTGACATGAAAATATCACAGCCTTTGGTTTCTGTCTCTAATGTCAGTTGTTACTGTGATTGTTGTCAGAAACTGTGGTTGTTGTCAGAAACTGTGATTGTTGTCAGAAACTGTGGTTGTTGTCAGAAACTTATCAGCTGTTCTTATGCATATAGGCACTATGTCCTTCATATATGCAGCATAGAGATTCAGTGGAAATATTACTATGTTGGAGCTTAATTAAAGACACTGAACTATTTTCGTTCTCTCTCCTCCTTTTAGTTTACTTTTTTTGTTTTTGTTTTTTGGATCAGGGCCTTGGCTATAGGGGCATCCAAAGTCTTCTAGGGCTTAAGCAAACAGTTGGAACAATTGCAGAGGCACTTCCACCTCCAAGATCAGCTCTCCTCTCATCTTTTGCTCAGCCGCATAAATCAAATGTATGGAAAGAAAATAATGTGTTTCGTCTTGTTTTCACCCGCTTACGTGTATTGTCTTACTTATGTTTCACTTTGTGGTAACTTCCACACTATGTTGCCAGTGACTTGTCTAGGTAGTAGATAGAGATTTATTTGTCAAATCAGGAGCTGAAGGTCCTTGGATTAGTATATACTTCATAGGCTCTTGTAAATAAAATAAAAAGGTTCACCTCTTTGAGCCTCCGAAAAAATTATTTTCTTCCATTCCCTTCCTCCCTCAAGATAGTTGTGATATTGCTCCCACCACTCGCAAAGTTTATTAAATTTTATAAAATTGTGGTCATGACTCCGTCGTGAGGGGAGTGAGCCTAGCATTGGTCTAGGACCATGCGATAATTACTCCCCTCCCCTCCTCCCTCCCCCAAATGTGTCCAAGATAAAAGCAGAGAGGTTTATACTTTACTTTCTTAGATCAAAACATCCACGGTAAAACTAGCTTGATAATTGAAGTATTATTTTTACTTTAAAAATAATAATTAAAAGAAGAAAACGGAAACAATTAGCTCGATAACCAATAATCATGGACATGCTATCAAGGAATAGCCTCCTGAATCTTTGATTACACTTCTATATTAACTTTATGAATGGGGCTGTGCTTTAAAGTGTCAATAATTATATTCTAAACTCAGCCTGCACATTTTGATCATTATTATTATATATATATTTATTTATTTCTTTTTGGCTTGAGATTAAAGGTTGTACCTTGATTGAAGGTGCCAGGGCACTGACTAAGCACGTCAGCAGATGCAGCAGCAACTATTGGGGTAAAGTTGGAGGAAACGGTCAGTACGTTTTGCATGTGCCTGTGTCTGCCTTTTGATACTGCTAAGGTCATGCTTATGAGATCTTTCACTTGATATCACAAATTAGTATACATAG
Source organism: Beta corolliflora (assembly GCA_947648045.1). Classification (NCBI taxonomy): domain Eukaryota; kingdom Viridiplantae; phylum Streptophyta; class Magnoliopsida; order Caryophyllales; family Amaranthaceae; genus Beta; species Beta corolliflora. The sequence continues at coordinate 220,032 of CANSZD010000559.1, read as the reverse complement.
CATGCCAACATACAGGAAACTTTACCTGGAAATATCTAAATCCCAATAATGGAGCTTTGTTGATTAAAAATGCCATTGATTACAAAGTGGTTTTCTGATTATATTTGTGAAGCATAAACATGACGAACTTTGTTTCCGTCAAGGTTTAGAATGGTCTCTGAGTCTGCAATGAGAAAAAACTTTGTATTGGTGGAGGGTGATACTCCTGTAGATGTTGACCAAGTGGATTAATGGAGTATACTGTATACCAGTGCACTTCAGATAACCATGTGGAAGAAACTGTACAAAATGGTCCTATAACTTCAAAAGTAGGGGTGCTCTCCTAACTATAGGCGTAGACATTCTATATAAAAATCACAAGACTTGATTTCAACATTAAATAATCAACATTGATTTCATTGGGTACACGAGCAGCTTGGAGAATCTATTTGCAAATTGTTGAATGCATTTGCTTTGTTCTCTTGAAGGAAAATTCTATGACCTGTCGTGTCATATTCTATTTGTTGACCTTCTGGGTATGGGTACCTGCTCTTTGTTTTCTGTTTGTGGTGGCTATGTCTGTGTCTGTCTCATTCAAAGTCTACAATGAAGAAACTGTTCAAAGAGAATTATAAGATGCAATTGTGAGTACAGATCTGTGGTGGTGCCAACGTTCATACATGTCTATCATACAGAATTTGCAAATAGAATTTAAATGTACTTCATGTTACTGTACCAGCTATGGTGCAAGTAGATGTTCACATGGATAAATACCAAAGAAAATACGAGAGCTGAATGGTTCATAATGTCTTCCGAAGAAGCCTGATTTAGGATTATGTTTTGGATGTGCAAACTTCCAGCTGGTTCTATGTAAATTCTTTGATTTCTTGGCATTAGTACCAGAGACTCGAGTCTTATTAGGATTTGCCAACATACTCAAATTTGAAGTACCAGCCTACCAGGTTAAATGATGCATCCTAGAGACTAGTTTACCTAGAAGTTCTCTTCCCAACAAGGCAACAAGTATCATATACTTTGTAAATTTTAGTTGCACCATTTGGGTTTTCACGTATGCCAACACGCTTCTTTGAACTAATTTGCGTATAAGTAGAAAGTATAAAAAGTTAAAATTTGAAAACCTCGCATTGAAATGAACTTAACAAGGCTCCACTTGACTATGTTTTTTCTTATATAATGGTGAAATAATATAGTCAAAGTTGGTTGATGAATAGTGCCCAAAAGTGAAATGGTGCAACTAAAATAATACGGAAAAAATATTATCCTGCTAAACTCTTGTCCCAAACAAACAGTCTAATATTGGTTTCTTCTCTTGTCAGATTTTAATAAAAACCGTCTTGCCATGGAGGTCATAATCCGCATCATTGGTCATTGTCGATGGTTGAATGTGCATTTTGTCCAACCACATGGTCCTGTTTTTGAAATACGAATTTCTGAAGGTTATGGTGCTCGGTGGTCCGAAGATGGTACCAAGGTAATGCTTTTAGTGTTTCATGCATTTGTTTCCATTAGGTGAACCAACTTGTAATTACTTAGTCCTGTACATGTACTTGAGAGCATTAGAAATATGTATGTGCTTATTATACTGTTAAACCTGACATTTTGGTTAATTTCTGGCCAAAATTCAGTTTCTTGTCCCTGTTGAATTTACTTGTATTATAGTGTTAAAAGCTATGCACGGAATTCATTTGGCTGGACCATTGACAGAGTAAAGTGTTTACTCTTGTTTGCTGTGCTTGCTGCTCGAGTTTCTTCTAGTATGAGAGCCATGTTAGAGATTTAGAACCAGACTCCTCATTTCTGTGTCCATAGACAATCGACCATTTTTTTTTATCCGTGGTTCAACTCTAAGTACCTCGATTTATTCAGTTTATAGGCTTTCTGGAACCATACATGGAAGATGGTCATTCAAAGCAATGGAGGCACTAAATTCTCGTGAGAAACGCGCCATATCTGCTTTTTTTTGTTGGTTACAGAGTAGAAGCTTATGCTGCGGGCCTGCAGCTGTTTGATGTGCCCACTGATGTACTTATGTTTCTTCTTGGTATGCCGAAAATAGAGACGTGAAAATCATCCTTCTGGTTTGTAGAAGGTGCTAATTTCAGAGTTTTCTCTTATGAACTTTGTTAGTTTCAAACAAAATCTTGAGCTATGACGTTCATCTTATGTTTTGCGGAAATGTGGGTATTGAGCGAAATGGAAAAAAAGAGTACCATGGGTGGTTTATGAACTAATTTAGGGTTTTTGACTTTTAATAGCATATTCTATGTTAGCGGATTTCTACATAGTACCCCAACTTTTTAAACGTTTTAAGTAGTATACCTAAATTTTGAAATGTATTATGAACTTACAATTATGCCATTGTTGTCAAATTTTTTTTTTAATAAGGTAAGATGAAGGGGACTCACTTGAGGGGGGATAAGGGAAAATCCTCAAATGAGTCCTACGAGGTTTGATCCCTAGACCTCAGGGATATGAGGTGGGAAGCAATGTCACTACTCCACCACCTCAACCTCCCATTGCCATTGTTGTCAACTTGATGTTAGTATTTTTGTTAGGTGTTTAACAACACTATTTTATGCTATTCAAGTTAATGTAATTATGGTATACACATAGACACGTAGTTTTCCACCAGAAAGTATTCCCTCTAATTGGATTACGTTTCTTTGTCATGTCAAGCAACAAATCATTGAATCTCAAAGGGAATATAGGACTATTATGGTAGCTAGGCAACATGAATCCCATCAATTCAAGAAGTAACTAGTATTTTGGTCCGTGCAATGTCCCCAGTCGGTTACAATTATCAAATATTTCTTCTTTTTTTTACTTGCAACGTAACTCCTTGGCACGCAATTTGAGGAGAAGATTAGAGAAGGTATATGGACAAATTAATCAAAATAACTTAATCATCGATAAAGGGATGAGTTAGATGTTAAGGCTTAAATTATATTGATTAATTTGTCCGTTTTACATTATCTAATCTTCTCCTTAAAGTGCGTGCCAAGGAGCTGTGTTGCAAGTAAAAAGAAACAGATGAAGTATATAATTATTCATATATTTTATAATTGATTTTATTAGCTTTTCGTAATTTTCTATCTAGTATGAAATTGGAAAATGGACAATATGATATGATAAGTTATTTTTTCAAAAAAACTAAGGAATTGGGGATAAAAATAACAATTTCAATGGAACGGGGGGAGGTAAGAGAATGTTATTACCTTAATAAAAGTGTTAGAGATCAAAAAGCTTGTCTATGCCTTTATAGTTGCATATAACTATATGACTTCGTTATGTTTTACTTTGAAACATTAGACATTGGAATTTTAATGAATTGGTGGTTAAACTTTCGCATTTCATTTCCAAGGTCATGTGTTCGAATCCTAGTAGCTACACATTACTAATATGTGTATCATAAGTTTGAGCAGAGTGCCACGTGACACATACATTGGAGAGTGCCATGTGACATTGATTCTGTGTAGGAACTAATTCGCCGTTCGCGTCAAATTCATCTACTAGGGCTCTGTTTGGTTGGACGGAACACAATTTCAATGGAAAATGGTTTTTCTTAAAGTGGCATTTCCAACATCCAAGGGAAACACAATTGTAGTGTAGCTTTCCGTTGTTTGGTTCCTTACACTAGTGGAAAAATAAGGAAGGGTCATGGTCAAAAACTGACCCTAAGGGCTGCGTTTTTGGCCAGCAGCCCTTTCCATAGCAGCCCTTCAATAGATAAGAAGGGCTGCGGTTAAAAACCGCAGCCCTTCACAACGAAGGGTTGCAGTTCAGGCCAAAAACGCAGCCCTTCTAAGCTTGAAGGGCTGCGTTTTCGGCTTAAACCGCAGCCCTTCTTTAAATGAAGGACTGCGGTTTTAAGCCTAAACCGCAGCCCTATTTAAGTGAAGGGCTGCGGTTTAGGCTTAAAACCAGACCCTTCACATTCAATTTTTTTTTTAAAAATAAATTAAATCTTCCCCACCCCCCCCCCCCGCCCCAAAGACCCCCCACCCCCGCCACCCCCAAGACCCCCCCACCCCCACCCCCCGCCGCCCCCTCCCCTACCCGCCCAAAGACACCCCCCGCCCACCCCAAAGACCCCCCACCCCATGCCCACCCCCCGCCCCCGCCCACCCCCCGCCCCCCGCCCCACCCCCCGCCCCTCACCCCCCCCGCCCCCCCCCCGCCCACCCCAAAGACCCCCCACCCCCGCCCCCTCACCCCACCCCCCTCACCCCCACCCCCCCCCCCCCCTCCCCCCACACCCGCCCACCCCCGCACTCCCCCCGCCCGCCCCCCCCCCCCCCCCCACCCCCCAGCCCACCCCCTCACTCCCCGCACCCCCACCCCACCCACCCTCTCGCCACCTCCTCCACCCATTGTTGCCACCCACCCAAAGACCCAACCAACCCATAGCCCAGCTTAGCGGCCCACCATGGCAGCCCCCCACCCCACCCCCCCACCCAAAACCTCCCTTCGACACAAAAAAAACGATCAAATTGCAATAATATATGACAAGTTTTTGAACTAATAATTAACTTTAAATATGTATATATTTAATAATGTAAAAAGTGTACATATAATTGATACAAACTAGTAGATGTATCATAAGCAATCATCACAAATGTGGGACGCCAACTTATCCCGAACTTCATGTAATTCGTCTGTGGTGAAGGCCCTCAAACGTGGTGTGTTATTCATATAAACCTTGCAAAACAACCAAGGAATAAACACATAATATAAGAATTCAATCATTTACCGTAGTTAGTAGTTCTAAAAATGACATATACCTTCCCGAAATTCAATCAAAAACAAATGCAATCCTAAAACTCTACACACTAGTTATATTATACCTTATATTATCATATTGAAAAAGAAAATGGAGTTAAATGAAGCGATAAGTACGAATTGGACGCGAAAAGGCAAAAATAGGCCTAAAATGCCCTTTTCGTTCCCAAAATTCAACCTACAACAATTGCAAACCTAAAAATCTACACAATAGTTACATTGTGCCTCATATTATCATGTTAAAAATGAATTTGGGGTTAAATGACTCGATAAATACGATTTGGAAGCGTAAAAGGCAAAAATAGGCCTAAAAATGACATTTTCGTTCCCAAATATATGCATGTGCTACTTTGGTTTCTAAACCAATTAATACCTATTACCAATCGATCTAATCTAAACTAACATATACTAATAAGTTACATACCTTTTGAAAATCATCGGCGTTAGTGCAATGGTTGACGATATCGAACATGTACCTCAGCACGTAATAGCCACATGCAAGTCCATCATCTTGTTGCGGACACTAAATGTTCACCAAAGGATGCATCCAATGACATTCATGTTAGATGTGTAGTATGTGACTAAAAGTGTTTCTTATAAGGACAAATAAATTAGTCATGTTACCTCGACTGATATCCAAACAGGAGCTTTTGGTGCTCGAAGTCCTGTTGCACTAATATGCTTCATCACACTACATCAATACATTATTATAAGATTAGATGTACTAACTGTTTATATATTTAAAGATGATGAATAATGTGTAATATTAATAAGTGCGCATATATTGAGTTTCGATTAGGCTACCTATTTAACAATGATTTGATTAGTAAGGTCCGTGGTGGTTGTCGACGCAAAGAATCAAAGTGGTAGACTTCGTTACGTGACAAACATATTGCAAGCAGTGTCCAATGAGCCCTACAACAAGAAAATATAGTTATTATTAATCGTAGAACAATTAATAGGTCAATTTAAGTATCGAATAATAAAAGTAAAGCGAGTTTAACAAGCATACTTTTCAATATAAGGAACAAGAATGATCTGATGATATCCAAAACGAGATGATGCTTTGAAACTCATGTCGAGATACTCTTTCACTTCGGCTTTGTTTTGTAAGCAATTGTCATCTCGTATTATGTTTGGACATAACCAACCAAACATTGCACTAGATGTTGCAAGCAATTCATTGTATAATAACCTGAGAAATTATATTGATTAAAAGTAAACCAACAATTACTTATTATGGAATTGAAAACTACTTAAGGCATATGTATATGTATATTTAATTTATATACTTATGTATTACCTCATGAATGTTTGTATCATGGAAACATTCAACTCTACCCCACATAAGAATTCTTTAATATCAACCTTAGAAATGAATGTCGATGAGTCCTCAAGGTAGTGGAATTGTTGCTCCCCCAAAGCAACCTCAATTGCACTTTCATCGGGTAAATCGCTAGCGCACTCATGTAACCAAAAGCATGGAATAGTAAGGCTCCGCACCACCTCTGGATCGATAATAAGTGGATTTTTTTGTCTTAGAAACATTTCCCTTCACCACATTTCGTTCACCTTCATCACGTAAACTTGCTTTCTTATAAGGTGAACATGCCTTCATTCCCTTCCTGTTATGTGAGTCGGTCTTCCCCCAAACCTAGTAATTAGTTAAAAGTAAAGATATTACTGACTATCATAGGAACTATAAAAGAAAACACGCATATATATATATGAATGTTAATCATTGTACCTCATCTGAAAACCGCACCAATGCACGCGGTGTAATACCCCTCATGATTGCTTTAAAGGGATTTAGCAGGCTACTCATTCCAACAAGATGCATCTTTCTTTTAGGGAGCTCATTTCCTTAGTTACTCCACAGTTAAGCGTGCTTGGCTGGGAGTAGTCTAGGGATGGGTGACCTCCTGGGAAGTTTCTCGGGGTGCGCATGAGTGAGGACAAAATGCGCCGGAAGAATTTGTATTGGTTATTGAGGACAGTTGTTGGCCCTGGATGCGCATTGGTGACGATATACTCGACTCCGTATGGGTCGGGGTGTTACACGCGGCCACAGAACATAACTGCCAAGGGCATCATTTAGTAACTGTAGACCAACTTCTGGCTTCGGCAGCGGAAGAGGTAATTCTTCGAAACCTGACACAATTTCATTGACGGTGACCACATAGTGATTATCATCCACTAACTGGTTATGCAATCGTACTCGGTCACTAGGGGGTTGTGCATGGCCATGAGCTACGAGAATGAAACTAATATCATAACCATCTCCTCCAGCTAATAGTTCACATGGTGTCTCTTCCTGTAAAAAAAACTCTATTTATAGTTAGTCTATGAAACAACATATATATAGTAAGAATTTCATGCATTTAAGAACAATAGTTATTTAACAAAGCAAAGGGATTAAGTGATTACCTTCAACTCGGGTCCTACAGGTGGATCAGGCTGGTTAGGTGTAATATCACTACCCTTCTTGAATGCAGCAAAAGTCGGTAAACCCATTTGCTCCAAAATGGCGTTGAAGTTATGTGTCATCTCCTCCCTTAGCTCCTCCCGAATTGCAGCTTTCATAGCCTCCACATCTACTGACGCTGCCGAATTCACACTACTTACACTTGATTTTGTCGCTGTAGTGTATTGATCACCATATACCTTTCTCAAACCGAGGCGAACACCTCCTACGCCCCTCACGCGTCCACTGTGGTCCGATCCTAAAGTTTCGTGCAATGCATCAATGTGTCCTTTAGGAGTGAACTCACCAGTTGCCTCTTTTTCCTTCAAGCCAATCTACATAAGAATAAGAGAGAAATGCTCGTGAGCGCAAAAGTTATATTATATATACCTTATATAACCATATAATCTGTACTTACAATGGCGTTGGCTATCTCGTTGTGTTCGGGATCGGGCAAGACTCTTTTTCCCTTTGCATCAACCCCATGCATCGAACACCACCAATCGAGGACTCTATCTGGTTACCGAGGCTGTGCAACTGTCGTCGTTGAGCTAGTCCCCGTTGCCGTTGTCGACCCTATTGTGGGGTAATGGCTGAACATCCACTTCTCTCTCGCCTCATTGTATGAATGAGCACCCAAATGATGATAATACTTCCTAGCTTTTGCACTCGCGCTACTTTTCTCACGACTTGCCTAAAACACACAATTATAAACAAAGGTTAGCTACGGTGCTATACAATAATCTTGGATCTAAGTGTATTAAATCTTAATAAAATATTCTTACAATAGCTTGTGGGGTTGTTTTCTTGGCAACAAATGCTTCCCACTCTTCAGGTTTGATAGTTTTCCATATTTGAAATGGTAATTTGGATGGTGCAAATGATGTTTCCGGTGAAGCCTCAGGATCGGCTTGTGTTTCTCCGCCGTAGATGTTCTTCTTCTTTGTACCTACTACTTTCCTCCGCTTAGTGATCCACCCAGACACTAACTTAGCCTTGAAATCTCTGAATCTCTGGGCAACCGCGGATAGAAATACATTCTTCTTGGCTTCATCATCTTCGATATTGAATTGATTCTACAAAAAACGCAGTTCACAAATTAGTTTTCGCAAATGTTGTAATTTATATGCTATAAGTAATATTACACATATATTTAACTAAATAATTAAGAAACAAAACGTTATTGTACTTTAAGCTTACCATGGTATCTTCCCATAGACACCGCTTCAATCCCTCGGGCACCTCTTTCCATGAGTGCAGAATGGAGAGTTTATGCATGCAAATGCCAACTTGCATGCCATACTTTTGACGCCACTTTCCACAAGGTTGACCCATGTTATCGTACTCCAAAGTCATATTTGTGTGTTTCCCTAGTGACTTTGTAGGTCCCCTTCCTTTTCTCTTTTTCGTCGCCAATGACTTCCTACGCATTTGTGCATTTATTTCTTCACGGCCTAATCGAGACAATTTACCCCGTATCTTTCTCGCATCGAAAGACTCATCCTCGGTAGTGTGTTCAGCACCACTTGTGCTGTTATCCGTATGCACCTCCGCCATCTCCCTGAAATTGTACAAATATATGCATTAATATAACAAAAAATTAAAATTAACATTGCCACTAAGGGGGTGGGGTGTGGGGAGGGGGGTTCGTGGTGCAAGGGCCAGCGGTGGGGGAGGGGGAGGGGCGGCAGTGGGGGGAGGGGTTCCGTGTGCAAGGGGCGGCGGTGGGGGAGGGGGGGCGACGGGGGAGGGGTGTGCGGGGGAGGGGAGGGGCATCGGTGGGGGGGAGGGTTCCGTGTGCAAGGGGCAGCGGTGGGGGAGGGGGGGCAGCGGGGAGGGATGTGCGGGGAGGGGGGCAGCAGGGGGAGGGGAGGGGTGGGGCAACGGTGGGGGGAGGGGCAAGCAGTGCGGGGAGGGGAGGGGAGGGGGTGAGCGGGGGAGGGAGGGGAGGGGAGGGGGCATGCGGTGGGGGGGCATGTGCGGGGGCTTGTGAGGGCTCGGCGGTCTTGCCCGCCCCTCCCAAGCCTCTCGCACATGCCCCCTCCCCCCCCCCACTACTGCCCCTCCACACCCCTCCCCCGCACGCACCCTCCCCTCCCCACCGCCGTCGGCCCTCCACCGCACACCCCTCCCCTCCCCCTCCCCCTCCCCTCCCCCCACTGCCAGACCTCCCCCATGCACACCCCTCCCCTTGCACACAGTTACATACTAATAAGTTAGGTGTTGGATCAACAAAAATAAAATAAAATGACTCGATAAGTACGAATTGGACGCGAAAAGGCAAAATTTGGCCTAAAATGACCTTTTCGTTCCCGAAATGCAACCAACAACAAATGAAAGCCTAAAACTCTACACAATAGTTACATTATACCTCATATAATCATGTTCAAAAAGAATTTGGGGTTAAATGACTCGATAAGTACGATTTGGAAGCGAAAAGGCAAAACTAGGCCTAAAATGACCTTTTCGTTCCCGAAATGCAACCAATAACAAATGCAAGCCTAAAACTCTACACAATAGTTACATTATACCTCATATAATCATGTTCAAAAAGAATTTGGGGTTAAATGAATCGATAAGTACGATTTGGAAGCGAAAAGGCAAAACTAGGCCTAAAATGACCTTTTCGTTCCCGAAATGCAACCAACAACAAATGCAAGCCTAAAACTCTACACAATAGTTACATTATACCTCATATAATCATGTTCAAAAAGAATTTGGGGTTAAATGACTCGATAAGTACGATTTGGAAGTGAAAAAGCTAAAATAGGCCTAAAATGACCTTTTCGTTCCCGAAATGCAACCAACAACAAATGCAAGCCTAAAACTCTACACAATAGTTACATTATACCTCATATAATTATGTTAAAAAAGAATTTGGGGTTAAATGACTCGATAAGTACGATTCGGAAGCGAAAAGGCTAAAATAGGCCTAAAATGACCCGAGAATCAGGTCACATGGCAATGGAATGCCCATCAGCTGGTAGCGGCGGAGCTAGTGAGAAGTGTTACAAATGTGGAGAGCATTCCATTGCCATGTGATATCACTCTCCACATTTGTAACACAGTCCCACCACCACCGCCACTACTGCCCCCCACTGCACTCCCTCATTGCCATGTAGGCGTAAAATGACCTTTAATTTTCGTTTCCGAAGCCTAAAAATCTACATAGTTACATTATAAAACAAAAAAGAAAATGAAAGATAGTAGTGATACCAAACATGTGTTACAACTTACTACAATGCCTTCACATATTATCACTAGTAATTTGATTATAGAGGTTGTAGCTTATCTTTATAGAAAGTAGAACTACTAGCTAGTAGCTTACAATCATCGAAGATCAACATGCCTCAAATTAGAGAAAAAGAACAGCAGGAAGTAAGCATTGTTGAATATTAGTCCATAGCTCCATGTCAATTCATTGTTCAGTCATCATTCACAATGTGGCTCCAAATTCGTGCGTGCATCAACAAACACAGGGTACAAATACAATTTCCATTAAATCAAATACTGGAAACATGGAGGAGGGGCATAAGGAATGAATGAATCCAATCTATAGTGATAAACTAATGGCTTTACATAGGAGTTGCAATTCATTTTACCAACAACTTGAGTAAACAACTTGAGTGCAAAGACCTTGATGTAGCCCCACCCCCTATCGCCCCACCCCCACCCCCCGCCCTCCCCCACCCCTATCCACCCTCCCCAGCCCTCCCCCACCCCATGCCCAGCCTCCCCAACCATCCCCCATCCCCCGCCCAAGACCCCCCACCCTCCACAAGCCCTCCCCCCCCCCCTACAATCACATTTTACAACACAAAATAGAAGAGAAATTAAATAAAACAAAGAGGAGAGAGAGTGACAGGGGAATTACCGACAATGCAGTAGTGGTGGTGGTGGTGGCGTCAAGGTGCGCTGAGAGAAGAGAAGAAGAAGGAGCTCAGGCAACGTTAATAGGCAACGTCAATGGAGTGCACCGGCGATGGGACGGCGCTCCGGTGATGTGTCGGTGCTCCGGTGATGGCCGTTAGGGCAGTGCGAGTGAGTGTGAGGGAGAGGAGTGAGTGTGCGAGTGAGTGTGAGGGAGAGGAGTGAGTGTGCGAGGGAAAGTTGCGAGTGAGTGTCTAACCGTGTGTTGCGCGCAAAACTATAGGTTGAATTGGGCGGGATAGGAAGGGTTGCGGTTAGCCTAGAAAACGCACCCTTCATGTATGAAGGGTCATGCGGTTTCTAGGCTAACCGCAGCCCTCTACAAGAATAGGGCTGCAGTTAGCCTTAAAACCGCAGATCCTTCATACGCTTTTAAGGGCTGCGTTTTCTAGGTAACCTGACCCTTCACTAAAAGGGCTGCGGTTTTCAAGGAAACCGCAACCCTTCATACACGAAGGGCTGCGTTTTTCAAAAAACGCAGCCCTTCCAGCGCAGCCCTTCCTTTTTTTTCCCCTAGTGTTACCTAAAAAATTAAGAAGAAAAGGAAATATGTAATGCAATGGAGGAGGATGGATAGGAAGAAAATGTGTATTTCCTTCCTTCGAGAAGAAAAATGTTTTCTGCCATTAGAAAAACTATTTTCCACCAATTGAAAAATTATTTTCCACCCTTTACAAATTAAATAAAGTAAAATGGGAAAACCAGTGGCGGATCCAAAATCTTTACCTTGTAGGTTCGGAATTCAAAGACATCAGTCCAATTTTTAAATTACGACCGATAATAACTAATTGGGGTGTGCAAAAATGCTATTACAAAAATTAAATTATTGTTGTTTGTACTTTGTAGATGTATGAGTTCAACTGAACCCGGTGAATCCATAGTGGATCCGCCACTGAGGAAAACCATTTTTTTAGAAAAATGTTTTACACTCAACTAAACGTACTCATAGTTCTGATTGTAGGAACTAAAACTGGTAGATCAATTGGAACAACTTAACTGAAAAGTCATGGCGTGAACAAACACTGCCCTAAAATTGAATTTGCCCCATTACATACACACAGACTCTTGGCAACCAACCTCCAGGGTTACACGACCACTGTTCCTCCGGTGTAGTACAGAGTCACAGTTTGAGAACACTTTGAACAATGCCCAGATCAGAGAGAATATAGAAAAAACGTGTTTAGAATTGTGTAGAGAGGATTCCTTTTTCTGTGTCTTGGAAAACTGATGAAGGCTCCCATTTATAGAGGAAATGGAAGAAGAAAAACCGGTAACACAATCAATAGGCTGAAATTAAGGAAAAACGGAAACATTAATAACGGCAAGAATCAAGGATAATCAGTTACGAAATCAGTGAAGATATGAATGCTGATTTCCGTAAAAAATAAGTAACTGAACTAAAATGTCCCACAACCACAACCGCGAACGCGCCACACGCCCTCTCTCGAGCCCGACCGGCGCGCGCGCGCGTGTGTGGTGACTAGTCTCATCCCACTCAACCTTCAACAAATGTATAAAGAAGGAAACTCTATATAAGGAAGGGAAAAAGTCTTTAAACTACCAATGTGGGACAAGACACTTTTTGTTCTTTTGAAGTAACTTTTTGGAGTAGGAAAAACTAAGGCACATATGTATACTAACTCCAACATTCCCCCACATGATTCAAAAGAATAAAGAATGAAAGGACAACTGAAACGGAATTCTGGGCACAGATATTCAGTTTTGTAAGCATCAATGTCTTATGGACTTGAATTGATACCCAGTGCATACAAACATGTCTTACTGTCGTATTAGGTAGATTTCTCTTTGAACCTTTCTACGATGTTAGTAATTCACATTTGCGCACTTAAACCTTTCTCAAATCAATAGTGTTCTCGCGATTTGTAATTTAATTGCCCCACAATTTGCCTGGATTTTCATGAATGCTCTAGAGGTCCTAAGCCTTAGGGACTCTCATAGGGGATTGGGCGTAACCCCCACATTCACATAGGTAAGTTCATCAAGTTTGTACTGTCACAAACCACCTTATCAAGGCTATGAACTTATTAAGAGTCTTTTGCTCATCCTTACACATATAACAGTAAAGAAATACTACATCACTTTTTATTAATAGGAATGGTAGTAGTATACACAACTTGAGCTCTTTTGTGACTTCGTTTGACCCTTTGAACTTAGGAAAACCTAAGAAGGGTATCCATCACAATTTACTCCACAATAGGCTTTAAACCCATTCCTTGTGCTGACTCCAGCACCAATTTTCAACAAAGGCATGCATTTGGTGAGAGGATCAGCAATATTCCTCTTTGACTTTACATACTCTAGTGACATTACATTATTTCTAATTAGATTTCTCACAATAGCATGCCTTAAGCGAATATGCCTTCTCTTTCCATTATAAGCTTGATTATTCGCTACCCCAATTGCAGCTTGTGAGTCACAACGCGTGAAAACTGATGGAGCTGACTTCCCCCATAATGGAATATCAGCAAGCAAACTCCTTAGCCACTCAGCTTACTGTCCTGCCAATTCTAAAGCAATAAACTCATATTCCATAGTAGATTTGGCAATACAAGTTTGTTTTGATGATTTCCAAGATATAGCACCACCAGCGAGAGTAAAAACATAGCCACTAGTAGAATGAATCTCATCATTATCTGACACCCAATTGGCATCACAAAATCCTTCAAGAACACAAGGTGATCTTAGATAATGCAAACCCCAATTGATAGTGCCTTTTAAATACTTCAATAATCTAATCAAGGCATTCCGATGATCCTGATTAGGATTATGAGTATACCTGCTCAGTCTACTAACATCATATGCTATATCAGGTCGAGTGTAATTCATCAAAAACATTACACTTCCAATTATCTTGGCATATTGTTCTTGTGACACACTGTCACCTTTATTCTTTTTCAAATGAATACTAGAATCATATGGGGTTTTCACCGGAGTGCAATCAAATTGATTAAACTTCATTAAAATTTTCTCAATATAATGAGATTGGTTGAAAGACATCCCATATACAGTTCTAGTGATCTTTATACCAAGAATCACATCTGCCTCACCCAAATCCTTCATTTCAAAACTAGAATTTAGGAAGTCCTTGGTTGCATTCACTATGTCTATATTGGTTCCAAAAATTAGCATATCATCGACATATAGACATATGAAAACACAACCATGTTCATCAGATTTGGAATAAACACAAGCATCAGAATCATTTACCTGAAAACCATTAGAAGTAATGGTTTGATGAAACTTATCATACTACTGTTTTGGTGCTTGTTTTAGACCATATAAGGACCTAACAAGTTTACATACCTTGTCTTCCTGTCCAGGAACTACACATCCTTCAGGTTGCTTCATGTAAATCTCTTCATTTAGCTCACCATTCAAAAAAATAGTTTTTACATCCATCCGATGCACAATCAAAACATGAATAGATGCAAGTGCAATTAAAGTTCTAATGGTGGCAACCTTAGTCACAGGAGAGTAGGTATCAAAGAAATTCTAGCCCTTTCCTTTGGTGATGTCCTCCAACCACAAGTCTAGCCTTATACTTATCCAAGGTCCCATCAGGCCTACACTTCTTTGTAAAAATCCATTTACTGGTTAGGGTCTTACATCCTCTAGGAAGGTCCACTAAAACCCAAGTGTTGTTAGTCATAATGGACTCAATCTCACTGTTAATAGCCTCTAACTAAAAACTAGAGTCAACTGACCTCATGGCCTCACTGTAGGTCCTCAGATTTTCTTCTAACACAAAAACATTCACTTCATGCTCATCTAAGCACTCTTTCTCAACAAGGAAGGTAGTAATGAAATCAGGTCCAAAACTAGACTCAATTCTAGCTCTCTTACTCCTTCGGGGTTCTAGAGTCTCATTAGATGATGCAACATCATGATGTATAGTGGAAGAAGAAGATGCAACAGGCAAAGCAGAAAGAACACTTAATTTCATAGGAAAAATGTTCTCAAAAAACTCAACATCTCTTGACTCTCTAATAGGACCAAAACCAGATGCATCCTTAAGAATAAGTCTATATGCAGCACTGTTAGAAGCATAACCAATGAAAATACCATCCACAGTCTTAGGTCCAATTTTGTTCCTCTGAAAATCCGAAAGTCCTATTTTTCCCAAACACCCCCACACTTTGAGGTAACTCAAATTCGGTTTGAAACCTTTCCATAATTCATAAAGGGTTTTATTTAAGTTTTTATGAGGAACACGGTTGAGCACATAGCAAGCAGAATGAATGGCCTCACCCCACATGTTAGTAGGCATACCCGAACTAATAAGCATTGCGTTCATCATATCCTTAAGAGTTCTATTTTTTCCCTCAGCTATTCCATTCTGTTATGGGGTATAAGGAGCAGTAACCTCATGAATAATCCCATTAGACTCACAGAATTTCTTAAGGGAAACTCCATCATATTCTCCACCCCCATCTGATCTCACCCTCTTAATCTTAAGGTCCAATTGGTTCTCAACTTTGGCTTTATAAATAAGAAATTTTTCTTCTGCCTCATCTTTTAAACTCAATAAATAAACCTTAGTAAAACGAGAGAAATCATCCACAAAAGTAATATAATAACGCTTCCCTCCCCTACTCATAGAATTTTTAAAGTCACCTAAGTCACTATGAACCAGCTCAAGTAAGGTGGAAGAACGAGCAACACTTTTGTTGAATGCTTTCTTAGGGTGTTTAGCTTCTACACATTCTTCACATTTATCAAATGAGCTATTGCTAAAGTCAGGAATAAGACTAAGTTGTTTAAGTCTCTTAACAGATGCAACATTCACATGACCTAGTCTAGAATGCCATAAAGAAACAGACTCAGCAATATAAACGGAAGCAGTAGAAGTTTTATTATCAGTTACAACATCAAGAATAAATAAACCCTCATTACAAAATCCCTTACCCACAAAATCACTATTTCTGGTTAGTACAAGTTTATCAGATTTAAAAGTCATTTTGATACCAGCTTTGTTTAAAAGAGAACCAGAAATAAGGTTTCTGTGGATTTCGGGCACATGTAAGACATTCTGCAAAGCAATGGTTTTTCCAGAGGTTAACTTCAGAAAAACCTTTCCTTTGCCAAGTACACTGACAGTGCTTGAGTTGCCCATGAAGACACATTCACCCTCTGAAACTTTGTTGTATTCCTGGAACATTTCCTTTGCTTGAATAGATGTGGCGAGTTGCTCCAGTATCCAGCACCCACTCGGTCACATTACTGATCACCAGATTTACCTCGGACACCATAGCAATAATCACATCTTCAGCAAGGTTTGCTTGAGGTTTGTTTTCCTTTGCTTTGTTTGCAGACTGGTTTCCAGGAGTGCTTTTTTGGCGACAATCCTTAGCAGCATGTCCAAACTTACCACAGACGAAGCAATTTCCCTTGAACTGTCTTGCTTTGAAGTTATTATTCTGCCTTGTACCATGAAACTGATTCGGACCCTTACCTTTCGGTCCTTTACCTGCATTCTTAGATTCAACCAGATTAGCAGCAGAGGAAGAATGATCAACAGATTTCCCTTTGGCTTGGATTCGGTTATGTTCCTCAATCTTGATATGGGATACAAGCTCTTGAAGGGTAAAGTCTTTCTGTTTATGTTTCATAGAATGGGCATAGGTTTCCCAAGATGGGGGTAATTTCTCAATAAGACAGTTGGCTTGAAAAGTTTCACAAATTTTCATACCCTCAGCAACAATATTAGCACATAAATGTTCATACTCGTGAACTTGATCTAACACAGGTTTATCATCAGTCATAGAACATTTCAACCAACGACTACAAGCATATTTCTTAGTCCCAAAATCATCAGAACCATACTTGGCTTGTAAAGCATCCCAAATATCCTTAGCATCTTTCGTCTTACTATAAATCATATATAGTGCAGCAGTCATATAATACAACAACATTCCACGGCAGATCTTATAATCCTTAACAAAATCCATAAAAGAATTCTTGGGTTGCACATTATAAAACAGACAATAATCTACTCCAATTTGTCCCAAAAAGAATTCCATCTTATCAGACCACATCTTATAATTTTTGCCATCAAAAGGGTCTAACTTAGACATATCAGGGATAAAAGAATTGGCAATAATAGACACAGCAGTAGGGATAACATTTTCACCAGCCATAATAGCTCCACGAAAATTAAAACGAAAGAAAAATCAACTTTAGAATGTAGGAACTAAAACTGGTAGATCAATTGGAACAACTTAACTAAAAAGTCGTGGCGTGAACAAACACTACCCTAAAGTTGAATTTGCCCCGTTACGCACACACGGACTCTTGGCAACCAACCTCCAGGGTTACACGACCACTGTTCCTCCGGTGTAGTACAGAGTCACAGTTTGAGAACACTTTGAACAATGCCCAGATCAGAGAGAATATAGAAAAAACGTGTTTTGAATTGTGTAGAGAGGATTCCTTCTTCTGTGTCTTGGAAAACTGATGAAGGCTCCCATTTATAGAGGAAATGGAAGAAGAAAAACCGGTAACACAATCAATAGGTTGAAATTAAGGAAAAACGGAAACATTAATAACGGCAAGAATCAAGGATAATCAGTTACAAAATCAGCAAAGATATGAATGCTGATTTCCGCAAAAAATAAGTAACTGAACTAAAATGTCCCACAGCCGCAAACGCGCCACACACCCGATCGGCGCGCGCACGTGTGTGGTGACTAGTCTCATCCCACTCTACCTTCAACAAATGTATAAAGAAGGAAACTCTATATAAGGAAGGGAAAAAGTCTTTGAACTACCAATGTGGGACAAGGCACTTTTTGTTCTTTTGAAGCAACTTTTTGGAGTAGGCAAAACTAAGGCACATATGTATACTAACTCCAACACTGATATCCCCCTTCGGATCAAAGGAAACAAGCTGGCGAAAAAAGTGAAATGCAAAAGGACTGGAGCAAAGAAGTTTGGGGGACCTGTAAGTTACAGTGTTACTCCTTGCGACCTTTTTTTCTTTTTTCTTGAGAGGATCTCCTTTATTTGGTAGTTCTTGTCTGCGCTTGACAATGAAATTGAGAGGGTGCCACTCGAATTCATGTCTCTCTATTAGTCATTCATACCAATACGCAGGACTAATTAAACAATTGAGTGGTCATACTACTCCCATGCATTCGGCTGGTCTATCTTCTTAAATGAGTCTATTTATAATTCTCTTAGGATTTACAACGATTGTAGAAGATGTTTTCTGTATTTACTAGTAACACTTAGAGAAAAAAGAATGTATTAGGCTCCTTAATGTATACAGACTCCTTCAAGATCACCCTCATAAAAACAGAAAAAAAAGACTCCTTCAAAATTCATTATTGTTCAATTTCGAGTCTTATCAACCTTGAATATATCAAAAGGTATGAAAAAAAAATCATATTTCAATATCAGAGGGAATCTATGCAAATGTATTAAAAGGCATTCATATCAAAGGAACGGTGTCAGGCTACATGACACTATTCTCAAGTTTTGACCTTTAAAATGAAATGTGAGAGCTTAACCACCATTCCACTACAATTTTAATGTATAATGTTTCAAAGTAGAACATAATAAAGTCTTAAAATTATACACTGTTATTAAGGTAATAACATTCTCTTACTCCGATCCAATTCCATTTAAATTGTTATTTTTATCCCCAATTCTTTGGAAGTATTTTTAAAACAATTTATCATGTCATAACGTCCATTCTCCAATTTCGCACTAGATAGAAAATTACGAAAAACTAATAAATCAATTATGGAATTTATGAATAATAATATTTTTTGTAACTGACCCGGGGTATAGCCTGGGGGAAAATACTAGTTATGTATTATTAGGCGACATGAAAGTTATTTTATTCCTTTATGGTTTTCTTGTTTGGATTCTAGACGACTTCAAGATTATATATTGCAATTTTTTATAAATTTACTTATTGATAATTAAATATATTAATAATAAAAAATTTATCAGTTTGGAAGGACTAAAAGGAATGAAATTAGTAATATCCATAAGATATATATGTGCCTATCACAATTATTACTTTGTTGTCCCTGAAAGTATAACCCACTTTCAAATTTGTTTTGGTTAAATATGAATCCGCTCAATTATCGTCAAGCAATATAAAAACAGATGACTAAGTCAAAACACTAAAAGTTACCTCAAAAGCTTGTGTCAAACAGGCACTAAGTACTGAAAAGCTAGATCTCAATCGAAATGAAAAGGTCATAAGAAGCTTTTCTTGGCCCAAATTTTCTATCAAAAATGATTTTCTTACACATTAATTAACAAAAACAATCACAAAATGATTTCGATTATTGGACGTTTCCTGAAAAGCTAATACTATCAGCTTACTAATACACCTAATACATCTACTGACATTCGGAGAGGATCTTAGTCGGGGATGGCAGGGGCCTGGCCCCGATAAATTTTCTTTGGCATATTAGATATAACACATATGTTGTATTAAATATCTAAAAAAAATTATAGCATAATGGTTAAGGATTCAACTTTCATATAATATTAAGGTACTCAAAACTTGGCCCTCTTAAACTTTTGGTCTAAGATCCGCCACTATCTACCATAGTACCATTAATACAACTAATTGGTCTAACAAGCCAAGTGATCGAACCACCTAGCTAATTCTAGCACCTTACTGATGATACATCTAATACATCTACACTTGATACAACTAATCAATAAAACAAGCCAAGTGAAAAATCTAATAACCTCCTCCAAGGCTCCAATAAAAAGTTAAATTTAAGAATATTGACTCTTCCGTTTCAAGCTATATGGTTGTGAATGTATACAATTATTTCGAACCAAGAAGAGGTTGAGAAAGATCTTCACTTTGTTTTCTTTTTTTGAAATGTGGAGGGGATGATAAAGATATGAGTGGGAAATAGATTGTCATTTTCTTGTGATAAATGATAATAGGAATTACCAGAAGTAAACATCCATTTGATAAATGACTAGAGTGAAAATTTATGTTAGTGGTAATGGAGACATGTTATATCATGCCACACAAAAATTTGTGCTTTTCTGCTTAACTTATATTGGGGACAAGGCATGTGATTATCTAGAAAGTATAATGTTTTTATATATTTTGTAATCATATTAATAGGAATTATGCTCTGATGAAGCATGATATAATTGCCTCTTTGTTTTGAACTTTTGGCAATTAATCATATATTTAGCTAGACGAATTGCCTATGAAAATGGTAACTGATTCTATCCTTTTTTCTAAACATAAATAAATGAAATGATAGGCTGGTCCAATTCGGTCGGTATTCCTGGATTGCCTACAGTGTTCGAAGCTTAAGATATCTGTAAGTAACAGCACTTTACATGTGTGGCTGGTGCAATTTTTCATAGGCAATAATCTGAGATTTAACAAAACGTAATCTATCTATACAAATATATTAAAAGGCATTCTGAAGCAAGTCTACACGCCACGTGACACTGTCCCTTTAGTAGTTTTCTTCCATGTCACCATGATACATTAAAAAATTAGAAACATGTTCCATACAAGATTCGACCACGTGACCTCAAGTTAATATAGTAAAGCTTCTAACCAATGAACTATGGAACATTGGGATGCTTCTCTTTCAACATGAAAATATTAATAACACGGGGCATCGCCCGGGCCTAATAACTATTCATTAATTAAAAGTCACACATGTGACATCACACAATATTTATGATAGAAGTCTATCTAACAAATATATAATCAAACTCAGTACCATATAATTTTTATTTGTCGTTGTGTTCATCATGCAATATTTTACAAATGGTGTATCATTCTATTATATTTTTGAAGTTAATTTGATCTAATTCAATTGATTGTAGATGAAGAATATATATGTATATAGATATATAAGCATACAATTTTTATTAGCACCTGAAAAAAAGAGTTTGACTTTTGAAGAGATGGTTATTTCTTTAAGCAATAAACGGATGACATAGACTTAGATTACACTGAATGCAATCATATAATAGCTAGTTAGCTAGGATCGACTTTGTGGATAATGAAAGTAGCTTAATTGGTTACATAGTGATAGGTAGGATGATACATACCCATGCATACTTGTGATCGAAAGTCGTTTGATGCATGGTAATTTAATGCAAAGTGTTATGTGGTCATAACGAGTAATCTTGGCCGAATTCCTACCATCTATGTAAATGACCAAAGACCGTACCTTTCTAACTTGGTAGATGGTATAATGTGGCCATGTGGGTTCTCTCTACTCCCTAGACTGAGGTAGAAATCTCACACTTCCAACCTATTAAGAGCTAAAAGAATAGTTTAGTTTATTTCTTGTTAGTATGTATTAATTTATTGGATGTTTTATAACCCTATCTAATCCGTTGTCTTTTTCACGGTTGTGTGTGCTTTTTATGAAAACTAAATAACGTCTAATCCAACTTATTGGTATCCTTCTAGATTATCACATTTTCTTGAAACAAAATCCGAGTTGTACTTGAGTTTAAATACAACTTTCAGATCTATTTTATTTTCTTCTAAATAAAAAATAAGTCTATAATTTTATTTATAATTGGTTTAAAACTTGCTATTCTGGTAGTCGATTGAGCTCTTTTAAATTCTTTATTATTAATAAGAAAAGATAACAACGATAAAACATGAGCTTATTTGTAAACACATTACTTTTGAATAATTAGAAATTTAATAAAAGGCGTACATATCAAAGGAACGGTGCCACGTGACACTCTGTTCAAGCTTCCATACACATGTTTATATAATCTCATTTTAAAATATTAACAATATGTAGTTACTAGGATTCGAACACATGACCTTTGAAATAAAATGTGAGAGTTTAACCACTAATCCACTTTAATTTTTATGCTTAATGTTTCAAAGTAAAACATAATAAAGTCTTATAATTATATGTAATGATAAAAACATAGACAAGCTTTTTGATCTCTAACACTTTTTCTCTTACTTTAATTGCATTCAAATTGTTAATTTTATCCCCAATTCCTTAGATTTTTGTTAAAAACAATTTATCATGCCATAACGTATATTTTTTAATTTTGCACTAGACAAAATATTAAGAAACGCTAATAAAATCAAGTATGAGATTTATGAATAATAATATATTTGATAATTGTAACTGATCCGGGGCATCGCTCGGGATAAAATACTAGTTAGTAATAAAAATAAAGATTTTCTTCTTTCAAATTTGGGAGTT
The DNA here is from genome assembly GCA_947648045.1 of Beta corolliflora. Classification (NCBI taxonomy): domain Eukaryota; kingdom Viridiplantae; phylum Streptophyta; class Magnoliopsida; order Caryophyllales; family Amaranthaceae; genus Beta; species Beta corolliflora. The sequence goes on along the minus strand of CANSZD010000559.1, from coordinate 197,646 downwards.
TTACAATTTTCATTATAAAAGTAGATAATATAATAGAGTTAATAATTCACCTTCATTTAGTTAAGCAATGTCACCTCTATATCATTCACAACGTGACATTATCTTTCATATCTTAGGGCCTGTTCTCTCCCGCTTATTTTCAGTTCAGTTCAGTTCAATTCAGTTCAATTCAGTTCAGTTCAGTTCAATTCAGTTCAGTTCAATTCCTAAATTATTATCATTACTATTTATTAGTTATAATTTAATTCAGTTCAGTTCAATTCAGTTCAGTTGTTTTATGCCGAAGAGAACAGGCCCTTAGGATGACAATATTTTGCTAAAACTATCAAACGAGGCTATTTGAATTTATTTTCTAACTCAGAAAAGGCAAAAGCGCAAAATATATCAATATGTTTTCTTCCTTGAAAAGGTAAAAATCATTTTGTTAATGAACCAAACATATTTACATATACCCTATTACTCCTATAAAAAAAAGACAGCATTACGTGTAGAAACAAATATAAAAATACATGAAGATTATTATATGCTTTGTCAGCAAGAACTTACGCAAAATCCTCCACAATTTTTTGCCCCTTTTTTCTTTCAATTACACTGCATAATATCCACCCGGGTCAAAAAAAAAATACATATATAATATTGATAATAATATGGTAGTAACTAGTAAGATCTTGGGTAATTAAATTAAATTATTCTGATTCATACATTAACATTAAACAACGTTCGTTACTGAATTATAAGTGTTTTTACTTCAAGCCAATACATGCATAATTATAGTTATTTACTTAGCGTACTAGTCGTATACCAATAATAACATGCATGCAGTCACCATCTATATATTTTTTTCTTTGGAAAAAGAAAAACACAAAGAAAAAGTACTCCATGCAACTAGGATAATGCAATTCGACCGTACCATACATTAATATATAGTAAAACGTTCTCATATATATAGCTAGGTCTTTCAAAACCAAATATTCTTCCCTTAGAAACATTTCTTCTCATTTTCTTAATACCTTCAACGGGCATATGAGGTTTTGCCAAGATGCCTCATAGCAAAGAGAATTCTTTCTCCCTAAGAAGTGATCACTCTCTTGTACCCAAAAGAAATACATCATTTCCACTACAACTTCCTGGAAAATGGTTGATAAACCAAACCATAAAAAAGCCCTTAAATAACTATAGAGAGTCGAATAATACTCGCTCACCGAATTCGACCAAGCCATGTGTGGGATGGATCTCAACACTTCTCCATGAGTGTGGCAAAGCAATCTCTCAGAAAAACCCTAGTAAGAGCCAACAACTTCTTTGGGTGTTAAACGAGCTCGCTTCTCCTTATGGAGATTGTGATCAAAGACTTGCATATTACTTCTTACAAGCCCTTTTTGCCAAAGCCAACAACTCAGGACTTCAATATTATGATACCTTAAAATTTGTTGAGGAGAAAAATTATTGTTTCGACACGTATGTGAAGCTTATGTTGAAATTTCAAGAGGTTAGTCCATGGACAACCTTTGGTCATGTGGCTTCAAATGGTGCAATATTAGAAGCCTTAGAAGGGGAGAGCAATTTGCATATAATTGACTTAAGTAACACCCTTTGCACCCAATGGCCCATGTTGCTTGAGGCTTTAGCTACAAGGAATGATGAAACACCACATCTAAGGCTCACATCAGTTGTATCTACAAGCTTAGAAACAATAATAACCAAGGAGATAAGCAAAAAAATGGAGAAATTTGCTAGGTTAATGGGTGTTCCCTTCAAATTTCATGTGATTGGTGGATTGGATTGCCTAAGAGACATGAAAAAGGAGGATCTAGGTCTAAAAGATGGTGAGGCTGTTGTTGTGAATTGTATCCAAGCCTTACAAAGAGTTCAAGTGGAGAATAGAGGAGCTGTAATCGACATGATTCAATCTATCAATCCGAGTATTGTGACAATTGTGGAGGAAGAAGTTGATCTTACCACCACAAGAAGTGACTTTGGCAAATGCTTTGAAGAGTGTTTAAGATTCTATAGGATATACTTTGATATGTTAGAGGAAAGTTTTCTTCCAATTAGTAATGAAAGGCTTAAGCTAGAAAGAAATCAGTCAAGAAAAATAGTTAAGGCCCTAGCTTGTGGAATTGGTGAAATTGGAGAGGAATATTGGAGACCAGAAAAGGCAAGCCAATGGACTAAGAGGCTTAAGCAAGCATTCATCCCCTATCATTTTAACGACGAAATTCTTGGTGATGTACAAGCATTGTTAAGAAGATATAAGGCTAGTTGGGATTTAGTTTTGCCACAAAGAGATCATGGAGAAGTGGGAATACACTTAAAATTGAGAGATGAACCAGTTGTTTGGGCTTCAGCATGGAAACCTAACATCTCTTCACCTCAAAATCCATCCTAGGGTTGGCATTTACATCTATTTATTATGCCTTAGTTGTGTTTGAAGGTGCTTGAATGAGTACCTTTGTTTTATAACAAGTTAAATTATTGCCTTTATTTCTTTGGACTGGTTTACTTTCTTCTGTTCTCCATTGTATTATATTATTATATATATATATATATATTCAAGCTTATATTATTCTGAAACATGAATCATATAAAACCATCTATGTACAGGTACACATATGTTCCCAAATTCTGTCAAATTGTATATATTTGATCTTCAATTGTTCCTTTATTATTTTTATTATTATTTTGTGAAGGAATTACATACTTGGTCATACTCAAAATAAAATGATCGAGCTAAAAGTTGATCATCTTATATAACCTTGGGCCATCACATAAATTTGTGTGTTTTGTGTACCGTCTATTTGATTTGGCGACTTTATGCTTTAACTGTTATTGTTTGAAGGTATTTGCACCTTTGCATATTAACTCAATTCATGAGATGGAATATTGTTGTATAATAATATGCATACAAAAATAACTTTTCAACTTTAATATACATCAAAGGTTGCATGTCGGCAAAAGAATAACTTCACATCGATCGAGGAATTAAAGCTTAGTGATCAAACCGTTTGATCTCTCTTTAAGTTACATGTACTACTACAAATACAATGCTCAATTTTCCTATTGAATAGGAAAGCAGAAAGAGCAAAGTTTGTGTGAGACGGTCTTACACACCCTTATCTATGCGATATAAAAATGTCACTGAAAAAATTGTTGCAAGACTATCTTAGACAAAGCAATAAAGTAGTCATTGGATTGGAGTTCTAAAATCTAGACAAGAAAATTAGAGATTGAGAGTTGATACAGTAAAAAAAATCCTACTTCGAACATAATTTTATAGTTTTCCTTGACTCCCAGGGGAGAAGTCATGAATCTATAATTATGGGAGTCGGATGGCCATTTCTTTTTCTTCGGCTATCGAATAATGACCGATATTATACGCGGTGTAAAGAGAGTGAGTAGAATTTACGTTGTCAAGAATACTCGACATCCTAATCACTCGAACTTTCACCAAGTCATTAACCACTAAGCCAATTGCTTCCTTCATGTTTATAAAGGCCTCATTTAATATATAAACAAAATATCTGCTGGGGCCTAATTAAAAAATATGGGCCGTGGGGGTGAGTTGCAGGTAGAGCTGTCAAAAAATGACCTTATCTGATAACTCGACTGAACCAGTAACTGACTTGACCAGAAATTTTGGTAAAACAGGTCACATATAACCTAACATGTACCCGACCTGATAATAACTAATAACTGATCTTGACCCATTACTACATGACATGAACCCGAACCGGCACCCGCCCAAAAAAAGATCGATAACTGAAGTGATCCAAACCCGATGCGGCACCCTACCTGATTAGGACCTGAAACCGATTATAACTCAACCAACATGTTATAGTCCCGACCTGCTGCGAATCTTTACCTGATTTTACCAGACCTGTTGGTTTACCCGACATATTGCTATTCGTTACTCGTTGATAACTCAACTTGTCATTGAATTCACCCTATAGTAACATAAATCATAAACTAACAATACTACAAAAAGACATATATAGAGACCCCCTAAAAACCCCTTAGAGAACACTCAAGAGGCGGCTTCTAGCTCAGTGGTCTCTTAGTAAAAGAAACCACTCTTAGAGGTTGTAGTTTTAAATAAGATACAAATTTGAAGCAACGCCACACAAGCTTCATGCTCCGCTCCGTACTCGAAGCGACCCGAAAGTGACATGAAACCAAGTATGGCACAACCCAATTATAACATAATCCGATAACTACCGACCTGGACTTGACTCGAACTTGACAATGACCAAAACCGTATTGTCCTTACCTGATAATTGTCCGACCCATGCATGATCTAAACATGAAAGCAACTGCTACAAACCTGCCATAAACCCGATGCGACACCACATGACCACGAAAGATGACCTGTCCCGAAATTGTCCGTGGCGAAGCTGGCCGAACCTGAAAGAAGAAACAACCAGAGGCAAACCTGACCGAATTACAACCATTCCCGACCTACACCCGACTTGTTGAATTTGATGATCTGACACGACCTGATCGAACATGACCTGGAACCTGAGATGACCCAACTTGAACCCGACTTGAGTAACTGAATTGACAGCTCTAGCTGCAGGGGACAGGCCCCTACCGTTAACCCCCCATGTGGCTTCGCCCATGTTGACTCCCTTATAAGAGAATTAACAAAAATTAACTGGTAATAACCCACATGGCTGATGGCACTGGGTGATTAGTAATCAACTGGTTAATTAAAAGAATTGACTTAATTTAATACACTATAAAAATTAGAGCATCATAAAAATAAATTTTGGCAACGAATTTTTGAACTGTTGATAAATAGCAACATTGATTATTTTTCTATTGCCTATTATAAAGTGATATTTTTTACTCTAATTTTTCAACAAATGAAAGCAACATATTTTTCATTTGTTGTTGTTGGAAACCAGTTTTTTTACGATTTGTTATTAAATTACATCATATTTTTTATTTGTTGACATTTAATAACAAACTACGACAATAAAATATTTGATATGTTGTCATCAAAAACAAGTAATTTTACTATTTGTTGCTAGATAGCATCATATTTACGATTTGTTGCCATTTAGAACAAATTACGACAACCATATTTGATCTGTTGACATTAGAAATAATTAATTTTACGGTTTTTTCACCATATACCCCCGACAAATTGGAAAATTCACCATATACCCTTAATGTTTCAGTAATTCAGCATATACCCCTAAGTTTTCAAAACTGTGCACCATGTACCCTTTTTGCTAACGGATGTTAAGTCGCCGTTAGTTTTATTTACGATTTTGCCACCATTATCCCCTAACCCTAACTCTAACCCCTAACCCTAACCGTAATGCCTAATTAACCTAACCCCCAAACCCGGCCCCCCACCCCCACCCCAACCCCACCCCCCCCGCCCCCCACCCCCACCTCCACCCCACCCCCGCGCCCCACCCCCCGCCCCCCCACCCCCTCCCCCACCCCCCCGCCATCCCCTTGCCCCATCACCCCCTCCCCCCTCCCCTCCCCCCACCCCCTACCCTCCCCGTCAATTTCCCGTCTTCTCCCTCCCCCACCCCATCCCTCCCCGTCGATTTCCCGCCTAAGCCCTCCCATTCCCCCTGTTGAATCCGGGGTAAATCCCCAACCCATAACAAAAATGGGTGCGAACAACGACCCAACAACGAACCCAGCAGAACTCGACGATTCCACCGGCGAAATTAAACCCGACCTCCTCCCCTCCTCTGTTTTCGTATGCCCAAAACCGAACCCCCTCGCCTCTGTTAGGGGCTGGGCTTAGGTGGGTTGGGGTGGGGTAGAGGGGGATGGGTGGTGGGCCGGGGTGGGTTAGGGTTTGGGGGGGGAGGGAGGATGGGTTAGGGTTTAGGATTAGGGTTATAATTAGGGTTAGGGTTAGGTTTAGGGTATTAGGATTTTAGGGTTAGTGGTTAATGGTGGCAAAATCGTAAATAAAGCTAACGGTGAGTTAACGGCAGTTAGCAAAAGGGTATATGGTGAACGTTTTCGAAAACTCAGGGGTATATGGTGAATTTTTGAAACATTGAGGGTATATGGTGAATTTCTAGATTTGTCAGGGGTATATGGTGAAATAACCGTTAATTTTACTATTTGGTTCTAGATGGCATCATATCTTTGATTTGTTGCCATTTAGCAACAAACTGCGACAACCAATAATTCATTTGTTGATATTAGAAACAATTAATTTTACTATTTGTTGATAGATAAAATCATATTTTCTATTTGTTGCCATTTAGAAACAAATATGGAAACCGATATTTGATTTGTCGATGTTGGAAACAAGATATCTTATTACTTGTTGCTGAAATATCATCAAATATTTTTCTTGAATTGTGTCCTATATCGAAGGAAGATGAGTCAAAGCACCAACATATAAGTTAAAGGAGTTTCTCATACTATTAACAATTTTTATTAGTATGGAACATCTTTCAGACTTTTAAGTTAACTGATTCTCATCCTCTTTATTGCTTTTCCCAAGCACATTTTTCATAGTATCAAACAATTAACAAAAAAGAATTCATTTTTCAAAGTACAAGTCTGTAATAATTAAAAATGATTAATAGTTTGTTTCTATTTTTAGCAACCAGTATTATTAATTTGTTGCTAATTTTTAGCAACAAAATATTAATAATTTATTGCCATATATAGCAACAATCATTCACAATTCGTTGCTAGAGTTGGCAACAAATGCGCCAAACATAGCAACCAACGTGGCAACAAAATTTGAATGAATGTTGTAACCCCCCGTAAAGTTATGGATTTAATAAATAGATTTTAATGTATAGTTATTTATATTTAAATATATTTTAGTATTTTAACGATTTATTACTTTAAGGTTGACTATTTGAAAGTCAGAGACATTATTTTAATGATTTATGCAAGTCAAATATTTTATTAAAGTCATGCTTTGAAAAGTATTTGAAATATTTGAAACACTTATTGGATTTAGAAAAAGGATTTGTAAATGGGTGTGAGGAGCCCAAACCTTATAGCTTAACCTATGGACATTCTCATTTAACTAACCCATCAAAACCCAACTCTTTATTGGACCCCTAATGGGGGAAACTATAAATACTCTTATTTACACAAATCCCCACACATTAAACACATTTATTTTCTCTCTCTTCCTCCCCTTATTTTCGGCCTTCTCTCTCTCCTCTCTCTTTCTTTTTCTCTCAGTTCCTCCCTCCTCCTTCGATTTTCGGCCAGTCATGGCAGCAGCCACCGACAGCAGCAGCCGGCGCAGCGCCGTTGCCTTCCTCCCTTGTTGCCGTCGTTTCCTTCTTCCTCTTTGTTTGGTTGTTATTTCTTCCTCCTCAAGTTTTATTTTATTCAAAGATTGTATTTTTAGGGTTTGTTTTAATAAGTTATGTTTAAAAGTTATGATTTGATGATTTGATTATGAAACTAAGATTATATAAATTATGTATTGAAGAAATAAAATTTCATATTTACTTGTTATGTTAAAATAGGGTTTAAAAATATCAAAGTATGGATTTTAAGGGTTTTGAAGGTTACAAATCATAGTAGTTTATTATAAGTTATGAAAGTTATTATCTTTATGATTTTAAGTATGATTTAATACGTTTTGAGGGAGTTTTAACTTATAACATGTTGCTGGAAATTTTAAAGGGAGTGTTTTAATGGAGTTTTATGATGGATTTTAACCACTAGTGTAGTGAAAATTATGCTAGGAGGTTTAATAATCAAGTTATATTATTGGAAAAGGTTTTAAACATGTTTTAGAGGGATTTAAATTATTTTATTATTGCTGTAAATTCATGAAGGATTAATTATGGATTTATATTGGTTATTTTAGTCGGAAAATTCTCTCTAGGCGATTTTTAAGTCCGTTATAGTGGCATCTCAGTTTGTCTACACAAGGTACGTACATACCTATGTGTTGGTTGATGTAGTATCATGATTTAAGAAGGAGAATTATGTAGTATCATGTATAGGAACTATGTTCAGTTCATATATGATATCTATTATGTTGGATTTTGCATGTTTGATGCTATTGTATGAACATGTTGAATGTGAGATTTATATTATGAGATTGATATCATGGTTGTATTGAAGATTGATGCAAGCATGTTGTTTGGGAACTTTATTTTTATTAATTCACATGGGGGAATTAATATATTTATTAGTATTGGATCATGATTGATCATTGTTCCCTTTTGAGTATTTCACTGCTTTATAAGGACCGAGGGCTTTATTTGGTAAGTTGATATTTTATACCTATGAAAGGTAAGTTGGTTGTTGGCTAGGTTCAACAAATAAGAAAGATTGGATTAAAGTTGAAATTAATCTTGGATTGTTAGGTTGTGTGATCACTTATCTAATCCTAAGATAAAAAGAAAGTTGTGATTGTTTGTTGATTTTATTATTTGTGTTGCTTGTGAGTCATAACCAGTAATAACTGGTAAATCATGTAAAGTGAAATTGGATAGCAATAACTTTAGACTGGTGCACGTCTGAAGTGTTGGACAATTAGGAGTTGGGGTACATGGTGAGCGAGCCATGGCTTTTTCTGGGGCCGGATTGATCACGGTGTCCTATTTTTATTCAAAAGGTTCCTCGATATCGTAGGTCATGGGAATACGGAGTCGCGCTCGTATTTCGTCTTCCAAAGGGAAGACTGGTTTTAGTTAGACAACTCGATCCATTGACTATTCCATTTAAAGTAATAAGAATGTTGTTAAAGTTTAGTTCAGTAAAAGTTATCTGCAAGTTATTATGTTATTATTTATTCCTGCCTACTATTTATTAGTATCATGTTAGGATTGTTTACTTGTTTATTATGTAATACTCAGCTTTACTGATTACATGCTTTTGTTGTGTATGTTGATCATGGCTTTGCCTTATTGATCATGTGATGACCCATTTTAGGTGAGCAGTCTCTAGGGATCAATAGTGCATTGTCTATCTACAGGTTTGAAGATGATGCATCATTGGGATCGAGATTTTGGAGAGCTTGTGTAGTTTATTTATAATACTTTTGGATTATACTTTTCATCGTTGGTTTGGTTTTAAGTTGACTTTTGCTGGTTTGGTTTTAAGTGACTTATTGTTGACTAAGTTTATTTATAAAGGTTATTATTATGTTTTCCGCCGCAAAATTCTGAATAAGCCGAGACGTTTTCACACGGGCGATAATACTTTGATAATTATCTATATTTTGTATTAAAAAGGTATTTTAGAAAAGAGAGAATTGTCGGGGTGTTACAAAGTGGTATCTAGGAGCTTTAGGTTTTATTGGCCTTTCGTGCCAACTTTAAGTTTTTAGGCGCCTAACTAGCTAGTTACTTAAAATAAATTTCTTAGAATTGAGCTCCTACTTATTCATTGTGTTCAAATTATCTTTTGAAAGTTCTTTTTCAAGATTTTATTATTTCGATTCGAATTAAATTTTTTTTCAAAGGGTCCGAATTTTTTTATTGAGTCCGAAAATTTCGAACTATAGTATGTAATTTTTTTTATTATCTCTCCTTAATAAATTTGAAATTATTTAAATTATTTTAATACTCTAGCTTATTTTGATTATTTTATCATTTTGTGAGAGATGGGTAGTATAGGATGGGCATATAAGATAGAAATATTATACGTCTACATTAAATAGTTAGTTCAGCATGATTATATTTTTCTTTCCTGCTAACTGTTATGTTATTCCTATGCTTTATATTTCTGTTATTCTTGCTTATTGCTTATTATTATTGGGAATATATGCTAAGTGAGAGTATCATTTGCTTATAGAGGTAGTATTCATCTGTTATGGGATCTTTAGACATGTCTTATAGAGAGAATATTCGAGTAGGGAGCTACCACAACCCAATTGTGTTGAGTGATGATGAGTATGATGGAGAGTCTGATAGTGAGAGTTACACCAGCCTAGAGATCATTATGTGTTGTGTTTTGAAAGTAAACATTCCTGATAGCAATGATGAGGTTATTCAGGAGTTTGATCGTACTAGAGGGCAAACCTGAAAGGACATCTATAGTATTACTTGGAGATCTTATTTGAGCTATGTGAGTGATTTAGAGTTGGACGAGGATGGTCATCAACCCAAAAGGATTAGAAGATCTACTAGACCTTGGAATCCAGGTTGTTATTATTATTATTATTATTATTATTATTATTATTATTATTATTATTATTATTATTATTATTATTATTATTATTATTATTATTATTATTATTATTATTATTTTAATTATTATTATTATTATTATTATTATTATTATTATTATTATTATTATTATAGTGGAGACTCTGGAGACTTTGAGGATGAAACGTTTACTCCATAAAAGTATAAAGAAAATAAGGATAGGAAGGATAATGTAACTCCATAGAGTATTTATTTATGTTCTAAGGTTAGTAGTTGAATAAGTAGCTAAGCTACAATGGTTTAAATTTTCTTTTTTAGCATCTTTATATTGTTGAGGAATAAGTTGGTTATTTTGGATTGGAAAAATATTCTTATTATTGTTCGAGGAATAAAAGTTATTATTCAGTTATTTGAGTTGAGTGAGAATATATTCGTACGCCAAAAGGGGAATATTTTCTTTAATTATTGTGATTGGGTGCATTTGATCCTTATGTGATTATTAATGTGAATATTTATTCATGCGTGAATATATGATTGTTATGGTTTATAGTGTGTGAACTTAGTGTGATAGTAACTTCATGAGAATTGTATGGTGATGCGATCTTGTATGGTCAAATCAAGTGTTGCCTTCATAGTAAATGACAAGTAGTTGTGTATCGAAACCTAAAGTAGAGTTACGATGAATTTAAGGTCGCGAAATAGAATGGCCAGCAACGGTAATGTTTTAATTAGCTTGTGCTATTCACCTATTGGCGGAGAAATTAACTTAAGAAAGAGCTGAGCGTCCCGATCATGTTGGGGACATGTTTGAAAGACTAGCTAAGATTAAGCCACCGTACTTTAAGGGCCAAGCTGACCCTACCTTCTTAGAAAGTTGGATTAGGGAGTTTGAAAAGATTTTTGGAGCTGTAAAGTAGGTTAAGCTATATTGTATTTGAAAGATGAGGTTGACTTATGGTGGAAAGAAAATGGAAATAGAGTTAGTGTTGTGGAAGGGTTTAATTGGGATTCCTTTATTGCTGCTTTAAGAGGAAAATTTTACCCTGCTTTTATGATAAAACAAAAGGCTCGGTAGTTCATAAACCTTAGGATGGGGAGTATGACTATCTCTGAGTATTACCGTAAGTTCATAGCACTGTCGAGGTTTGCACCTAAGGTAGTAGCTACTGAAGAGCTAAAGGCTCAAAGATTTGACCAAGGTTTGACTGAGGAAATCCAATTGGGGTTAGGTGATGAGACCTTTGTGTCCTTAGATATGGTGTACGGAAGAGCCGCCAATATTTATGGTCTTCAGTCGAGGCGTGACAAGAAGAATGTTGTAGTGGGTGAAAAGAGAAAGGATTTTAATGTTGGAGGAAATCAGGAAAACTTTAAGAGGAATAGAAATGAGAATGGAAATTTCCAAGGAAAAAATAGTCAAGACTTGAATAATAAGGGCCAGTCTGAGACGAGTTACAACTGTAAGAAGTGTACATAGTAAGAACCACCCTGGTAGAGTATGTAAAGGGGATCTAGCGACCTATTTGTTTATTTCGTCATCCGTTATTAAAAGGTTGGGGTTAGTAGACTTTGAAGGGATCGACCTGCCTATTAGTATACCTACTGGAGAAGTCATAAGGTGTACCAAGTTGTTTAAAGATTTGCCTCTGAAGATAGGAGACTGTGTATTTCCTTATAATTTGATAGAGTTTAATATGGGAGACCTAGATGTTATTCTTGGGAAGAATTGGTTAAGCTTCTATAAGGCCAAAATTGATTGTGAAGCTCATAAAGTAGTATTGAGAAGCCCTTTGGGGAAGTAAACTTCGTATTGACGTTTTGGGAAGCCTAAGAACTTTGGGGTCATTTCTGCAATGCAAGTGAAGAAGGGACGTGAGTTGTTTTTCTGTAGTGTGCAAGATAATATAATTCGAGGATTATAAAGTGTAAATTGAGGTTTATGAATGTTAAGTGTGATTAGCTAGCAGCTCGGAAGTGAAGAGGTTGGATTGAAGATTGAGGATGTACCAATTGTGAATGAGTTTATGGATGTGTTTCCAAGTGAGATTTCTGGTATGCCGCCTAAAAGAGCCGTTGAGTTCACCATAGACTTAGTTCCTAGAACTGCACCTATATTTAAGGCACCCTATAGAATGGCACCTCCTGAGATGAGTGAATTGAAAACGCAGTTGTAAGAGCTGTTCGCTAAGGGTTATATTAGGCCTAGTGCATCACCGTGGGGAGCACCTGTGTTGTTTGTTAAGAAGAAAGATGAAAGTATAAGGTTGTGTATTGATTATAGGGAGTTGAATAATGTAACCATCAAGAACAAGTATCCTTTGCCTAGGATATATGACCTATTCGACATATTGAATGGAGCGAGGGTGTTCACGAAGATTGATTTGCGTTCGGGGTATCACCAGTTGAGGGTAGCTGATAAGGATATACCTAAGACTGCGTTTAGGACTCGTTATGGTCATTATGAGTTTATTGTAATGTTGTTTGGGTTAACCAATGCACCTGCCATATTTATGGAATTAATGAATAGGATTTTCCATGAGTTCTTAGATAAGTTTGTTGTGGTATTCATTGATGATATCTTGATTTATTCAAAGTGTGAAAAAGAGCATGATAAACACTTGAGGATTATATTGGAGACGCTTAGGAAGAATCAATTGTATGCCAAGTTCTCTAAGTTTGAGTTTCGTTTGGAGAAAGAAGCATTTTTGGGTCACTATGTGTCTAAGGAAGGAGTCTCTGTAGATCCTGCTAAGATTCAAGCTGTGAGTGAGTGGCCTACTCCAAAGAATGTGTCAGATATCAAGAGTTTTTGGGTCTAGCTGGCTATTATTGAAGATTTGTGAGAGATTTCTCGAAGATAGCAAGGTCAATGACCAATTTGATGAAAAAGGAGTCAAAGTTTGAGTGGAGTGAGAAGTGTGAGGAAGCTTTTCAGATTTTAAAAGAGCGTTTGACCTCCGCACCTGTTTTGACCCTGCCTGATGGGAATGAGGGATTTGAGGTGTATAGTGATGCTTCCAAGAATGGTTTGGGATGTGTGTTGCCGCAGAATGGGAAGGTGATCGTGTATGCGTCGCGTCAATTGAAACCTTATGAGGCTAATTACCCTACCCATGATCTAGAATTAGCTGCTATTGTGTTCGCTTTGAAAATTTGGAGACATTACCTTTATGGGGCAACCTGTAAGATCTTTACTGACCATAAAAGTTTGAAGTATATTTTTACCCAAAAAGACCTCAATATGAGGCAGAGAAGATGGTTAGAGTTGATAAAGGATTATGATCTAGACATCCAATATCATGAGGGGAAAGCAAATATCATTGCTAATGCGTTGAGTACGAAGTCGAGTCATAACATCAATGCCTTGGTAGTTCCTGAGGAGTTGTGTCGAGATATGCAAAGACTTAGTCTAGAAATCTTAAATCCTGGGGAGATCGAGGCAAGATTGAGTGCTTTATGATTGGGGTTGTCAATTTTCGACGAGATCAAAGAGGGTCAAGTTGGGGATGAGCACCTAGAGAAGATTAAGGAAAAGATGAGGCAATGTAAGGAAGTTGATTTTAAGATCCATGAAGATGGTAGTTTAAGGTTCAAGGGAAGGTGGTGTGTACCACAAAAACGTGATGAGCTTAAGAGGCAACTTATGGATGAGGGCATAATACTCCGTATTCTGTGCACCCTGGGGGTGACAAGTTGTATAAGGATCTTAAGGAGATCTATTGGTGGCCGAATATGAAGTGTGAGGTCGCTGAATTTGTGTCAAAATGTCTAGCTTTTCAGAAAGTGAAGATAGATCATAAGAGACCAATGGGGAAAGTTCAATCCTTAGAGGTAGTATAACAATAGTTATCATGCGAGCATTAATATGGCTCATTTTGAGGCGTTATATGGAAGAAAGTGTAGAAGTCTCATTTGCTGGAATGATTTTAGTGAGAACATAGTATTGTGGACAGAATTCATTGAGGAGACTAATAAGAATGTGAAGTTTATTCAGGCTAGAATTCAAGCTGCTCAAGATAGGCAAAAGAGTTATGCCGATTTGAAGCGAAGAGAAGATCAGTTTGAAGTAGGTGATAAAGTGTTTCTGAAAGTATCACCAACTAAGGGTGTGATGAGATTTGGGAAAAAGGGAAAATTAAGTGCCAAATATGTAGGTCCATATGAGATCCTGCAAAGAATTGGGAAGGTAGCTAATAGGTTGACTTTGCTAATGGAGTTCGAAAAGATGCACGATGTGTTTCATATTTCCCAACTCAAGCGTTATATCCCTGATGAGCGTCATGTCTTGGAGCCTGAGAGGACCCAGATTGATAGTAGCCTCACATATGAGGAAAGGCCTGTGAAAATTCTTGATAAGAAGGTGCGTAGTACACGCAATAAGGATGTCAATATCGTGAAAGTGCTTTGGTCGAACCATGAGTCCGAAGAGGCAACGTGGGAAGCTGAAGTTGAAATGAAGAAGAAATATCCAGATTTATTCCTTGAGGTGAGTTACGAGAGCGTAACTCATTTTCTGTAAGGGGGGTAGAATGCAATAGAATTTCGCGCTTTTTACCAATTTTTATGGTATTTTTATGCATTTTTTATGCTTATTTTGGCGATTTGCACATATTGGTGCAAAATAAATAGATTCTCCGCACTAGAAAAGGTGTTCTTGAGTAACACAAGGGTTTTAAAGATAGCAAAATAGTGCACATGAGTGGCACAAGTACAAGTATTTTTCCTATGAGAGTTGAGTTAAAAACTTTTGAAATTGTGTGAGTTTTTGTGTCAAGTTTCGGGACGAAACTTCTTTTAAGAGGGGTAGACTGTAACCCCCCGTAAATTTATGGATTTTATAAATATATTTTGATGTATAGTTATTTATATTTAAATATATTTTAGTATTTTAACGATTTATTTCTTTAAGGTTGACTATTTGAAAGTCAAAGAAATTATTTTAATGATTTATGCAAGTCAAATATTTTATTAAAGTGATGCTTTGAAAAGTATTTGAAATGTTTGAAACACTTATTGGATTTAGAAAAGGATTTGTAAATGGGTGTAAGGAGCCCAAACCTTATAGCTTAACCTATGGGCATTCTCATTTAACTAACCCATCAAAACCCAACTCTTTATTAGACCCCTAATGGGGGAAACTATAAATACCCTTATTTACACAAATCCCCACATATTAAACACATTTATTTTCTCTCTCTTCCTCCCCTTATTTTCGGCCTTCTCTCTCTCCTCTCTCTTTCTTTTTCTCTCAGTTCCTCCCTCCTCCTTCGGTTTTCGGCCAGCCGTGGCAGCAGCCATCGGCAGCAGCAGCCGGTGCAGCGCCGCCGCCTTCCTCCCTTGTTGCCGTCGTTTCCTTCTTCCTCTTTGTTTGGTTGTTATTTCTTCCTCCTCAAGTTTTATTTTATTCAAAGATTGTATTTTTAGGGTTTGTTTTAATAAGTTATGTTTAAAGGTTATGATTTGATGATTTGATTATGAATCTAAGATTATATAAATTATGTATTGAAGAAATAAAATTTCAGATTTACTTGTTATGTTAAAATAGGGTTTAAAAATATCAAAGTATGGATTTTTAGGGTTTTGAAGGTTAGAAATCATAGTAGTTTATTATAAATTATGAAAGTTATTATCTTTATGATTTTAAGTATGATTTAATACGTTTTGAGGGAGTTTTAACTTATAACATGTTGCTGGAAATCTTAAAGGGAGTGTTTTAATGGAGTTTTATGATGGATTTTAACCACTAGTGTAGTGAAAATTATGCTAGGAGGTTTAATAATCAAGTTTTATTATTGGAAAAGGTTTTAAACATGTTTTAGAGGGATTTAAATTATTTTATTATTGCTGTAAATTCATGAAGGATTAATTATGGATTTATATCGGTTATTTTAGGCGGAGAATTCTCTCTAGGCGATTTTTAAGTCCGTTATAGTGGCATCTCAGTTTGTCTACACAAGGTACGTACATACCTATGTGTTGGTTGATGTAGTATCATGATTTAAGAAGGAGAATTATGTAGTATCATGTATAGGAACTATGTTCAGTTCATAAATGATATCTATTATGTTGGATTTTGCATGTTTGATGCTATTGTGTGAACATATTGAATGTGAGATTTATATTATGAGATTGATATCATGGTTGTATGAAGATTGATGATGCAAGCATGTTGGTTGGGAACTTTATTTTTATTAATTCACATGGGGGAATTAATATATTTATTAGTATTGGATCATGATTGATCATTGTTCCCTTTTGAGTATTTCACTGCTTTATAAGAACCGAGGGCCTTATTTGGTAAGTTGATATTTTATACCTATGAAAGGTAAGTTGGTTGTTGGCTAGGTTCAACAAATAAGAAAGATTGGATTAAAGTTGAAATTAATCTTGGATTGTTAGGTTGTGTGATCACTTATCTAATCCGAAGATAAAAAGAAAGTTGTGATTGTTTGTTGATTTTATTATTTGTGTTGCTTGTGAGTCATATCCACTAATAACTGGTAAATCATGTAAAGTGAAACTGGATAGCAATAACTTTAGACTGGTGCACGTCTGAAGTGTTGGACAATTAGGAGTTGGGGTACATGGTGAGCGAGCCATGGCTTTTTCTGGGGTCAGATTGATCACCGTGTCCTATTTTTATTCAAAAGGTTCGTCGATATCGTAGGTCATGGGAATACGGAGTCGCGCCCGTATTTCGTCTTCCAAAGGGAAGGCTGGTTTTAGTTAGACAACTCGGTCCATTGACTATTCCATTTAAAGTAATAAGAATGTTGTTAAAGTTTAGTTCAGTAAAAGTTATCTGCAAGTTATTATGTTATTATTTATTCCTGCCTACTATTTATTAGTATCATGTTAGGATTGTTTACTTGTTTAGTATGTAGTACTCAGCTTTGCTGATTACGTGATTTTGTTGTGTATGTTGATCATGGCTTTGCCTTATTGATCCTGTGATGACTCATTTTAGGTGAGCAGTCTCTAGGGATCAATAGTGCATTGTCTATCTACAGGTTTGAAAATGATGCATCATTGGGATCGGGATTTTGGAGAGCTTGTGTAGTTTATTTATAATACTTTTGGATTATACTTTTCATCGTTGGTTTGGTTTTAAGTTGACTTTTGCTGGTTTGGTTTTAAGTGACTTATTGTTGACTAAGTTTATTTATAAAGGTTATTATTATGTTTTCCGCTGCAAAATTCTGAATACGCCGATACTTTTTCACACGGGCGATAATACTTTGATAATTCTCTATATTTTGTATTAAAAAGGTATTTTAGAAAAGAGAGAATTGTCGGGGTGTTACAAAGTGGTATCTAGGAGCTTTAGGTTTTATTGGCCTTTCGTGCCAACTTTAAGTTTTTAGGCGCCTAACTAGCTAGTTACTTAAAATGAATTTCTTAGAATTGAGCTCCTACTTATTCATTGTGTTCAAATTATCTTTCGAAAGTTCTTTTTCATGATTTCAAGTATTATTTCGATTCGAATTAAATTTTTTTTCAAAGGGTTCGAATTTTTTTATTGAGTCCGAAAATTTCGAACTATAGTATGTAATTTTTTTTATTATCTCGTTTTTCGGTTCCTTAATAAATTCGAAATTATTTAAATTATTTTAATACTCTAGCTTATTTTGATTATTTTATCATTTTGTGAGAGATGGGTTGTATAGGATGGGCATATAAGATAGAAATATTATATGTCTACATTAAATAGTTAGTTCATCATGATTATATTTTTCTTCCCTGCTAACTGTTATGTTATTCATATGCTTTATATTTCTGTTATTCTTGCTTATTGCTTATTATTGTTGAGAATATATGCTAAGTGAGAGTATCATTTGCTTATAGAGGTAGTATTCATCTGTTATGGGATCTTTAGACATGTCTGATAGAGAGAATATTCGAGTAGGGAGCTACCACAACCCAATTGTGTTGAGTGATGATGAGTATGATGGAGAGTCTGATAGTGAGAGTTACACCAGCCTAGAGATCATTATGTGTTGTGTTTTGAAAGTAAACATTCCTGATAGCAATGATGAGGTTATTCAGGAGTTTGATCGTACTAGAGGGCAAACCTGAAATGACATCTATAGTATTACTTGGAGATCTTATCTGGGCTATGTGAGTGATTCAGAGTTGGACGAGGATGGTCATCAACCCAAAAGGATGAGAAGATCTACTAGACCTAGGAATCCAGGTTGTTGTTGTTATTATTATTATTATTATTATTATTATTATTATTATTATTATTATTATTATTATTATTATTATTATTATTATTATTATTATTATTATTATTATTATTATTATTATTATTATTATTATTATTATTATTATTATTATTATTATTATTATTATTATTATTATTATTATTATTATTATTATTATTATTATTATTATTATTATTATTAAAGTGGAGACTCTGGAGACTTTGAGGATGAAACGTTTACTCCATAAAAGTATAAAGAAAATAAGGATAGGATGGATAATGTAACTCCATAGAGTATTTATTTATGTTCTAAGGTTGGTAGTTGAATAAGTAGCTAAGCTACAATGGTTTAAATTTTCTTCTTTAGCATCTTTATATTGTTGAGGAATAAGTTGGCTATTTTGGATTGGAAAAATATTCTTATTATTGTTCGAGGAATAAAAGTTATTATTCAGTTATTTGAGTTGAGTGAGAATATATTCGTACGCGAAAAGGGAAATATTTTCTTTAATTATTGTGATTGGGTGCATTTGATCCTTATGTGATTATTAATGTGAATATTTATTCATGCGTGAATATATGATTGTTATGGTTTATAGTGTGTGAACTTAGTGTTATAGTAACTTCATGAGAATTGTATGTTGATGCGATCTTGTATGGTCAAATCAAATGTTGCCTTCATAGTAAATGGCAAGTAGTTGTGTATCGAAACCTAAAGTAGAGTTACGATGAATTTAAGGTCGCGAAATAGAATGGCCAACAACGGTAATGTTTTAGCTACTGCTATTCGCCTATTGGCGGATAAATTAACTTAAGAAAGAGCTGAGCGTCCCGATCATGTTGGGGACATGTTTGAAAGACTAGCTAAGATTAAGCCATCGTACTTTAAGGGACAAGCTGACCCTACCTTCTTAGAAAGTTGGATTAGGGAGTTTGAAAAGATTTTTGGAGCTGTAAAGTAGGTTAAGCTATATTGTATTTGAAAGATGAGGTTGACTTATGGTGGAAAGAAAATGGAAATAGACTTAGTGTTGTGGAAGGGTTTAATTGGGATTCCTTTATTACTGCTTTAAGAGGAAAATTTTACCCTGATTTTATGATAAAACAAAAGGCTCGGAAGTTCATAAACCTTAAGATGGGGAGTATGACTATCTCTGAGTATTACCGTAAGTTCATAGCACTGTCGAGGATTGCACTTAAGGTAGTAGCTACTGAAGAGCTAAAGGCTCAAAGATTTGAGCAAGGTTTGACTGAGGAAATCCAATTAGGGTTAGGTGATGAAACCTTTGTGTCCTTAGATGTGGTGTACGGAAGAGCCGCCAATATTTATGGTCTTCAGTCGAGGCGTGACAAGAAGAATGTTGTAGTGGGTGAAAAGAGAAAGGATTTTAATGTTGGAGGAAATCAGGAGAACTTTAAGAGGAATATAAATGAGAATGGAAATTTCCAAGGAAGAAATAGTCAAGACTTGAATAATAAGGGCCAGTCTGAGAGGAGTTACAACAGTAAGAAGTGTACATAGTAAGAACCACCTAGCTGGTAGAGTATGTAAAGGGGATCTAGCGACCTATTTGTTTATTTCGTCATCCGTTATTAAAAGTTTGGGGTTAGTAGACTTTGAAGGGATCGACCTGCCTATTAGTATACCTACTGGAGAAGTCATAAGGTGTACCAAGTTGTTTAAAGATTTACCTCTGAAGATAGGAGACTGTGTATTTCCTTCTAATTTGATGGAGTTTAATATGGGAGACCTAGATGTTATTCTTGGGAAGAATTGGTGAGGCTTCTATAAGGCCAAAATATACTGTGAAGCTCATAAAGTAGTATTGAGAAGCCCTTTGGGGAAGTAAACTTCGTATTGACGTTTTGGGAAGCCTAAGAACTTTGGGGTCATTTCTGCAATGCAAGTGAAGAAGGGACGTGAGTTGTTTTTCTGTAGTGTGCAAGATAATATAATTCGAGGATTATAAAGTGTAAATTGAGGTTTATGAATGTTAAGTGTGATTAGCTAGCAGCTCGGAAGTGAAGAGGTTGGATTGAAGATTGAGGATGTACCAATTGTGAATGAGTTTATGGATGTGTTTCCAAGTGAGATTTCTGGTATGCCGCCTGAAAGAGCCGTTGAGTTCACCATAGACTTAATTAGTTCCTAGAACTGCACCTATATTTAAGGCACCCTATAGAATGGCACCTCCTGAGATGAGTGAATTGAAAACGCAGTTGTAAGAGTTGTTCGCTAAGGGTTATATTAGGCCTAGTGCATCACCGTGGGGAGCACCTGTGTTGTTTGTTAAGAAGAAAGATGAAAGTATAAGGTTGTGTATTGATTATAGGGAGTTGAATAATGTAACCATCAAGAACAAGTATCCTTTGCCTAGGATATATGACCTATTCGACATATTGAATGGAGCGAGGGTGTTCACGAAAATTGATTTGCGTTCGGGGTATCACCAGTTGAGGGTAGCTAATAAGGATATACCTAAGACTGCGTTTAGGACTCGTTATGGTCATTATGAGTTTATTGTAATGTCGTTTGGGTTAACCAATGCACCTGCCATATTTATGGACTTAATGAATAGGATTTTCCATGAGTTCTTAGATAAGTTTGTTGTGGTATTCATTGATGATATCCTGATTTATTCAAAGAGTGAAAAAGAGCATGATAAACACTTGAGGATTATATTGGAGACGCTTAGGAAGAATCAATTGTATGCCAAGTTCTCTAAGTTTGAGTTTCGTTTGGAGAAAGAAGCATTTTTGGGTCACTATGTGTCTAAGGAAGGAGTCTCTGTAGATCCTGCTAAGATTCAAGCTGTGAGTGAGTGGCCTACTCCAAAGAATGTGTCAGATATCAAGAGTTTTTGGGTCTAGCTGGCTATTATTGAAGATTTGTGAGAGATTTCTCGAAGATAGCAAGGTCAATGACCAATTTGATGAAAAAGGAGTCAAAGTTTGAGTGGAGTGAGAAGTGTGAGGAAGCTTTTCAGATTTTAAAAGAGCGTTTGACCTCCGCACCTGTTTTGACCCTGCCTGATGGGAATGAGGGATTTGAGGTGTATAGTGATGCTTCCAAGAATGGTTTGGGATGTGTGTTGCAGCAGAATGGGAAGGTGATCGCGTATGCGTCGCGTCAATTGAAACATTATGAGGCTAATTACCCTACCCATGATCTAGAATTAGCTGCTATTGTGTTCGCTTTGAAATTTTGGAGACATTACCTTTATGGGGCAACCTGTAAGATCTTTACTGACCATAAAAGTTTGAAGTATATTTTTACCCAGAAAGACCTCAATATGAGGCAGAGAAGATGGTTAGAGTTGATAAAGGATTATGATCTAGACATCCAATATCATGAGGGGAAAGCAAATATCATTGCTGATGCGTTGAGTAGGAAGTCGAGTCATAGCATCAATGCCTTGGTAGTTCCTGAGGAGTTGTGTCGAAATATGCAAAGACTTAGTCTAGAAATCTTAAATCCTGGGGAGATCGAGGCGAGATTGAGTGCTTTATGATTGGGGTTGTTAATTTTCGACGAGATCAAAGAGGGTCAAGTTGGGGATGAGCACCTAGAGAAGATAAAGGAAAAGATGAGGCGAGGTAAGGAAGTTGATTTTAAGATCCATGAAGATGGTAGTTTGAGGTTCAAGGGAAGGTGGTGTGTACCACAAAAATGTGATGAACTTAAGAGGCAACTTATGGATGAGGGGCATAATACTCCGTATTCTGTGCACCCTGGGGGTGACAGGTTGTATAAGGATCTTAAGGAGATCTATTGGTGGCCGAATATGAAGCGTGAGGTCGCTGAATTCGTGTCAACATGTCAAGCTTTTCAGAAAGTGAAGATAGATCATAAGAGACCAATGGGGAAAGTTCAATCCTTAGAGGTAGTATAACAATAGTTATCATGCGAGCATTAAAATGGCTCATTTTGAGGCGTTATATGGAATAAAGTGTAGAAGTCCCATTTGCTGGAATGATTTTAGTGAGAACATAGTATTGTGGACAGAATTCATTGAGGAGACTGTTAAGAATGTGAAGTTTATTCAGGCTAGAATTCAAGCTGCACAAGATAGGCAAAAGAGTTATGCCGATTTGAAGCGAAGAGAAGATCAGTTTGAAGTAGGTGATAAAGTGTTTCTGAAAGTATCACCAACTAAGGGTGTGATGAGATTTGGGAAAAAGGGCAAACTAAGTGCCAAATATATAGGTCCATATGAGATCCTGCAAAGAATTGGGAAGGTAGCTTATAGGTTGGCTTTGCCAATGGAGTTTGAAAAGATGCACGATGTGTTTCATATTTCCCAACTCAAGCGTTATATCCCTGATGAGCGTCATATCTTGGAGCCTGAGAGGACCCAGATTGATAGTAGCCTCACATATGAGGAAAGGCCTGTGAAAATTCTTGATAAGAAGGTGCGTAGTACACGCAATAATGATGTCAATATCGTGAAAGTGCTTTGGTCGAACCATGAGTCCGAAGAGGCAACGTGAGAAGCTGAAGTTGAAATGAAGAAGAAATATCCTGATTTATTCCTTGAGGTGAGTTACGAGGGCGTAACTCGTTTTCTTTAAGGGGGGTAGAGTGCGATAGAATTTAACGCTTTTTACCTATTTTTATGGTATTTTTATGCATTTTTTATGCTTATTTTGGCGATTTGCACATATTGGTCCAAAATAAATAGATTCTCCGCACTAGAAAAGGTGTTCTTGAGTAACACAAGGGTTTTTAAGATAGCAAAATAGTGCACATGAGTGGCATAAGTATTTCTCCTTTGAGAGTTGAGTTAAAAACTTTTGAAATTGTGTGAGTTTTTGTGTCAAGTTTCGGGACGAAACTTCTTTTAAGAGGGGTAGACTGTAACCCCCCGTAAATTTATGGATTTTATAAATATATTTTAATGTATAGTTATTTATATTTAAATATATTTTAGTATTTTAACGATTTATTTCTTTAAGGTTGACTATTTGAAAGTCAAAGAAATTATTTTAATGATTTATGCAAGTCAAATATTTTATTAAAGTCATGCTTTGAAAAGTATTTGAAATGTTTGAAACACTTATTGGATTTAGAAAAGGATTTGTAAATGGGTGTGAGGAGCCCAAACCTTATAGCTTAACCTATGGGCATTCTCATTTAACTAACCCATCAAAACCCAACTCTTTATTGGACCCCTAATGGGAAAAACTATAAATACCCTTATTTACACAAATCCCCACACATTAAACACATTTATTTTCTCTCTCTTCCTCCCCTTATTTTCGGCCTTCTCTCTCTCCTCTCTCTTTCTTTTTCTCTCAGTTCCTCCCTCCTCCTTCGGTTTTCGGCCAGCCGTGGCAGCAGCAGCCGGCGCAGCGCCGACGCCTTCCTCCCTTGTTGTCGTCGTTTCCTTTTTCCTCTTTGTTTGGTTTTTATTTCTTCCTCCTCAAGTTTTATTTTATTCAAAGATTGTATTTTTAGGGTTTGTTTTAATAAGTTATGTTTAAAAGTTATGATTTGATGATTTGATTATGAATCTAAGATTATATAGATTATGTATTGAAGAAATAAAATTTCATATTTACTTGTTATGTTAAAATAGGGTTTAAAAATATCAAAGTATGGATTTTTAGGGTTTTGAAGGTTAGAAATCATAGTAGTTTATTATAAGTTATGAAAGTTATCATCTTTATGATTTTAAGTATGATTTAATACGTTTTGAGGGAGTTTTAACTTATAACATGTTGCTGGAAAGTTTAAAGGGAGTGTTTTAATGAAGTTTTATATGAAGGATTTTAACCACTAGTGTAGTGAAAATTATGCTAGGAGGTTTAATAAGCAAGTTTTATTATTGGAAAAGGTTTTAAACATGTTTTAGAGGGATTTAAATTATTTTATTATTGCTGTAAATTCATGAAGGATTAATTATGGATTTATATTGGTTATTTTAGGCGGAGAATTCTCTCTAGGCAGTTTTTAAGTCCGTTATAGTGGCATCTCAGTTTGTCTACACAAGGTACGTACATACCTATGTGTTGGTTGATGTAGTATCATGATTTAAGAAGGAGAATTATGTAGTATCATGTATAGGAACTATGTTCAGTTCATATATGATATCTATTATGTTAGATTTTGCATGTTTGATGCTATTGTGTGAACATATTGAATGTGAGATTTATATTATGAGATTGATATCATGGTTGTATGGAAGATTGATGCAAGCATGTTGGTTGGGAACTTTCTTTTTATTAATTCACATGGGGGAATTAATATATTTATTAGTATTGGATCATGATTGATCATTGTTCACTTTTGAGTATTTCACTGCTTTATAAGGACCGAGGGCCTTATTTGGTAAGTTGATATTTTATACCTATGAAAGATAAGTTGGTTGTTGGCTACGTTCAACAAATAAGAAAGATTGGATCAAAGTTGAAATTAATCTTGGATTGTTAAGTTGTGTGACTTATCAAATCCTAAGATAAAAAGAAAGTTGTGATTGTTTATTGATTTTATTATTTGTGTTGCTTGTGAGTCATAACAAGTAATAACTGGTAAATCATGTAAAGTGAAACTGGATAGCAATAACTTTAGACTGGTGCACGTCTGAAGTGTTGGACAATTAGGAGTTGGGGTACATGGTGAGCGGGCCATGGCTTTTTCTGGGGCCGGATTGATCACCGTGTCCTATTTTTATTCAAAAGGTTCGTCGATATCGTAGGTCATGGGAATACGGAGTCGCGCTCGTATTTCGTCTTCCAAAGGGAAGACTGGTTTTAGTTAGACAACTCGGTCCATTGACTATTCCATTTAAAGTAATAAGAATGTTGTTAAAGTTTAGTTCAGTAAAAGTTATCTGCAAGTTATTATGTTATTATTTATTCCTGCCTACTATTTATTAGTATCATGTTAGGATTGTTTACTTGTTTAGTATGTAGTACTCAGCTTTGCTGATTACGTGCTTTTGTTGTGTATGTTGATCATGGCTTTGCCTTATTGATCCTGTGATGACCCATTTTAGGTGAGCAGTCTCTAGGGATCAATAGTGCATTGTCTATCTACAGGTTTGAAAATGATGCATCATTGGGATCGGGATTTTGGAGAGCTTGTGTAGTTTATTTATAATACTTTTAGATTATACTTTTCATCGTTGTTTTGGTTTTAAGTTGACTTTTGCTGGTTTGGTTTTAAGTGACTTATTGTTGACTAAGTTTATTTATAAAGGTTATTATTATGTTTTCCGCTGCAAAATTCTGAATAAGCCGATTCGTTTTCACACGGGCGATAATACTTTGATAATTCTCTATATTTTGTATTAAAAAGGTATTTTAGAAAAGAGAGAATTGTCGGGGTGTTACAGATGTAATATGACAACGAAATTGTTTTTAATTTAGTAGCTAAAATCATATGGCGACAAGCCTTTTAGCATCAAATTTTTTTTTTCCAATTTGTTGCCAACTCGAGTTGGCAACAAATTTTATTATGATTAGCACAGAGAACATTACTTAAACATGCCAAGTCATGCATTATAATCTATGTCTGAATGTATACATTGACATGGTGCCGTGTAATTAAGATCTGACATGGCATATCTTTCTTTGTTGTAATGAACCCAAAAGTTATGCATGAGGTTTGAATTTTGATCCCCTGACCATCTATAATAATTAGAATATCATCCTTTTAATTAATATCAAGCTATACCTTCTTTGTAAATAAAGTCCGAATTCAAATAGTTAATTCTTCTGCCTCATTAAAAGTTTGTAAAACATAAAATAAAAGTACAGCAGCACCACCCTTTAATTTATAAAGAAACTCAAAATTTTCAATATTTATAAGTTATAAGCCTTAAAATTTTTACAATCTTCTCAAAAATGTCTTGTTTTCCCCTTGAGTTTTTCTATTTCCCCGTTATAACTTATAATAGTTACTTACAACCTTTTCCTTCCCAGAGTTTTAAGTTCCTTGTTCTTCCATACCTCATAGCATCCATGACAACTTATGTCCTAAAGTTTTTTAAATTTACTGGTTTGAGAATGAGTAGGGAAATTACATTTATATCCTAAAGTTCTTTAAAATTACTAACATTACCAAGGTACCCCTAAATCTATCATGAGTCTCTGTTTTTTTTTTCTTTCTCTAATTTTTCTTATTCTTGTAATTTTTTGTTAATCTTGATTAGTTTTGTCTTTTAATATCTGATTTTTTTCTTGTATCTCTGATTATTTTATCCTTTAGTGGTGAATATACCCAAAAAATCAAGAGAAGAAAGAAACCAAGTCAGTATTATTATGCTATAAACTCTTATGTTTTGGTTATACCCTGTTATGCTTTTTTATTCTTATTTTTTATTTCAAGTAAATTTGGATTTAGATGTAACCAAAGAAAAAGAGCAACAATGAAGAACTTGGAGGCGGGGTACGGTGAATAATCAGCGTGAGTTGCTATAGGGAAGTCTTAATTTTGATATGCAAATTTTGGATGGAGAAAGCTGATGCTATGGTGGAAGCTGGAAACATAAGAGAGATGCCATTAATGAATAATGAAGCACAAACACATATTGGATTTTATAGATGTGGTCTAAATTATTACTCCTACGTCCCAGAATACTCTTTACACTTTCCTTTTTCATCTGTCCCAAAATACTCTTTACACTTCTATTTTTGGATATGACCCACTATTATTTTAATTCTTCTACCTTTTAAGTTGGCCCACACTCTCTCTCCTCCAAATAAAATAATACCACTCCTACCACTCACCAACTCTAACAATGGCCGATATTCTCTCTCCTTAAAATAAAATAATACTACTTTTACTAACTACTAACTCCTATCACATATACTTTTCAATAAAATAACAATTGATAACCAAACAACAACTTATCATCTAAAACTACGTGTATTGATGAGTGTCAATAGTATTATGGGACGGAGGGAGTATTTATTAGTATGTCTTATTTCCAATATACATACACCAAACATATTTATTTTATAAACAATAGAAAGTACAATAATGGATTATGATCATGACTTTACTAATAAATTTGCAAACGATCAACTCATAAACTTAAAAATTAAAATTTAGAAATAATAATTAATTTTGATTTTTTTATAGATGTGGTTTAAATTATTACTAGCCTTCGTTTCTAAATAAGTGCAAGAGTTTGACTTTCACGCTTGCCAACACACAATTTTGACTATGAATATCTCTCATTATGTATTTGTAGAAGTTATAAGAAGTTGATATTATGAAATTATTCATTTAAACAAATCCAACAACATTTTATTTGATCATTTTTGTTTTTATATATTAGTAAAAGAATGGGGTCAAAGTGAGGTGTGTGAATAGTGCAAAAGTCAAAATGTTGCACTTAAAAAGTAACAGAGGAAATATTTATTAGTATGTCTTATCCTCGATATATATTCACCAAATATATATTTATTTTATAAACAACAAAAGTACAAAAATGAAAATTATGCCCATGTCTTTATTGGTCATTTTACACAATTAAGTAGCAATCAACCTTCAGTTACTTACCAAATACATTTATACAAACAGTTAATGCAATCAGCTATTCAAATCAGCTAATAAAATCAGCTATCAGCTAATGCAATCAGCTATCAGCTAATGCAATCAATTAACAATTAACGTATCTGCTAATTGTCAAATAGGACCTATGTTTTCTGGAAAAACTAACAAGATCTTCAAACAAAACTTTCGTCATATTAGTGTTTCCTTCCTTTATTTTTGGTTGGAAGAGGGGTGGGGTACAAGCTTACTTGTGTATGGAGTAGAGCTGGCAAAATATTACCCAACCCGCCAACCCGACCCGAACCCAACCCATTAATAATGGGTTGGGTCGAAAATTTCAACCCGTTTAATTAAATGGGTCGACCTGATCCAACCCGTTTAATTAAATGGGTTGGGTCAGGTTGAAAATTTCGACCTGATTTTGACCCATCTAACCCATTTATGAAAAAACAACCTAAAAAAAATTCCTAACTCAATTCAAATTTTAGAGCAAAAAAATTGGACTGGCCCATAAAGTAATAAAGTAAAAACTCTAACTCTTCTTAAGACTCAAATGACAAACATTAAGAGAAAGTGAGAAACGGCGCCTAAATTTCTTCAGTCTTCTACCTTTCTTCTCTCTTTCTTCACTCGTGGGTCTTCACTCTTCTGCTCTTCTAGTCTTCTTCACAAAATCAAATCTTCAACATCTTCAGTTAATTCACGTAAGATCCATCTCTCTTTTTTTTTACTTTTATCATTCGCCATCTTTGTTCATTCGCCATCAGTTAAATGGGTTGAAAGTCCTTTGGAGAGTGAAAGCCCTGAACTTTCTCCAAGAACACAAAATTCTGGTACATTTGTTAATTAGACTTTAGAGTGCTCTTGCTTATTATGACTTAATCATTACACTTAATGTTGAACAATTGCTTACGGAGTTGTAATGATGTTGATTTTAGACAACAATTGGGTTGATTTTGTTGATTTTGAACAATATTAGCATATGGTTATGTAATGACTTAATGTAAAGTTGCTACCTACAGTTATTTGCAAATAAATTGTGTTGTTTTAATTTTTTTTCTGGAAAAAACATGAAAAAAAATTAAACGGGTCGACCTGAAGGTTGACCCGTTTATCATAAGGTTGGGTTGGGTTGTAATTCCCAACCCGTTTAAGTTAATAGGTCGGGTTGGGTCAAGGGGTTTTCAACCCGCTAACCCGCCAACCTAACCTGATCTTGACCCAACCCGACCCATTGCCAGCCCTAGTATGGAGAAATGATCAGGAGGAAATAGGATACTTTGGCCTTGTTTATTGAATACAAGCCGCCGTGATTGACATCAATCTAGTAACTCCATTAGGCGTGATTGGTACACATTTGTAAGTAAAACTAGTTGTTCGCCTAAATAGTGCCCCGAATCATTTTATTTACAGGTGTGAGATTATATTTGATATCATTATAAAATAATTTTTGAAACATCACATTTTGTAATAGTTGCGGTATAGTAATAGATTAACTTGAACTAATAAGCCATTTTCCATTATTAAGAAAAATCGTATGATAATTTCACGGGACATACACCAAACTAAAACCTTTATTTATTTATTTTTTGGTGAAAGTCAAACTAAAACTTTTCAACAACAAAGAAATGACGTTTAGTCTATTTGATACACACTTGTAGAATTGTAGTTAAAAAAACACATGTAGCGTAGACTGTATCCAATTTTTGTTATTGATATAGCAAATACAATCAAAACTTAAATTAAACATAATGATGAAAGCTAAACATACGATAAATAGTCATTTGAAAAGAACAGTACTCATGCAAGAGATTAAAAGAGTCATCATACTTTAAAAAAATCATCAAAAATTATCATTTTGGGATAAAGGGATGTAATTATGAGTTTTCTATTTATTTACGAGTTACTGAATTCAATAATTCTAAGGTGTATGTTATGTTGTCTTGAAATACTTTTTTTTTCCAGAAAGACCAATATAAGATTGTAGATTAGTTGGTTAGTGTCTTTTTATTTTAAATGAGAGATTATGGGTTCGAGTCGTTCCACACACATTTTTATTATTTACTCTGTCATATTTTTGGGAGGGGGAATACATGATGTGTTAGCATGACAATTCTTTGTTTTGGGAAAGATTGGTACCATTTAAGTAAATATGTATGCTTGGTACTCAATCTACTATCAATTAAAACTTTTTAGTATCATTTAGTCACTTTCTAGTATCAACTAAGAACTTATATTTATTAATACATTTTTTCTTAAAGAAATCGGTACCTTCTTAACACAGAAATGGTATCAATATAGCCACAAAATGGTACTCAATGAAGTCTTTAACTAGATAGATGCCAATAATTTCTCATTAGGTACAGAT
Source organism: Beta corolliflora (assembly GCA_947648045.1). Classification (NCBI taxonomy): domain Eukaryota; kingdom Viridiplantae; phylum Streptophyta; class Magnoliopsida; order Caryophyllales; family Amaranthaceae; genus Beta; species Beta corolliflora. Next base: position 167,449 of record CANSZD010000559.1, on the reverse strand, counting down.
AAAAAAAAAATCGGTCATCGATATAGCAATTTTAAAAGTTAAAGTGATTATGATAATAAAACACAACTATACAACTCAATACAATTCATTGTCCAAAAAAAAAACAAAAAAAAAACTCAATTCAAGTATACAAACAAATCAAGCTCACGAATCTAATGCTCAAGTTCTGTCAAAAAAAAAAATGCTCAAGTTGCGGTGGAGCAAATTTGACAATGTCTAGATAAAGGTTACTCTTTACTTGGTCACATATTGATATCATACAATTCTATACCTAAAACCTATGTCAAGTTGTTGTCAACTAACTTGGGTCTTGTTTCTGCCCAAAAGTAAAGATGAGATTATGAGGTACATATTTAGGCATTGTCTGATTAGTTAGAGCAACTCCAATGGTTGTAATTTTGGACCTGCTTGCAATATTTGAAAGTAGTGAGCAAGTTGCTCAACCATTGGAGCAAGATAATTGATACCTGTTTGAGAGCAACACCTGCTCCACCAAGCTACTTGCTTGACTTCAAAAAGGCAATATGGCTTGAAATAGGGAAAAAGAAAAGGTGATGCTCACACTCCATATGATTGGTGAGTGCATCTCCATCAACAATAAAGGCACAATTTTTTTTTGTTTCCTACCTAATTATAATTGAATAAAAAAATTAAAGTTAAAAATATTGATTGAGATGTGGGACCATTCAAGCAACAATGTATTGTAGCTTACCATTGGAAGACTTTGTAGCTAGAAAGCAATATTGCTTAAAAAGCTGATGTGGCAACTCAAGCTACAAGGTGTTGTAGCTCACCATTGGAGTTGCTCTTAGTACCCGTTTGGCGACTGCCGAGTATCAAGAATTCGTCTGATGCTCTGTGAAACAGAGAGAAAGTAGTGAGTATGAGAGAGTTTTGCAATTGTCAAAAATTAGCTACTTGGATTTGTGATGGCAATTCCTGTAATTTCAAGGGCTTATGAGGGTAAGTTTAACCATTGAATAAGGGGTCCAATAAGGCCCATGTGATCCGAGGGTATCTTCGTAAATTCAACTTTGAAATTGGGTTACCTGTGTGTTACCACCATTTCTAGATGTATAGTAGCATTTATTATGGTACATCGTATTGGACCTTAAAAGGTTTAATTTTGTCTTAATATGAATGTCCAACAGGCAACAAGAGCATAAAGTCCATTGGACGAAGTCAACATAAGTCAAAGTCAATATGAGAAGACCATCAGGAGATGAAAGTCAAGAAGGATAATCGTACAAGTGGTTAAAGAGCAATCATTAGACGGATCCACATAAGGAAGAACGTGCAAGGCAACGGTTATTCAGCGCCAGAAGACGGTTGAGATTTGAATCAAAGATGATTCAAATGGTTTCCCTCCAAGTAAGCATGGAAGTTACACAATACATTTCTCTATAAATAGAGGAACGATCATCAAGCGAACGACAACAAACACACAAAACAACTTGCAATTATTCTTTTCCTAGCGTAGCCTAGCTCTAGCTTAGCCAACCCCCTTCTGGGGTTATAGTTTAGTTCCTTAGACGTAGAACATGTTCTGGCGACGGCTTCTGTAATTCTCCGATTGAAGCAAGGAACCATGGAGGTAACAACCTTTGTATCTTCCCTTTAGTTGTCCAGCCTGGTTTATCCTCCTATGTGTTGTAAAAGCTTTCTTAGAGTTTGTGGCATGTATGGGAATGTTGTGCTTTAATTAATAGATTAATTATTGCTTGCTCTATTTATTGCATTTCGCCTGAATTTATTAGGCGTTGTAGTTTAATCCTAAATTAAATTGCAACAAAGTACGTTAGCAAGGTTTTATCTAATTAAAACTGGTAACCCCCAGGGGCTAAGTCTCCCAAGACATTCAGTATCAAACTACTGGGTGTGCAGTGGCTTGTTTGTAAAGTCAACCAACTGATTTTGCACCAACACTGTGTTACTAGCTTAAACAATTAGCACTTCCTCGACCCAAAAAATATCTTATGTCCCATTTATTTGTACCATTGCTTATGCCAACATGAGATGAGACTTTACACAAAATTAGGTGTTTGACTTAAAAGCCTTGAAAGGTTTAAATGCTTCATTTGAGGATGACATGATAGTGGATTAGATTGAGACACGTTCAGACCCCCGAAATTCTTAAATGTTTGGGTCCATTTTGAGACCCATTTAATTTGGGGCAGATTTAGGTCTAGGTTTTAAGACTAATGTTCTGAGATCCACACCTGACCCAGATTATTATGAAACCTAATGTTGTTTGTTGTCTCAAATTACAAAATTTGAAAATTGAGTTTGCTGATTAAAGTAAAGGCAATTGATATCAATTTATAATGTTTTGTGTAATGATACTTTACTTATAAAGCAATTAACAACTAGCATAATTTTTTGCTGAAATATCCAAACAGACTAGCTTACAAAATACTACAGTAAGGGCTTGCTCCCTTCAACTTAATTTATGAAAAAATAACAGACGTTTAGTTTAATCAAGAAAAGCTCATAGAAGTTCTGAACAATTAAGAGAAATCCAAAAAGCCCCAACTACTAAGATTAACTAAAAATTGGTATCAAAAAATACAATTAAGAAAAGCTCATAGAAGCTCATAAAAGTTTAAAAAAATAAAAGAAAATTTCAGGCTAGTTAAAAAAAATCCAAAAAGATTAAGAAATATTCAGAAAGATTAGGATAAGCTCGGTTCAGAATAGATAATTTGAATAGAATATACCATCAAAATTGGCCTCAACACCCTCAACTATAGCGCGGGTGCACCAAACAGCCCCAACTACGACTTATAGCCAGAACACCCCCAAGTACGGGCCTGGGTGCAGTCTGTACCATAAATGAGGTCGGTGATCGGAATTCTCACCGACTATAAGTCGAGTGCTAGATATGGGATAGTCATAGAAGCGTTTTCCTTTATTGTGGTCGAACTTTCAAGTAGTTTGGACTACTGCAGGCAATCGATGTCGACAGTAAACCCTACCATTACCTAAACTGGTATTTGAATTCTTCTTGAAACTTTAAGATGAAGCTGAGCTCATTGTTGTTATGCAGATTTCACTCTTTCAGAATTTAGGGGTTCATTTAGGAAGAAGATAGGGAATTTGCGGAAGTAAGAGGGAATTTGGGGAAGAAAGTCTTTATGTTCAGTTGAGGAAGGAGAAAATGAAAGCACACGCCTTTTTTTGTTTAAGTAAAAAAACTAGGGTTAAAAAAGATGAAAATAAGAAAGGGGAGAGAATCCGGTGAGAATTATGGGCACCGACCTCATTTATGGTACGGACTACACCCATGTCCGTACTTTGGGGTGTTCTGGATATAAGTCGTAGTTGGGGCTGTTTGGTGCACCCGCACTAAATAGTTCATAGTGTTGAGACTAATTTTGCCTAAACAATTATCATTCTATTCAAACCTTGGCTTCCCACAACCCTGCTTTGTAAATTTTTCAAACTCATTGATTTTTTTCGGCAAAAGGTATTGTTATCTAATTAAAGTATTCATGATAATTGGTGTTTATTTTCTTTATATAAATATACAAGTAACTGTTTTAAAAGGTCTCGTATATTATGTATGTTATTCTAGTATGAACACTAGACCAACTACAAGAGGGGGGGTGAATTGTAGTTGAGGAGAAATTTTCGATTTGTAATGCGGAATTAAAACAAACTTGAAATTAGAAACAGACAAGCACACGAGATTTTTACAAGGAAAACTTCCTAGGTCCAATAGGAAGAAAAACCTTGACCACGAGGGATTTTGACTCAAACTCTCTTCAATATAATAGGCCAAAAGACTCTCTTTTGTACAACCTATAACTGGACCTTCTCTGTTCCTCTAGGAACTTGTTCCCCAGTCACTCAGTTCCCCCTGAACTGATGACACTCACTCTTAACTTCACTCGAAGTCTTCTCTCTTCTCTCTTTCTTTCTCTCTCTTGAATACAAGGATATTCTCTGAATTTTCTCTCACCCACACACTATGAATATTACAATAATGAGTAAGTTGAATACAAGAGGAAATTACAAGAAAAACTTTCTAAGTAATGATTGACTTTTTCGCTTGAAAGTTCTCTACTTTTTCTTCAAATAATTTCTTCTTATATAGCTGCTGCAATTAACCTTCTTCTTCTGGACATGTTATGCTCCATGTTCTCCATTATGTGAGCGTGTAATGTTGTGGAGATCATGGCTCGCTTTTCGCTGCATTTTCTCCATGTTTAGTGCAACGGAAATAAACCGCTCCACTTATCCGTTAGTGGACGAACTTCAAGCAAGTCATGCGCAGGTTGGAGGAGTTAGTTGGAGAACTTCAAGGACTTAGCTCCACATTTTATGCACCGCAATCTCCAATTGTTTTGCTCGCACAACAACAACAACAAAAAATATCTAATAACTTAAAGAATATTTTATTCAAAGATTCTAAGTTACTAGAATATTAAACATACCATATTATAAAAATTCAAAGTGCATAAAATAAATATCTTGACTTAAATTAAATAATTAATCTTTCTCCACAAGATATAAATGCAAAATTAAACATTACATTATTTTTGGTATTTTATAATTTTCACTAAATAAAAACTATATAGTAAAATTAACCTAAGTATTTGGCATCATCAAAACATGGAATACAATAATATTCCCCCTTTTTTATGATGGCAAATATAAGGCATATAAAAACTAAATAAGAAAAATAAACTAACTAGAGCAAAAGATTAAGAGCTAATGACTTTAAAAAGTAAAACTAACAAAACTAACAAAAGACTAAGAAAATAAATCTAGCACTAACATATATCAGTCTTGAATAAGAAAAATCCAAAAAGCATCACCTAGAAACTAAGAAGACGAGAATTTGAATTTTTATGTGCCACTCTACTTCTTCCCCCTTTAGTCATCATCAAAAACAATAAGTACCCAACAGTACTCTAAGAGTGAATCATATACAACAATGGCAATGCGTAGTAGCTCAAACACTCATCTAATAATACTAGCCATCCAAACATTATAATGAGCATATGAAGATGAGATTAAAGCACATAGTCATGAAAAATGCACAAACTGAGTTCAAGATGAAGACAAGAAAAAGAGAAGAAAGCACAAAGAAAGATAAGTAATAAAAGAAAAGATATAAACCAAAACATTTTATCACCAAAAAGGGATGGGTGATAAAAGATAGTAACAAGTCACCATTGTTTGAATACAAACCAACCAAAAAGAAATATTGTTTCATCAGATTATGTAGAAGGGAAGGGGATTAGGGATTGGAGGGCTTGGAGGGCTTTGGGCGAATAAGGAAAGCAGCGACCACAGTATCAATCTTCTCCCGAACAACTGATTCTCCTCTTTTCACACTTGTGAGGATCTGCTCCGTGCTGAAGATCAACACGGGCAACCCTTGCTTCAAGACCCTGTACTCTGGTGTGCAGGAGAGACAGAGACTCCTGAATTGTATGAAGTATACCATGAAGACCAGTGGTAGAGAGAAAAAGAAAATCAACAGTCCTCGATCCTGAAGGAGCTTGATCCTCCTCAAGATCAATATGAACTGCTCCTTGACCATGTTCCTTGGGAGCCTTGGTCTCATCAATTCTCTGACTCTTACGCACAGACTTAGGTCCTTTAGCACTGACCTCCTCCTCTAACTTCCTCTTAATCTCAGTTTCAACCTTCCCCTTAGTTTCTGCTACCTCAAAGTCTAACATCCCACCCTGTACCCTGAGAGACAGCCTGGATAAGGTCTCCTTGGTCAAATAATTATCAGGCTCTAGGTCAAAAGAGATACTAGAAGGGAGTTTAATGTGATTCTTCCTGAGGATAATAGAAATCAGGTTTGCATACCCAACTTTGGTGTTGTGGGAGATGCAGTAGGAAAGGTGAGAAATCATTAGTGCAGGGAAGTTTATTTTTATGTTCTTAGCAAGGCAAAACATCAAGGAAAGATCCATGAGGCTCGCTTGAGTCCTCTTGGAAGTCCTAGGCAGAATAAAGCGCCAAACTAAGTGAAACAAAAATTTGTGAAAAGGAGAGAGATCTTTCTGATCTAGGGACTGGTCAGACTCCTTACCCCCAAAGTAACTCAAAATAGTAGCGTTTGAAGCCCCATTCACATTTAACTTAGCCCTTCCCTTCACATATTCCTTGTACCCCTCAGTAGGTACATCAAACCATTCCCCTAAGTTCTTTTCATTGAACTTAACCAATTCCCCAGTGACCACATTTATGCATAAACCCTCGTTATTTTCAAACTTAGCAACAAACTCACTCATCTCGCTCTCATAAAGACCCTCATCAAAACTCAACACTTTGACCCATTTTTGAAACTTAACAAGATCAAGAAATTGACTCCACTTAACTTTCTTGCACCAGGTGAAATCAACACAAAACCCAATGATATACTTAGAGGATTTTGATTTCTTACCCCTTTTTCGTAGGTACTAAGATTTCCTTTTCTTGCTCTGTTTCAGCATCATCCAAATCATCTTCTTTCTTTGGAGAGAGTACTTCATTTTCCGCTGAATTTGCTTGAGAACCCAGAGAATCTTCATTTGAGTTGGAAGATTCATTCTCGCTTTCGTTATAATCCACCAGAGGTGAAGATTTTTCAGCCGGAATTTTTTTTGTATCTTCAGAGGTTTTTCTTTTGGGAGCCATTTAGGGTTTTAGGTGAGGAAGATGAAGATGGCAGATTTGTGTTGAGAGAGAGAGAGAGAGAGAGAGAGAGAGAGAGAAAGACGGTTTTACAGAGGTAATGGTTTTGGGGTAAATGGGATTAATTGCCGTGTAAATTTTGGTTTGATTTGATGGGTTTTTATTTGGGGCGGAATTTATGGGAATTGTGAAGAGGAATTAAATGTGGCTTTTCCCTTCCTTCTTTAAATCCGGTGAATGATTTTAGTTATAGGTTTGTACATCAACGTTGGTGAAACGTTGCCATTAAAAAATATTTGTGGGGGATGAATGAAAGAGGATAATAAATGGAAGAAGAGAAAATAAAGTAAAATAAAAATAATATTTACGTGGAAAGAAAGAAAAGAGTAGAAAGTGTGAACTCATGCATGTAACATGTTCAATCTATATGTACAACAACCTTTCTATTTTTACTCAAGTATATGCATGGACAATAAGGGGAGTATTATGAAGACTAATGTGAGTCCTTTACAATGAATGTGTAATGAGTGATTAAATTCACAAAATGTTGTTGGCCACTTAGTGTAATCTTGTAACTAAGGGTTTTATTTGAAGTAGCACACTCAATGAATTCTAATCATCCCTAGCTCTAAGCGAATTTTCTCGAATTTATCTCTAGGAAGTGGTTTAGTCAAAATGTCAGCTATTTGATTTTCAGTTGGACAAAATTCGACTTTGACAAGACCTTTTTTTACATTATCTTTAAGGAAATGATGTCTAATGTGAATATGCTTGACCCTTGAATGATGAACTGGATCCTTAGAGATACAAATAGCACTAGTATTATCACAATAGATAGGAACACACTTAAACTTAATGCCAAAATCTCTTACTTGTTGCTTGATCCAAAGAACCTGAGAACAGCATGCAGCAACAACCACATACTATGCCTCTGCTGTGGATAAGGCAACAGTATTCTGCTTCTTTGAGCTCCATGACACCAAGCTTGTTCCTAGGTACTGGACAATGCCTGATGTGCTCTTGCGGTTAACCAAGTCTCCAGCATAATCCGCATCCGAATAGCTTACTAGGTCAAACACATCACTTCGAGGATAGAACAAACATAAGTCATCGCTTCCTTTCAAGTACCTTAGAATTCTCTTAACTGCTGTTAAGTGAGATTCTTTGGGATTTGATTGGAACCGAGCACATAAACCAACACTAAAAGAAATATCGGGTCTAATTGCAGTTAAGTAAAGTAATGAACCAATCATACCTCGATATTGCTTCTCGTTTACGCACTTACCATTTGAATCTTCATCTAACCTTGTTCCTGTTCCTATGGGAGTGTCGTTGGTTTTTGAGTGTTCCAGTCCATATTTCTTGAGCAGTTCCTTGACATATTTTTGTTGATGGATCATTGTTCCTCTTTCAATTTGTTTGATTTGCAATCCCAAAAAGAAGTTCAACTCTCCCATCATGCTCATTTCGAATTCACTACTCATAAGATCAGCAAACTCCTTACAAAGAAGATCATTAGTAGCACCGAAAATTATATCATCAACCACTAGAGGAAAAAAGACCAAGGCTGCGACACAAGGGCTGCGGTTATTTGAAAAACGCAGCCCTTAATTGCAAAGGGCTGCGGTTAGCCCAAAACCGCAGCCCTTTATTATGAAGGGCTGCGGTTATTAAACAACCGCAGCCCTTAACCTTTTCATTTTCCCCTAAAGCTTCCCTCGCCAATTCCCGCACTCGCACCACACAAATCTTTTAGCGCCTCCACCTACTGCTTTTCCTCTCTCTCTCTCTCTAAATTATCCCCAAAACCAAAATTCTTTGTGAGGCGCAAAAAACACGAACCTCGAAAAACCTCTTCAATGGCGTCCGATTCTCGGCCCCTACTCATTTCGAAACCCTAATCTCTTACCTAATGTCCACGAACAACGAGTTCAACCATCATCGACCACCCGCACTCTCCTCCTCCTTTCGTCTTTGTCGCGAGAACACTGTTGCTGAGCGTGTCGGTGCGGAGCTCCGTTCTCCACTACCTCGCCGCTGAGGTATTTTTCTCTCTCCTCTCTTTTGATTTTATGTGTTTACCTCTGTTGAAGATTGGCCTCAATTGCACTTTCCAAATTAAACTACCAACTTGTGTTACTGTAATGGGCTTTGTCGAATTTCATCATATTATCGCAAATTAGTGGAGCAAGAAGACCTGGATATTGGTGTAATTATTTGGAATCTCAAGAGTCTACTTTTATGCAATAGGGATATTTACCGGAGTAACATTTTGAGGAAATCATAATGGGCATTTGTGTGGGTGAATATAATGTTATGATAATCATACATGTTCTAGTAGAAAGTTATCCGGACCCGGTACTTCCATGTTTTACTTTTGCTAATGGCTTCTCTAGCACTTTGAGGTTAATATTACTGAAATCAGGTCAAGACTCATTTTATCAAAATGACAATATTGCTCCAGATAGGTTTTCCGAAATTGCAAGCAGGCCTGTTTGTAGTTATAGCTATTCGTGATTGAGTAGTTTTAAGGGTTATTGTTTGTCACTTTGGATTTCTCGATCGGATATTTAGTATAATTCTTAGGTGGGAATAGAAAAGGGAATGACAAATCTTTGTTTGTATGCTAAAGATTTTTTCTCCCATTGTGTTCTAGTAATTGTTATCTGTTTAATGAGTTGACGTCTTCAGAGTGATTGGTACAATCTTTTTTGGCAATTTTATAGAATTCCTAAGAAAAACCTAGCGCATCATTTGATATTTCCATTTTCACTTTTGGGAGCAGCTCGTCTAGCGCTAAATCCGCAAATTTGTTAAAAAGAATTAGCACTTTGGGTATGATGGTCGAGTCATCCAACCGGGAGGGTTGATTTAATATCGGTGAAGTCTGTTTGAGAAGTTTTGGTTCCAATTTCAAGTGTTTGTATTTTAGACATGTTTCTAAAGGTTATTTTGCTTGAGAAAGGTCTAATGTAGTGTTTGTGCTTTATTTAGGCTTTGTTGGATTTTGTAATTATGTGGAGTATGAAACATGTAGTCATTGTTTCGTACCTCAAGAATGAATCTACTAGTTTGCAAATCCCAATTGAGAGTGTGTACAACTTGCTTTTATTCAAAGCTGGTGTTATTTTGATGGTTTTTCATCTCATATTGTTGTTCTAGTTTTCTTTTTTGGGGTGTTTCCATTACAATATCTACTTTCTCACTTTGGTTTGGTTTGGATTTAACCCTACATGTTTTATATTCTTCTTTGTCTCTCGTAAAATGTTCCCTTACGTAAGTGCTGATTATATTGTCGATTCTATGTTCATACCGATCATATATCTTCGTAAATGCATAATTGGAATCTTTCGGGTGAAAGAGATACTCATTGAGGAGTCAAATGTGCGACTTGTCAATAGTCCGATCCTTTATGCGTGGTGACATCCATGGTCAATTTCATGATTTAATGAAGCTCTTTCAAGCAGGAGGTCACGTACCAGATACCAATTACATATTCATGGTAATAATATTCTACAACTGTTGATATGCCTCAATGAATTTTACCTTCATTCTCTTGTTGTTTAGCTCCGTTGACGTATAATTTTTTAAATCTTTTGTCGGGGAGATTTTGTTGGCCAGAGGCTACAACAGTCTTGAAGTCTTCACAATCCTTTTTGCTTCTTAAAGCTAGGTATGCCTTTCATCCTTAATGTAGATGGATTTGCCTATTAACTTTGGTTTGGATCCTTGTATTTTGTGTGTTTATGCATTTTTGCATCTTTAATCGAAGAAATATGAATGCATGTGATTCCCGCCTTTGGACTATTGCTTCAGAGTTGTTTACCAATGATTTCTGTTTTCTAATCTATGTGAGTAAGACAGTCATAGTGGTAATGGATAAATGATGTGCGTGCGATGTTGTGCGATTTGAAAATTGTGGTAAAACCAGCGGGTTTCGGATGCACTCCCCCCCTCAGCGACCCCCTGCGGCCCCACCCCCTCACCGACCCCCTGCAATCCCCCCTCCACGACCCCCGCAAGCCCCCCCCTCACCCCCTGCAATCCCCCCCACTGACCCCTGCGATCTCCCCCCCACCGACCCCCTGCCCGGCCCACCCCCTCCATGACCCCCTGCAAGCCCCCCCCCCGACCCCCCCTGCCCCCCCCCCCTCACCGACCCCCTGCACACCCCCCTCACTGACCCCCCGCACAACCCCCCCCGACCCCCTGCGGCCCCACCCCCTCACCGACCTCCTGCAACCCCACCCCCCCTCACCGACCCCCTACAGCCCACCCCCCTCCACGACCCCCCGCAATCTCCCCCCTCACCGACCCCGCACAACCCCCCCTCACCGACCCCCTGCAGCCCCACCCTCCTCACTCGACCCCCTGCACCCCACCCCCCTCACCGACCCCCGCAAGCCCCACTCCCACGATAGTGCAATTTGAACTAGTACTCAAACGAGGGAGTATATAGTCGTACTTGATACTCCCTTGTACTTTGTCGCCTTCATAATACCCGTGTGTTTAAAGGTGTTGGGGCAATTGGATGAAGATATTTTTTGTTTCGTTCTTTGAACAATGTTTGTCAATGCATACAAGTTCTTTTTCTTTTTCTTTTTCTTTGTGATCTTAGTTCTATGTTCCTTGAATCACTTAAATTTTTTGTTTATTATAGTTCCAGTTTTGGTCGCTTATTGGTTGATTTTCCCGTTATTTACTTCGAGTTATTGGTGGCCAACGCGAACATAGACCAGTTGCGATGGCAAGCGTAAATTTTATTTATTTTAGCTTTGAAACTGTATACTCGTGATGCATTGGCAAAATCTATCTATTCTTGCTTGTTTAATTAGCTTGTAGAACAAATATGGTTTTGAATCATTTGATGTATGTTTTTATTCATTTATTTATTCATTCGGGTTTACATTGTTATATTTTGTATTCCATTTCACCTCTTTAACTATCTTGAATATTCATCTTGTACACCCTTGTTTCGGAAAAATAGCTTTGAGCGATTCCGCATCAATTATGCGAATGAGAGATTGCAGCAACACTTCAATCGTCATTTATTCAAATTAGAGCGGGGAGGTAAGTTTGTTAGGAAAGTTTGAAATTTAAATTTACGAGACTATAGCGCATCCTTATAGAATTCAAGATGTATAACATGGCCATGTGTCTTTGCTAAAGCTGGCGATTGTTTTGGAAAGTTTTCCAGCTATAATACTTGCTTAAAGTTTTGTACGTGGGTACTTAATTTTTTGTCGTTTACTTGTGATATGTTTCAATAATTTTTATGGTGGGACAACGCTACTTGTTTCGGGTTATGTATGACACAACAAGGTTTTAGGAGAAGAACGAGGAGCTGATGCATTTTGGCTCTGTTCAACTTTTGTCTTCTTGTGAGACTTTCCTTCCTCGAAATTTGCTTCAAGTATCTTTGGTACAATCCAAAAAAACTTGTTGTTGGTCCCTTATTCAAGTCTAGGGAAGGCGATTCACAAAAGTTGAGTGTTGCCACAAAATTTAAGGTATATGTGATGCCGTTTGCTTTATATTTAATATATGGATGTGAAGGTTGGTAATCAGTTTGCGGTATCAAAGCTACCAAGCACTAAGTGGTTGTTGGTTGTTTATTGGTTTAGTTAAGCTCTTGTGCGGTTGCACCTCAAACAATTTGAAAATTTTGCATCTAAGAATTTGTGAAGAAGAAAAAAGATATGGATGGGGTGTACAAGAGGATCTTGCTCCTCAGAAGAGAAAATATGAAGCTGTCAAATTGAATTTAGCTGGAGTACCATATTTTTGTAACTTCCTATATATTTGTAATGAAAAATGATACTTTTCTATATATATAATTGTTTGGGGGGTCATTTTGGGCTAAAAAATGCAAAAAAAAAAAAAATCACAAGGGCGGTTCGGGCAAAAACCGCACCCTTGGTTGGTTAAGGGTGCGGTTAAGGGGCAAAAACCGCAGCCCTTAGTGAGTTAAGGGCTGCGGTTTTTTGCCCTTAACCGCAGCCCTTAACCAACCAAGGGCTGCGGTTTTTGCCCTGCCCGACCACCCTTAACGAGCTAAGGGCCGCGGTTAGAAACCGAGCCCTTCCTAATTGCCAAGGGTCATTAGTCTAATGGGCTGCGGTCAAAAACGCAGCCCTTGGGCCCCTTTTGACCGCAGCCCTTGGGCTTTTTTCCTCTAGTGAACATAAATCTGGACTACTAATATGTTTGTTCCTTTTGATCGAAGGAACAAGGTTCTATCAACTTTACCTCCTATGAAATCATGTGAAAGCAGGAATTTTGACAACCTTTCATACCATGATCTAGGAGCTTGTTTCAACCCATAAAGAGTTTTATCAAGCTTATAGACTTGATTTGGAAGTTCTGGATTTTCAAATCCAGGAGGTTGTTCCACATAGACGTCTTGATTAAAAAACCATTTAGAAATGCACATTTGACGTCCATTTGGTACAACTTAAATCCCATAAAAAGGCAAAGAAAGGCAATCAAAATTCTAATTGCTTCTATTCTAGCAACGGGAGCAAAGGTTTCATCAAAATCAATACCTTCTTGTTGATTATAACCTTTGGCAACAAGTCTGGCCTTGTTCCTTACCACAGTTCCATGCTCATCAAGCTTGTTCCTGAAGACCCATTTTAGTCCTATGACCTTCTGGTTCTTTGGTTTGGTCTCCAGGTGCCATACCTTGTTCCTCTGGAACTCATTTAGCCCCTCTTGCATAGCGTTGATCCAATCAGCCTCCTTAAGTGCTTCCATATGGTCCTTAGGTTCTGTCATAGATAAGAAAGCGTGAAAAGCACAAAAATTCTTCAATTGGGATCTCGTTTGAGTTCCCTTTTCAATGTCACTTATTATCAATTCTAAAGGATGAGAATTTTGGTGTTTCCAAGGCTTTGGATCAATTCTCCTAGTTGCTTCTTGAGTTTCTTGAGGTGATTGATTCACTTGATCTTCTTCTGGATCAGGAGATCCTTGATCCTCCTGAGTTCCTCGTGTAGCTTGTTCCTCAAGGGGATCAGGCACAAGGTTATCAGGATCAGGAACTTGCTTCTTTTCTTTTCCTGCAGGGGTTAGTTCCTCATCATTTTGATTAAACTCATCAGGGCGAGTCAAACCAATTTCAAAGTTATCATTGTGACTCTGTTCCTGCAGGGAGTTAGTCTCATTAAAAATAACATGGACACTTTCCTCGACACACATTGTTCGTTTATTGTAGACGCGATAAGCCTTACTACTTAAGGCATATCCTAGAAAAATAGCCTCATCACTTCTAGAATCAAACTTTCCTAAGTTGTCCTTTCCATTATTATGTACAAAACATTTACATCCAAAAACACGAAAATAAGATTTATTGGGTTATCTTCCTCTAAGTAGCTCATAAGGAGTCTTCATGGTGATTGGTCTTAGCATTACACGATTGATGATGTAGCATGTCGTGTTCACTGCTTCAGCCCAAAAATTCTTCGAAAGACCGCTTGCAATAATCATCGTCCTTGCCATATCCTCAAGAGTCCGGTTCTTCCTTTCGACTACACCATTCTGTTGTGGTGTTCTTGGAGCTGAAAAGTTATGATCTAAACATTCATTGCTACAAAATTCATCAAACTTGGAGTTTTCAAACTCCGTACCATGGTCAGATCTTAAATGCTTTAATTTAAAACCACTTGTTCTTTGAATCTTTTTAGCAAAGGTTAAAAATTCATCAAACGTTTCATCCCTACTATGAAGAAAAATAACCCATGTGTATCTCGAAAAATCATCTACTATGACTAATCACTAGTACATAATCGACGATTTGCGTCGGATGCGAGGCGCTCATTTGCGTCGGACATGGGTCCGACGGTACAGGTCTCGTCGCAGATGAAGAGACAGGATCTGCGTCGGACTAGCACACGACGCAGTTGAAGAGCTATCTGCGTCGGACCCTGCCCAACATGCGACGCAAATGGTCTTTTTTTTTACGTATAAAAAAAGCTATTTGCGTCGCATGAAACCTTACATGTGACGCAAATGACTCTTTTTTTACGTATAAAAAAAGCTATTTGCGTCGCATGTAACCTTACATGTGACGCAAATGGCTTTTTTTATACGGAAAAAAAATGCCATTTGCGTCACATTTGACCTTACACGTGACGCAAATGACTTTTTTTATACCCAAAATAAGAGCCATTTGCGTCGCATGTTACCTAACATGTGACGCAAATGGCTTTTTTTTACGTATAAAAAAGCCATTTGCGTCACATGCTAGGTAACATGCGACGCAAATGAGCATTTTAATAATAAAAAAAATAATTTTACAGTACCAATAATGGTATTACTAGCCATACCAGCACCCTTCATCTCTTTGTAACCCAACAAATTGTTGAACGACAATACTAAAACCAATAGCAAGAGAAAAACTCATTTTACCTATTCTCTCCGCCTCACCTGGTGAAGTTTCAACTCCCAAGTTAAGCACAGAAGTGTCAGCACTATTTACCAATTACAATTACACATGGATTACTTGATAGAACCAAAGTTTTAATACTCCAATAAAATCAGACTTTGAGACTAAAACTTAAGAAGTTTAATGCAAAAATTGCAACTTATCCACTACAAAACAACCATAACATCACAAAAAATACCACACTGGAATATCAAAAGATGAAATTATTAGAACTGACACTCACCAATCACTGCATCCTTTACACTGGACCATCAAATCATCCGGATTGTATGGCATTTCACACTTGTAATACCTGCAAAAACAATCCAAAACAGCAGAAAACCGTCAGTTATACTATATAAATCTAGCAAAACCCCATGTTTTCTACAATAAAACTCAAATAAACAAGAAAGTAGCAAGACAGAGAGCATGAAAATGATGCAGCAATTTATAAGATAAGAGCAAAAAGTCAATACCCATAAAATATTAGCCCCATTTGTATGGTTTAACAGCAAAACTTAATCTAACCATATTAGATTGCAGCAAATATAAGAAATATATGAGCGGGGAGGCTCACCCATGGCTGGTGCAGCTTCTAAGGGACGAAAAACCCTAGCCAATTTCGACTGAAAGCCAAACAAAGGAATAAACAATACTTAACCATAAAATATGAATACAACATATCAGCTCAAATCCAAAAAGTTTAAGTACAACAAAAGCAGCCAAATACCAAAGTTTCTCATAATTTTAGCCATCAAAACACAAGAATAGATAAAGAATGAAACCATGACCAAATTAAATACACAAAATTAGCCACTAAAACTAAAAAGACAGCACACTAAGAAAGTAATAAGCACACTACGAAAGCAATCTGTAAAAGCAGAGAATTCGCCATTGCTGCCTCCCATATGAGTCTGGGTCGTGTCTCTAATAATGCCACCATTATTCTACTTTTGCCAATCATAAAATCAAGTATCCCAACATTCACTTAAATGAACCAAATATGGCAAAACCCATATTCTCAACCCCCTCCTCTTTTCTTCCTCTCCTCCTACGGCCCTAAAACACGCGCACGCACACAAATCATACAACATTTTTAGTCATAACAAACCCAACCCCCTCACATGTTCTCCACTCATCACACACTTAACCTCCAAAAAACCTAAACCCCTACCCAAGTACAAGCAAAAACCAGTCATTGATTAAAAAAAACAGAACCACAAAGATAACAAAATATAAGAAAACCCAGAAAAACTCAAATCATGGAACAAAAATTCATTCCCAAATTCCCAAACATAATTCGGATTCAAACCCTAAAATACTCACGTACAACTTACAACTAAGTCAAACCAACAACAGCAAACCAAAACGAAATTAAAAGAACATATGAAATTTCACGCGTATATTCGAATCAAAAAATTAACAAACAGAGTTAATTGAATGAATTGTAAAAACGAAATTGAAGAAATTACCAGCGAAAAAAGACTATTTTCTTCCCCAAATATACGGAATCAATCAACAAAGCACGGAGAATGAAAAAAAAAAGAAAGAATTGAAAGATTAATACCATTAGATGACGAGCGAAAATCGCGAAAGAGAATGAGAGGGACGAGCGACAACCGAGAGAGGGGTTCGCCGGAGAGAGGAGTGAGAGAGAGGATTCGCCGGAGAGATAGAGGGGTTCGCCAGAGAGAGAGAGGGGTTCGCCAGAGAGAGAGAGGGGTTCGCCGGAGAAGTGGGAATCGCCGGTAAGAGAACTGGGTTTTTTTCGGAGTGAGAGGGTTCGTTCGTTCGACAGAGAGAGTGAGAGGAGTGAGAGTGCGATTTTGGAGAAGTGAAGGGTTTAGTGCGGTTGGAAAATTAATCTGGGCCTAGATCATTTGCGTCGCACAGGTCCAACGTCCGACGCAAATGATGATTTGCATCGCATCATAAAAACATGCGACGCGGATAATCGCACTGCAAGCCATTTTTTGCATCCCTCATGTGCGTCGCAGCCACAAAGCACACGACGCAATTCATGGCACACACAGAATTTGCGTCGAACTGATGTGAGATCCGACGCACATAGTGGGCTGCAGTTGATCATCTTTGCGTCGCTTCCTCATCGTCATGCGACGCAAATGGTCGTCCAGTTCATATGCTGTGATTATTTACGTCGCACCTTTCGATACAGCCGACGCAAATCGTCTCTTCCTGAGCATTTGCGTCAGTTGTTCATGCATGCGACGCAAATAGACAGACGCAAATTAATATTTTTCTACTAGTGAATACATATTTCTTACCGGATCTGCTTTGAATGCGTACAGGGCCACATAAGTCCATGTGAAGAAGTTCTAATGGACTTTGTGTGCTTACCATTTTCTTGGATTTGAATGAGGATCTCACTTGCTTGCCTTTAACACATGAATCACAAACATCGTGGTTTAGTGACTTAATTGTTGGTAGACCAACTACCAAGTCCTTCCCACTTAGTTTATGCAGTAGGGACAGGCTTGCATGACCACATCGTTTGTGCCACAGAAAAGGATCAGCTTCGATCATACTTAAGCATGTGAGATTATTCCTAGGAACAAGGTTAAGGTCAACCATATAGGTGTTCCCTTTCCTCGTTCCCTCAAGGATCTTGGTTCCTGTACTTTCATTGCTGACTACACAAGACTCATTAGTAAACTTCATTGTATTTCCCTTATCACAAAACTGAGATATACTAAGTAAACTATGTTTTAAACCCTCGACCAAAAATACATTATATATGGAATGTGACTGAGATTTACCAATCTTACCAACTGCTACAATGTTTCCTGTAAGATTGTCTCCAAAGGTCACAGTTTCTCCATTGAAGACTGAAAGTGAGAGAAATTTTAATCTATCTCATGTCATGTGCTTAGAACAACCGCTATCGAGGTACCACAAGTTGTTCCCCCTCACTTCAGCATGTACCATAGCAAACTAGTTAGTGGTAGGAACCCAGTCTAGCTTGGGTTCCATTGTTGGACTTGAGTCTTTCTTAATTTTCCAAACCTGTTTCACTAGGTACGTGTTCCTCTCAATACGTTCTTCTCTGGTGGAACAGTCAGACATAATGTGACCACTGTTCCCACAGTAAGAACATATTTTACTACTTGGCAGATCAATATATTTTTTTTCTTTTTGTTCTTCTTTTTGTGATTGAAACCTAGACCGTCTCTTCCTTTGTTTGGATACTTTTGTATCCATGTGACTGGGTCAGGAAGCTTGTTCCTTGAGGGCTCCAGTTTCTTCTTTAATACCAGATTTTCTTGAAAAATATTGTCAAAATTATTTTTCAATTTTTCAGCAATATTTCTGGTATTAGATGAAGAGATTGTTCCTTCAGGAACAAACAGTTTCAATTCTGCCAGTTCCAAATTCAAAAGATAATTTTCATTTTTGACTTTTTCAAATGCATCTTGATAAGCTCTACTCTTGTCAAAAAGTTCAAAGAATCTTTTTTCATTATCACATTTTAGTGAGTTAAGCCAATTTGAATGATTCTTAGTGATTTTCAAGGCATTAGTTAATTGATCTCTTTTTGCACATATATCCTTG
Organism: Beta corolliflora; assembly: GCA_947648045.1. NCBI lineage: Eukaryota > Viridiplantae > Streptophyta > Magnoliopsida > Caryophyllales > Amaranthaceae > Beta > Beta corolliflora. The sequence goes on along the minus strand of CANSZD010000559.1, from coordinate 148,815 downwards.
TAATCATCTAAGATTTCTAGTAAAAGTTTTATTAATTGACTTTTATTCAATTCTGTAAGTTCCTCTTCAATGGCATTAAAACTTACCTTGGGGTTTGATGATTCCACTTTGTCTTCGATATTTGCCATGAGACATAGATGGGCAGTTTCTTCCTCAGTTTGTTCCTGCTCCTCCTCTGAGTCAGACTCTCCCCATGCTGCCACCATGGCTCTCTTCATATCATTTTTCGAAAATGATCTTTGTTGTTCCTTGCCCTTCTCTTTGTATCTTCCTTTAGCTTTCTCGTTTTCCCATTGAGGACATTCCTTGATGAAATGATCAAGGCCTCCACACTTGTGACAACTTAGCTTCGTTGGTTTCTTGGTAACCTTTCCTTTGTTGTTCTTGTTGAAGAACTTCTTGAATCTTCTAGCAATCATTGCAGCTTCTTCATCATCAGTTTCTGAGTCTTCTTGTTCCACAGACCTGAGAGCCAGAGCTTTAGGCTTTGATGATTCAGTTTCATGAGTTTCGAGATGTAACTCATGGGTCATCAAGGAACCAGCAAGTTGTTCAATGTTGAACGTTGTGAAGTCCTTGGTTTCCAATAGTGTCGTTGTCTTGGCCATCCATTTTTCATCTTGCGGTAGACTCCTTAGTACCTTCCGGACTTGTTCCTCTGGAGAGATTAACTTTTCCAGAGATTCAAGTTCATTTATAATATTTGAGAAGCGAGTGAGCATATCTTGAATAGGCTCCTTTTGTTTCATGTGAAACAATTCATACTTATGCATGAACATATCGATCTTTGATCGTTTCACTTCGCTTGTTCCTTCATGAGTAATTTGAAGGAGTTCCCACATTTGCTTTGCAGTCTTGCATTCCATGACTCGATTGTGTTCATGGGGACCAAGACCGCAATGGAGTAGCTTATTGGCCATGTTGTTCATCTCCATTTTGTCGAAGTCCTCTTTGTCAAATTCGGCAAGGGGTTTTGGAACCAGCTCCCCTTTCTCATTCTTCTTTGTGACTTCAAAGTCACCGATTTCAATTACCTTCCAAACTTGATAATTTTCAGCTTTAATAAATATCTCCATACGGTTCTTCCAGTATGGATAACGTTTGCCATTGAACATGGGTGGGTGCTGAGTTGAATACCCTTCATCAAACTTTTCTCCCGTCGTGTTCATTGTTCCAGGTACAATCTCCTCAGTGTTAGCTGATTCTGGAGGTACTAGGCTCTGATACCAATTGTGTATTCTAGTATGAACACTAGACCAACTACAAGAGGGGGGGTGAATTGTAGTTGAGGAGAAATTTTCGATTTGTAATGCGGAATTAAAACAAACTTGAAATTAGAAAGAGACAAGCACACGAGATTTTTACAAGGAAAACTTCCTAGGCCCAATAGGAAGAAAAACCTTGACCACGAGGGATTTTGACTCAAACTCTCTTCAATATAATAGGCCAAAAGACTCTCTTTTGTACAACCTATAACTGGACCTTCTCTGTTCCTCTAGGAACTTGTTCCCCAGTCACTCAGTTCCCCCTGAACTGATGACACTCACTCTTGACTTCACTCGAAGTCTTCTCTCTTCTCTCTTTCTTTCTCTCTCTTGAATACAAGGATATTCTCTGAATTTTCTCTCACCCACACACTATGAATATTACAATAATGAGTAAGTTGAATACAAGAGGAAATTACAAGAAAAACTTTCTAAGTAATGATTGACTTTTTCGCTTGAAAGTTCTCTACTTTTTCTTCAAATAATTTCTTCTTATATAGCTGCTGCAATTAACCTTCTTCTTCTGGACATGTTATGCTCCATGTTCTCCATTATGTGAGCGTGTAATGTTGTGGAGATCATGGCTCGCTTTTCGCTGCATTTTCTCCATGTTTAGTGCAACGGAAATAAACCGCTCCACTTATCCGTTAGTGGACTAACTTCAAGCAAGTCATGCGCAGGTTGGAGGAGTTAGTTGGAGAGCTTCAAGGACTTAGCTCCACATTTTATGCACCGCAATCTCCAACTATTTTGCTCGCACAACAACAGCAACAAAAAATATCTAATAACTTAAAGAATCTTTTATTCAAAGATTCTAAGTTACTAGAATATTAAACATACCATATTATAAAAATTCAAAGTGCATAAAATAAATATCTTGACTTAAATTAAATAATTAATCTTTCTCCACAAGATATAAATGCAAAATTAAACATTACATTATTTTTGGTATTTTATAATTTTCACTAAATAAAAACTATATAGTAAAATTAACCTAAGTATTTGGCATCATCAAAACATGGAATACAACAATGTAATTGTAAACAGTTTTCTCATCTCTATTATTTATTAAACATCTCAATTATGGTTGGTATTCCTAACGTGAAATGCTTCCTCATAAGCGGAAGAAAGCTTCATCAAAGGAAGGATGTGGTACTCGGTACTGTATTTAGATCCTCTACAGTTCAAAAATAACTCTACAAGGTAGAGTTTGAGCAATATCAACCATTGAATACAAAATTAATGGCTCATATATCATCTTTCCAAAATTTTCCCTATTTTTTTCGCATTAAAATCCACCCCCTAATATTCCTCCCACCAATATAAGCCCCCTGAAATTAAAATGTATGGTTCAGGTACAACTCAACCTTGTAGAGTTTTATTAAAACTCTAGAGGATCCGGACCCGGTACTCTATATATCTTGTCAGTATATTTCCTCCATTTCTTATTGATGTTCCTATTTGGAATTTTGGAACTATTTAGAATTACATAGAATCTTCCACAAATTTTCCGTTATGCAACCTCCCTTTCACAATACATGCATCATTTTTCTTCTTTGGATGTTTCACAATACATGCACCATTTTCTCTATTGGATGTTTCGCAATACATCCTGTTAAATATGGGCCTAGGCTGTACCCATCATAAGGAGAGAGAATCCAATTCACAAGACTAGGGAGGTTCCACCTTAAAATCATATGGCAATAAGGGGAGTAGCCCCTTTACATTATAAAGTGAACTCATCTCTCTTCTTTTATCAATGTGGGACACACACATGTGTTGTGCGCTATACATCATAGCTTCAACACTCCCCCTCGCATGTGTGATTTCATTTTCAATTGGCCCAGAGTAAATTAATGGTCCCATCTGTGGGCCTGGCTCTGATACTATGTTCAATATGGACCTGGGTCGCACCCAACATAAGGAGAGAGATCCACTTTACAAGACTAAGGAGGTTCTACCTTAAAACCATATGACTTAAACATTTGATAACGTAAATTCCAAATCCTAATCTTTATCACATCTTGATTAAGTTGCAAATTCCCAACTGTCATCCAAACAAGTTGTTGCTAATAAAGTCTATAGAGCTCACGAACCAAATGCACTAGCTTGATGAATGGTGCAAACCGCTACCATAAAACAATCAGGTACAAATGATGATTCGAGACACCACTCAAGTATGGTCGGTACCTCCAGTCCGTTCTGGAAGGCAGGGGCGGGACAAACATAACGGGGCCTTATACACTCTTTTTAAATTGGGCCCTTCATATATAGTTTATAAAAGATATAAGATTCTCAATTAAAAAAAAACTTTGATATTGAAAAGTATCTAATTACATCATATTAAAATTCTAAACACATCTACTTAAAAAGTATTGTTCATGCCCACAAGGATATTTTGTTAACATATCAAATAATTATAAACAAACAAATATTTAGATATAAAAAAAGAGGAGTGATTAAATAAAAAGAGAGATAGATCAGAAAATACCAAGAGTCGCTTGATTGATTCCAGTTGAATAACCCTTGGATGATTCACGAATCATGATTCTTTGGAATTGGATGAAATCAACAACTCAAATTAAACCTGTAGAAACTAGAAAGAAAATAAAAAACACATTCAGTTAGAAATTCAGAATTATTGATTGAATCACATAAAAAAGAAAGTAAAATAAACCGGAAAAAAAATTACACAGACTGCTTTGCTTCAAATCAATGGATTATATCAGACTTCAGAGTAGTAGTACATCATCGTATTTCGATAAATTGAATTTCGCTTGGTACATATTATGGGAAACTGTAATTTAAAATATGGAAGGAAGAGTAGAAATTAATTAGAGAGAGTTGAGAGGAGAGAGAGTTGGGAGGAGAGAGTAGCCATTAATGGAGTTTGGGGAATATCAAGATTGACTGACTTAAATCGACAAAAGAAAAAAGAAGGTAAAAATTACCTAATAAATACGCTGCGGCCAGCGTGGTATTTATGTCAGGGAACTTTCCAAAAAGTTAAAACAACAAAATTTGACTGTTTTCAAGAATTGAACCCGCGTTCTACTTGCCCTTCCCTTACGGCTTTACCACTGATCCAAATGCTTTGCTTTTGTCTTTCTTTCAAACATTTGATATAACAATAATTCGGGGCCCCTATATTTTAGGGGCCCTATTCCGTCGCCCATATTGCATGGGCCAAGAACCGCCCCTGCTGGAAGGCCTTGAACTGCTGAAGCCATAACCTCCCCTATTCATCAAAATATAGGCTTGGAGTTGGATAGGTTTGAAATGCAATCACAATCCTATATCTTCTCACCCTTGGTTTGTGTGCCATATAAAAATAATGCATGTATTGTGAAATGGAGGTAGTATAAGAAAAAACATAGTATGTGAGATTTTATTTGATTCGCCTTATGGGTACTTCATCAATATTAATTTTCACATAATTACATATATCAATAGTCAAATATATGCATTGAAAAATGTAAGTCAAACAATGAACATCGATAAGAAATGAGTATAAAAAGGGTACCTTATCAACTATCCAAGGAGGCTACCTCATCGGTACTTAGACTATTATTATTCTAAGCATGAGACACTAAAAGCTCCTTAGAAATTTCTAAAGAACTCTAATTTCACTATCTTACCTTTTTGTTCATTTCAAAACTTTTAAGATATTAGACCCTGTTCTTTTGGATTTATTTTCAGTTCAATTCAGCTCAATTTTATTATTGTTGTTGTTGTTTATAATAATAATAATAATAATAATAATAATAATAATAATAATAATAATAATAATAATAATAATAATAATAATAATAAATTATTATTATTATTATTATTATTATTATTATTTCAGTTCAGTTCATTTCGTTTCAGTTCAGTTTAGTTCAGATTCTCCTAGTACAAAAGAACGAGGCCTTATTCTACCTTCTTGTAATAGCTTTCCTTCATTAGACAGAAATGCAACACATAATAACTTTGGACATCGTTTGAGCAACTCAATAGTTAAAAAAGCTAAAAGGTAAACATTGAGGTGTTTGGTTGAGAGAGTTTTGGGGTAAAAAAAGAGGTTTGAGATGAATGGAAAGTTTGACTAGTCCAAATCTCTAACGGGAGTGTTTGGTTGAGAGACAATTGAAAGAGATGTTTAAGTCTAAAAAGCTAATTTTGAAAAAGCTACTAATAAGAGCTTTTTGAAAAAGAGGGTTGTGAATTTAGAAAAAAAAAAAAAAGTTCACCAAAAGTAATTTGCCTAAAACAAGCTAACAAAAGAGCAAACATCTCGAGGCCTAGATGTATACGAAAGCCCAAAACGGTATCTTTTCTTTCATTCACTTTCTTCTACTGAAGCCCAAAAATGAAACCAATCATTGTACTATACATAATACAACCTCCTAAAAGCCCAAAATGAAAGATGTCCAAACTTTATTAACCCTTCACTCTTCTCAATTAGGGTTTTATAAGCATCACTGCGCAACTTCGCCATTTCCCTCATTTTCCCAAATCTCTGCCTCGCTTTCATCATGGTACTCTTTCTCTCTCTCTTCTTCTTCTGAAAATTCGAAAAAAAACGAAGGTTTTATTTCTAGATTTAATGGCGTTTCTGCAATTTATGCTTCAATTTTGTTTATCGTTTTGTGCGATTTTGTTTGCTGCGATTTTCACCTTCAGCTTGCCTTTGTTTTATGATTTTGTGATGCAAATGCATTATTGATTATATTGTTTTTGTCTTAAGATTAATATGATATGTTATTTGTGATTCGTTGTTTGATCAAGTTGAATGTATAACTCTTCTATCGAAAATCAATGTTATTGTATGGTTGATGTTGTTGATTATGAAATTAAAGCCAGTAAGTTTAGACTATTTTTTCTAGGAATTTCTTATTTGGAATTTTAGAAGGTTGTATGAATAGGTTTATTATTTTTTCTCTGATTTTTAGCATCAGTTCAAAGTTTTTGTTTTGGAGGTCTTATTTGTTGCTTAGGTATTCTAATATTATAGGTTTTGTGTGTGCAACGTTTTGATTTTGGAGATGATATTATTTATTTTGAAATTCTTCTGTGTTGTTGATTTTGGGATGTATGTGTGGTGGTAATGCAGCCGAAGCAGATTCATGAGATAAAGGATTTCCTTCTGACTGCCAGAAGGAAAGATGCGCGTTCCGTGAAGATCAAGAGAAGCAAGGATGTGGTTAAGTTCAAGGTTCGCTGCTCCAAGTATCTCTACACTCTCTGCGTCTTCGACTCTGAGAAGGCTGATAAGTTGAAGCAGTCTCTTCCCTCCAGGTTAGTGCCTGTGTTAATTTCCATCGCTGAATTCACTTGTTATGTTCTTGTTGGCTCTTGCTTGTATGTAATGTTTTGCGAGTGACTCAATTAATTGATTGTACCAAGATAAGAACTTCGATAAGTTGATTTATTTTTTTAGCTGTCTCTATCATTGCACTTGAAATGCCACCATTTTTTAATGCTTTCGTTTGTTGAATTGTGGTTGTATTGTTGGTTGATTGCTTCATTCATCTGATGTATGTTGTCTTGCCTAGAAAAATATCGAAGGTATTGTACTCACTGTGACCCCTGGTTAAGAGTTAGACCGTTGAAGTGTTGGTTCGGTGCTTCTTTTTGACTGGAAATGGAAACTAGACTCCTAAGGAGAAGGGGGGATGGTGATGTGCTGAAAACGTATAGAGGAGCTAAGACTACTTTTTCATGTGTAGAATAGGAAAAATGATAAATGATGGGATGAAATGTTGTTCAAAAATGGAAATTTGTGACGTTAATTAAAATAGATGCATAATTAATGTTATTGTATTTCCAAATTACGGATAAATGGTGAACTTCATTTTTAGGAACATTAGTTGAGACTTTGAAAAGTTGAAAGTAGGAACACTTGTATTGGAAGAGGCAGTATGATGATGGGATAGAGCATTAGTCAATTGACATACTAATGTTCAAGGTAGAATCTGTGTTTAGGGACAAGTTGGCTGCCTTTTTGTTTCTCTAGCAGTTAATTGTGATTGTAGTTATCCGAGCTTAATTCCTTTGTGATTGTAGTTATCCGAGTTTAATTCCTTTGTGATTGTCATCCCATTGTGCAGGTTTGAGCGTGCAAGATCTTTGAGCAAGTGGAATCATTTAGTAGCTATTAGGCAATTGGAATCAACTGTTTTTGGTTTATCAATGTTGCAATTAGTGGAATGCTTTGTACTCTTTTTGAACGTCATGCTTGAAAGATATGATTTTGCCGTTAAACTCTTATTGTATTTGACCGCTTAATATTATGACACATTTATTCTGTTTATTGATGATTCCTTGCTTTCGATTGTTAATTAGTGTGTCGATTAGTAATTACTGAAAGGACCTTTATATTTTAAACCAGTGGCATATCACATTGTAGTTTCCTTTGTGAGCTTTTATATGGCTCTTTGTTGGAGTCCGAATTAGACCTTTTCAGATAGATTGGTACTTGCATGAGTTTCAATTGATCCGGGATTATGGTTTTTGTGGCTACTTGAAATCTAATAGCATTCATGAACTGATTTGAGCTATTGCATTATTGCAAGATTTGAGTTTCAATTCATGAATTGGATACAAGGCTCTATCAGCTTTGAATGCTTTAAGATATTCTGATGGTTTGTTTACAAAATGCAAGCTAGATTGTTGTAGAAGTAGAAAGAGATCAGTTTTCTTCTAATCAGTTTTCTTTTAAGCATAAAGAATTCAAGAGCAAGAAATATAACGTAAGAATGCTATGTAGTACATAAAATGTTGTTGCACATTGATTATGTGATGTATAATATAATGATCAATGACACAATTATCATGTGCACAGTTGTTTGGCTACATTAGATATCATATACCTATTCTAGCATGAAAAAGACCAAACAAGACGGGAACCCATTGATGAGGTTTTTGGTTCGGCTTCGTTCCCTAGTTTGTTAAATGACTACAAAATCTTAATTTCACAAGAGTCGTCTAATATCAATTAAAGAGCGTATGCATGTGTATACACTATACTCATTCAAGAAAACTAAGTGGAGAGAAATATTACTACATGATGGTAACTGATAAAATGCTGACGTTTATGTTTTATTAGTGCTTGACAAAAGTAAACGTATGACATTGATGATCAAATAGAAACCTAATGTGTGAACCCTAACAAACGCTCCCTCTTCTCTACGATAGCCTTTCCGGACACCGACGATCAACTAGTTGCCTAATGCTCTTCATGGTTGGCAGCAGCCAGCAAGAAGGAAAGACGATGTAAAAATTGAAATAGTCAGTCTACTTGAAATTTCTCTCGTCAGTGGTTAATCTCGCTAATTTTCCTAACTACTTCTATGCTCAGCTTAGTGTGTGTTTTACGTGTTTGCATAGTACAAATTTCGGAGAGGAGGTTCAATTGTCTGAGGTTGTTTTTTGTGAGAATCGTTATAGAGTGCATAGGCACTTTAGAATAAAAAAAAGGGAAGCAGAGGAGGTTTTAGGTGTTTTTGAAGGGTATAGTCTTAGGCATTGTTTGGTTGGCTTTTTTAAGGCTTGGAAACGGATTCAATTTTTACTCAATCCATTACTCTCTGTTTGGTTTGGTTGTGGGTTAAACATTACCCTTACTTGAGGGTAACCCAAACCCTCATCCATGTATACCGGTAACAAAAACCCTTACCCTCTGAATTCTTTTTTCTATCAATCACGCTATCTCTCGTCGTTGCTTCTTCACACTCTTCACACTTTTCTCTCGTCGCTGCTTCTTCGCCGGCAATGATCTGAAGAACTCCATTGTTTCTGACGATCTAAGGAAGTCGATTTCATTTCCGGCTTTGTTCTTTTTCTTAGGTAATTGTTCGAATTCTCTCTTCAATTTTTTTGAAGCATGAATTTCAACTGAAATTTGTTGATTTTTCTCTTTCGAATTGGTTATTATTTGCGATTATGTGTGCAAATTTGCGAGAGTTTCTTTGTGTGTGCAATTTTTAGTATAATTGATTATAGTTTTAGGTTTCAATTCACCAACAACCTGCAAATTGCAATTCATCTGTTTAGGGTTTTTTCTTCTAGTCTATTAGCTGTTAAATTTTTTACTCAAAATATTATGTGTGTTATTTTCTTTGATGTTATGGGTAAATCGAATCCGTTTCCAAGCTTTAAAAAAGTCCAATCAAACAAGGCCTTAGATTCTACATTGACAATTTATTTAAAGCAGTTTTATATCTTGTTTCTATGATACAGAGATTTGCATAAAATGAGTTGCTCATATTTGAACCTGCAAGTCTTGCTTTATGTTTAAAAGCAGATTGATTAAGATTTACGATTGTTATAGAAAACACAAAAACATATAAAGTCTTGCTTTTATCTGCAAATATAGAAAATATAATCACTAAGAAACATGTAATGGTTATTTGGGTGCTTTATAGGGCTGTTCTACTACTATTTTATGAGCTATATTGATGTGAATTTTGGGGATAATTACTGTGGGGTTGTTCTACTGCTTTTTTAAGGATGTTAATTGTGGTGTTGTTCTACAGCTGTTTTAAGAGACATTTTATGCTAATTTACTGCTATTTTGATTCTGATTTGGTGCTCAAATTGCTGTTATGTTGTTGTTTTAATGCTGAAATTGATGCTATTTATGTTGTTCTTTTGGTGCTGATAAAATTGGTACTAAATTACTGTTGTTTCGGTGGCTGTTTTGATACTGCTTTTTGCTACAATGTTTAGTGTTGTTTGAGGGTTGTCTTGGTTGTTGTTTGAGCTGTAATTTTTGAGTTTTACATATCCATGATTATCACTAATCCATGGAGCTTAGATGTCTAAGTTGTATTAACTATTTTGATTTGTGAATTTGTTATGACTTTTCTTATTAGGTTTTCAATAAATGTATGTCGATTAACACGAAGCTCATTTCTACAGCTCACATCACTCTCTTTTATCAATGCACTCAAGACTATTAAGCAAAAAATTTCATGTTCTTTTTCCTAGACCTTGATTTAATACCCCTAACTGTAGCGATGCTTATCATATGCCAAACCCAATGCATTATCATAACATAACCATTGTAATAACTAATTGAAGTTGTTTTAGCCTTCTTATCCTCCCTACCGATCGCATAAGACGAACCATATTGAACACCTAATAAGAAAAGTCATCACAAATTCACAAATCAAACTAGTTACTACAACTTAGACCTCTGAGTTCCATGGATTAGTGATAATCATGGGTATGCAAAACTCAAAAATTACAGCTCAAATAACAACCAAGACAACCTTCAAACAACACCAAACATTGCAGCAAAAAGTAGTATCAAAACAGCCACCGAAACAGCAGTAATTTAGTACCAATTTCAGCACCAAAAGAACATCATAAATAATATCAATTTCAAGATTAAAACAACAAAGCAAAATAACAGAATTTGAGTACCAAATCATAATTAAAACAAGCAGTAAAATTGGGATAAAATGTCTCGTAAAACAGCTGTAGAACAACCCCACAATTAGCATCAGCATAGCTCTTAAAAAAACAGTAGAACAGCCCTACAATTAGCGCTAAAATTCACATCAATATAGCTCATAAAATAGTAGTAGAACAACCCATAAAGCAACCTAAATAACCATTACATGTTTCTTAGTGATAATATTTTCTATATTTGCATATAAAAGCTAGACTCAGGGTCGTCTTGAAGATTTTGGAGCCTCTGTTCTCACATGAAAACTAGGCCCCTAAATTTATAAAAAATAATGATGGATGGACGGGCTATTAAAGATGGAAAGTTGAAAATTTAAAGATGGATCATTGAGCCCGTAAAGAAAAAGATGGATCACTAAGAAATTTATTAAGGGTGGAAAACAAAGGGTGATTTCCTCAAATATGAAGTAATTTTTTTAAAAATAGTAGGCCCTTATAATTTTGGGGCCCTGTGCTATTGGGCTTCATGCACACCTTCATCTACCCCCCTAGCAAGACTTTATATATTCCTGTGTTTGCTATAACAATCGTAAATCTTAAACAATCTGCTTTTCAACAAAAAGCAAGACTTACATGTTCAAATATGAGCAACTCATTTTATGCAAATCTCTATATCAAGAAACAAGATATAAAACTGCTTTAAATAAATTGTCAATGTAGAATCTAAGTCCTTGTTTGGTTGGACTTTTTTAAAGCTTGGAAACGGATTCAATTTACCAAGAACATCAAAGAAAATCAACACAAATAACATTTTGAATCAAAAATTAAACAACTAATAGACTAGAAGAAAAAACCCTTAACAAATGAAATGCAATCTGCAGGTTGTTGCTGAATTGAAAACCTAAAACTATAATCAATTATACTGAAAATTGCACAGACAAAGAAACTCTCGCAAATTTGCACTCGTAATCGCAAATAATGACCATTTTAAAAGACAAAAATCAACAAATTTCAGTTGAAATTCATGCTTCAAAAAAATTGAAGAGAGAGAATTTGAACAGTTACCTAAGAAAAAAGAGCAAAGCCGAAAATGAAATTTGACTTCCTTAGATCGCCGGAAACAATGAAGTTCTTCTAAACATTGCCGACGAAGAAGCAGCGACGAGAAAAAAGTGTGAAGATTGTGAAGAAGCAGCGACGAGAGATAACATGATTGATAGAAAAATGAATCCAGAAAGTAAGGGTTTTTGTTACTGGTGTAATATCACAAAAAGGAATTGTTTTGTTAGAATACTTTCTCTGTTTTTATTAATTACACCATTTCGCTTTTCACGTTCGCCAAGATGCTTCTTTGAACGTCAATCTCTCTAATTGCGTATAAATAAAATTATGAAAATTTGATATTTGAAATCCTTGCATGGAGACGAATCTAACAAGACCCCACATGACTTTTTTTTTCTTGTATAATGATGCGCGATATTTTAACAAAGTTGGCTGATAAATTATGCCAAAAATGAAATGGTGCAATTTAAAAAAACAGAGTAAGTATATGTTTATATTCTGTATATATTGATTTGTTAGGATTATGTTTATCCTTGTACTTAGTTATGTGTATATTTGCTTCCTTAATTACAGCCTAGTTTGACTCCTAGTTCTATATATACTCCCTTCACCTCAGAAAGATCCGAACAATTATTGAGATACGTATAAGTTGATAAGTTGTTGTGTGTAGGAGTGTAAGCGGACTGCGAAAAGTCCAGAGTCCAATCCAGTCCAGTCCAAACTTGTCGGACTGGACTGGACAAGAATTTTTTTGGACTGGACTCGGACTCAAATTTTCGAGTCCGAATATTTTCGGACTGGATTTGGATTCAACACTTTGGAGTCCAATAAGTCCAGTCCAAAAATATTTATATATATAATACGGAGTATATATTTAATATTTATATATACATAATGTATATATATTTAATATTTATATATATAATATAAAAGATGTATGTGACTTATTTTATGGAATGAATATAATGAGCTTACTTTTTCAAATTCAATTATGAGAAAGTGTTGTGAATAATTGAATCTAAATCGGTGGAAAAAAATAATATAATAATCGGACTGGACTGGATTCGGACTCAAGAAAAAATTATCGGACTGGACTGGACTGGACTCAAAAAATATTTGGATCGGACTTGGACTCAATTTCTCGAGTCCAAAAAACTTTGGACTGGATTTGGATTTGGCAAAGTCCAATCTAGTCCAATCCACTTACACCCCTAGTTGTGTGGTTATCAAATGTTGTTTTATTAAAAAAGTAGATGTGATAGAAGGAGATATATATTATTGAAGGAGAGAGAAAGTTAGGTAGTCATTTATTGATAAAGTATATTGTGGGCCAAAATGTTGTAAGAAAAGTAATATAATAATAACAGGACCATGCTAAAAATGTAAGTGTTCAAACTAATTTGGGACAAACATAAAAGGAAAGTGGTCTAATTATTCCTGGACAGAGGGAGTATAAACTAATTATGATAATAGAAAGGGTTTTTTATCAGAAAGGACCTAATAAAATACAAGTTTTGTAGGAAAGGACCTAATAATTTTTTTTTATCTAAAAGGACCTATTAAAATATTTCCGGTTGTTAATAGGAACCAGTTTATAAATTTCAGGCCAAAAAACACTAATTCTTTTTCAGAAATTGAAGGAAAATGTCTGCGAAATCATCTTCAAGCAATAAAATACCTGTCAAATGTAGTTGTGGTGTCCCAATTGCAAAAAGTCAACGCCGAAATATGGTAATTTTGGCCTAAAATTCATAAACTGGTTCCTATTAACAACCGGAAGTATTTTAATAGGTCCGTTTAGACAAAAATAATAATATTAGGTCCTTCCCTATAAAATTTGTATTTTATTAGGTCCTTTCAGACAAAAAACCCTAATAGAAACAATCAAGGGTTATATTTTTTCATTGTATCAGTTAGCCTATCCTAAACCTACGACCTTCCTCAACTCGTCTTCCACCGCGCTCTTCCCAACACTTCCATTCGCCGCCTAGTCCTTCTCTTCCCATCAGCCATGGTTGACAGAAAGACCACCTTTTTTCACCCTGCTCTTGTCGTTTCCAATATCAAGAACAACATTCCTATTCTTCTTGAGATGGAGAATAATGTATAATATGCAACTTGGGACGAACTTTTTAAAGTTCATGCACGCTTTCATCAATCCTTCATGATATTATTCCTCCTAATTACGGTTTGGTGAAGGAACCTACCACCGATGATGAGAAAGAATTGTGGAACACGCTTGATGCCACAGTTCTTCAATTGATTTACTCAACTATCTCCACCGATCTTCTCCATACTATCATTGAACCTGGTGCCACGACCATGGCTACTTGGAATCGTCTCAGTGATATATTACAAGACAATAAAAATTCTTGTGTAGTGGCTCTCGAACAAGAACTCTCTCACCTTTGTATGGGTGATTATCGGTTTATTGTCAACGTCTAAAGTAGTTGTTGGATCAACTTAAGAACGATGGCGCCTCCGTCACCACCACTTGCCTTGTTCTCTAACTCGTTTCGGGTCAATAAAAAGTGTACGTTGAGTCATCAAACCGATCTACCAAGCTCGTTCCATGCTTACTCTTGAAGAATCGGGGCTAGCCAAACAAGCCACCACAGGATCCACCGCTGATATGGTTGTTAATCCGGACTCCGCTTATTCTTTGAATGATTCTTCCACTCAACAATCTTACTATGGTGGCAAGAAAGGGTCAAAACAGAAATTACGGAAAAAAGGTAGATGTAGGCTTGGTGGTGGTTTTAGTAGTGGTGGTGGCCGCGATGGTCGTCCTGGTGGAGGCCAGCAGTAGACCTCCTGACAGTAGTACTCCTCGCCACAGCAGTAGCCCAGCCGCGGTGCAGCATGGCCTTTGCAGTGGGCCAGTGGCCATATGGCCAATTCCCCCCTGTCCATATCCAACAAGTAATTGGGCAAGGCCTAATGGTCATTGAGCGCATGGGACACGGCTGCAGGATTATGGAGTATTAGGGGTTCATCCACAGGCTCATGCAACAATATACTACAACTAGGCCTCCTACACTCTTGGGCTCAGTATTTCGGATTCGAATGGTATATGGATACGGAGCGACTTCTCATATGACTTTTGGGAAAGGTAATCTCTCTTCTTATTTCAATTTGAGCAATACTCGTGGCATTTTGGTTGGTAATAGTTATTCAATTACTATTCGTAGTTATGATCACACAACCTTAGCATCCCCCAACCCGCCTTTAGCTTCAAAAAATGTCCTTCATGCTCCCCAATTGATTCAAACGTTATGTCTATTCGAAAATTTACAGTTGATGACTATGTTTTGTTGAATTTGATCCATTTGGTTTTTGTGTGAAGAACTTTTAGACAGGGATGCATCCCATGAGATGTGATAGTTGGGGCGAACTTTATCTCATCACCACTAGGGGTGTAAGTTCGGTTTTCGGTTTGGTTTTGGAGCAAAACCGAACCAAACCAAAATAAATTCGGTTTTCACATTTCAAGTCCAAATCCAAACCAAAATTCATCCCAAACCAAACCAAACCAAACCGAACCGAAATTACAAAATAAAAATCAAACGGAACCAAAAAAACCGAATATTTTTATGATGCAAACAATTGTTTTCCATATCTTACAAGTACTACGAAAATATCAAATTTTAAATCCTCAAGCATAGAAGAGTTACATAAATAAGTTGAAAATTGAAGTACTAGAACTAAATATAATTGATAAAAATAACAAAAATAATGAAAAATGATAAGGAAAATACATAATATTCTTCGGTTCTTCTTCCTCTCGAAAACCGTCAGAGCTCAAAGTGGTTTCATTGTTATGGCGATTTGAGAGCCCAACTGTTCAGATGGTGGACTCCATCGTACACCCCTTTTTTGCTTATTTCGAGTTCTCAAGACTCAATTTGAAGACCACTGCAAAGGTTTCGAGATCCAGAGGGTAAATTGACTAAGGAGAGAGAAATGAACTACGAGATAGAAATGGACGAGAGAGAGAGAAAGAGTGAGTGAAGAGAAAAGCAGGGAGAGACGAGAGTGAGGAATTGAGGACTGAAGTGATGACGACTTACCCTGGTTTTCTTAGGGTTTCAAGTTTTCAACTTTTCAGAAATAAAAAATGGGCTTATATATCAAAGGCCCATATTGAAATATGAACTGTTCGGTCCGGTTTGGTTTTTTTCGGTTTTCCAAAATAAAAACTGAACCAAACCGAAAACCGAAATAAATATTTTTTTCCAATCTAAACCAAACCGATTTTTTTAAAAAAAAAAACCAAATTATTAATTCGGTTTGGTTTGGTTTGGATTTCGGATTTTAACCAAATAACTTACACCCCTAATCACCACCACGATCACCTGGTACCCGGCCAAGAGCTTTATCAATGTCTATTATCATAATTAGCTTATGTACATAGGACTAGGAGACAAACTAGGGTATAATTAAGGAAGCTAATATACACTTAACTAAATACCAGGATAAGCATAATCCTAACAAATCAATCTATAATATCTACATAATATTAAGATATATTCTAACATGTTTGATGATTAAGATCACCAAGAGCTGCAAGAAAAGTGCATAACTATTTGATTTGAATGCAAGCATATGCCAAGCTATATTTCTTTTTAGTCTACCGTGGATCCATAAACACTAGTGCAAAAAACACTTAATGCACAAAAAACTGGAGCTACTTCTCAGTTAAGGTCAACTGACTGGGTGGGCAAAATACCCGGATCACTGGCTTAACCAACAACCACAAGTCCACAACCCAAAGGAATCGTCACCAACCACGACTAAAATTCAAACCCATAATCTAGGGTTTAAATTTTTGGAAAATTTGTCAATAAATACCAAACTTTGGGCACTTTTTTTAAAATAAATACATAGGTTGTCTGAAATTTTATATAAATACCAAGGTTGACTAAATTATTTTGGAATCACTACCACTTGACGGAATCTTGCAAAAAAAAAAACGTTAGTTTTGCCCCGTTAGTTGCACGTGAAGTTACGATTTTGCGCTTCCCTCATCACCACCACCGCCCCTACCACATGCAACAACCATGCTTCCGTTGCCGCCCCCACCCACCCAAAAATCGACCCACCCACAACCACAACCAACTACAAAACCACCACCACCTCCACCCACTCAAAAATCATCCACTCCACCACCCTAACCAACTACGAAACCACCACCACCACCTACCAAAAAACCGACCCACCCCACAACACTAACCAACACGAAACCACCACCACCTCGTAATGGTGATTAGGAGAGAGAAGGGGATCGCAAGGTAGTGAGTTTCGTGGGGTTTTGGTGGTGGTGGAGGAGATTAATGGAAGGTAAGAAGGTAATTTCACATGCCACTAACGAAGCAAAATTAACGGTTTTGCGAAAATTTATAAATTGGTAGTGTTTGCAAAAGAAATGGCAGAAAGTTGGTATTTATTTTAAATTTTAGACAATCTAGGTATTTATTTCAAAAAAGTGCCCAAAGTGTGGTATTTATTAACAAAATTTCCTAAATTTTTTTTGAGCGATTGGAGATTCGAAGCATTATTGGATCTAGGTATTAGAGATTCGAGGGATTCTAGCCATTAGATCTAGGGTTTGAGTTTTTTTTTTATAAATTTTATTTCCTTTGTATTTTCTTAATTTCATTTTCTTTTGTGAATTCTGTCTTTTTTTTTCTTTTTTTAGTTTATCTTGTTGATTTTTGTAATTTGATTTGTTATTTGATTAACTTATATCCAAAACCGGATATTAGTAAGTTTCATTTCCTTTTGTTGTTGATTTTTGTTGGTTTTTCGGTCCATATTTAATTTTTTCGTTTTTAATACCTGAATTTTTTTCGTTTGTAATGTTTGTGTTGGAATTAATGTTTGATATTTCGTTTGTAATGAGTTTAATTCTTGAATTTGTATTTGATATTAATGTTTGTAATTCAGTTTTATATTATTTTGATTTAATTGTTTTTAATTCATTGATGTTTATTTTGATTTTTTTTTGGATCTAGGGTCTGAGATTGTATAAGGATATGTTTTTGATTCCTGAATTTCATTTTTGTGATTAGTGTTTGAGATGGAACGTTTGTTGTAATGTTTTGATATTTTAAGGCCTTTTATGATGTTGTTGTGATGTTTTGTTTTGATTTTTCGGACTGGTGGTTTGTCAAGAACTTTTTAAAAAAAAATTCAAGGAGGGCTTAACTGATCTGGTGGGAACATGAAACCAGATCAGTTAATTATTAACTGATCCGATGGTGAACCGAATCGGTTAACTTTCCTCAACCTCTCCATCCCTAACTAATCTGGTTCATTTACGAATCAGTTAAGTTGATCTTAACCTGATCAATTAGGCTTTTTTCCACTAGTGAAAGAGACTGACGATTATTTGTTTTTCATGTCCCAATGGTACAACTACTTAAGTTTTCATTCCCATCGATACCTTCCTAATTGATTTTTTTACTAAATTTAGCATGCTTAACTAGTAGTTTTTGTAAAAAAAAACATGTAGTATAAGTTTATCATCAATAAAAAGCAAGAATAACCCACATCCAAGTCAATGAATGAGGTACAAAACCCATATTAACCTACAACCAAATTAATAAATCAACTAAAAAACCTTGAAATCCCCATTATTACATTGATAAATTACCAAACAAAATTTAAAAAAAGTGTCAAAGGGACAAAAATATGGATATGATCTAACCACAAAATATTATATGAAAAGAATATGGTAGTTGATTAACTGTGAAGAAGACATAAATCATCATATAATTATTAATAGTTATATGATATTTATGTCTTCTTCATAGTTAATCGGCCACCATATTTTTTATGTTTCTTGATCAATATTTTGTGGATAGATCGTATTCATGACTAAATTTAGTTAAAAGTCAATACTAGGAGAGCATTATTGAGAATGAAAACTTAATAAGGTGTACCATTAGAAAAAGTCAATAATTTATGGTGTACCATTGAAAAAAATCAATATTACGAGGGTAGGATTGAGAATTTTCCTAGATTGTTTAATGATCTTAAAATAAGCCATAATTAACATAATCATGTCGATTTTTTCAAGGATGACAATAGGAAATTAGAAACTATTTTCATGGTCTTAAACACTTATTTGTAGTTTTCGGAAAAAAAAAAAACTCATAAAGCGCAACAATCATAAGTCATAGTAAAAAACTTATATGGACTTGGTCCACACTAAATTAGTGTGGACCTAATACTAATTATTCATGTGATTTATGAAAAAATGATCACTATATAAAAAAAATAGATATAAAAGATGAGCAAATAAAGATAGTAAAGTTTGACTATGTGAAAAAAAGGTTACTATGTCAAAAAGTGAAAATTTCATTATGAAAAACTAATATCAGAAAGAGTGACTATATTAAAAAAAATGATCACTATATGGTAGATAGTAAGTGTATACTCGTAACTTAAGATTTTTAAAAGGTTACTTATATGGAAAAAAAAGAATCACTATGTTAAATAAGTAGACTTTTGGTCCAAAATAATAATATTATCTGATGCGCCCCACGTAAGACTAACTCGACACAACTTTGGACAAATCTGATCTTCAAAAGCTCATTTCATCCAACTCAACAAAACGGCATTCTTGTAAAGGGCCAACAAGGAAATGATGAAGAAGAATGGGTGGGAGTTGTGTTAAGTGAGATTAGATCTATAACTAATGCAACTTAGGAAGCACCGTCGGTGGTAATTATGATTGAAGTAGTAGGAGGACCCATTTTAATTTTAACTTTTTCAAATCAAAATTGAATAAAAATTGCATTCTATTGTAAACCACATATTCTCGTTGCTTTTCTTTAACTAATTATATATTTTATTTGATTTTGGATGGTTTTGGTTCCCATTTGCCTAGAATTCTCAATATGATATTGATTTTTTTGGCGCACCAAAGATGCCACTATGATGTTAGCTTCGTGTTTTTTGCAACATGCAAGATCCAAGGAGTGTACACATTGATATAAAAGGATTTTTAAGTATACATGACGTTTATCATTATGGTACACATGTGTGGCATAGGACCTTAATTTTACACATTAATGGTTCGTGTTATCAACATTCTAATACAAAGCTACACATTAAAAAAAACACAAAACAAATTTGCACCCAAAAGTGTCCATTATAACATATGAGATCATGATGTCAAGTATGACACTTGGAAATAGATATACAAACCTTTAGAAAGTGTCTTTTAATACACTTACGGCCTGTTTGGTTAGTGGTCATAAATTGTGGTAATGGTAATGTAATTTAATGTAAATTTATAAAGAAGTTCTCATGTCAATAACCATGGTAATGAAACTTCATCACAAAATATGGGTTTTCCTATATAAATTTCCATTACCACCCAATACCACCTTTCCAAGTGGTAATGGATAGTAATGAGATTTTAGGAAGAAAATGGATGTTTGGGGATCAAGTAGCATTACCATGGGTAATGATGTGGGATTTCCTTTACAAATTACACTATAATGCATTACCATTACCACCTTTTATGACATCTAACCAAACTAGGCCGTTAAAGCTATGTGTATCCAAGTTTCTCTATTTATGTCATTTTGGAAATTTCTTTATTCATTTGAAGTCATTTAAAGAGTAAATATCATTACACAATATGTTCTCTAACAAATCCAAATACATCCTCCAAAATGACTAGGTAAAGAATGGTATTATATATGTTCAGAATGTAAGTTTTCGGTATCCTCTTTTTTTTTTAGTGTTTGCCATTGCTTCTAAAATGAATAAAATGCTCGGGTTGTATTTTACATTTTTCCTTCTTAGAAAATATATTAAGAGCAAATTAAAGGGTTTTTGGTCCCCCTTGTATTGAAGCAATGATCTTCAAAAATAGGATTCAATTATGGTAAACCAAAATAGGGTAAGGGCTGATCTTTGCAAATGACTAGCATCTGAATCATAGGAGCAGATATGGAGAGAGGATACAAAGTTGTGGTGTGTTCGAAAGACATTGAGAGTACCGGTATCGAATAGAGTAAGTGTCACATATATATGAGACACATCACCTACATATATTTGGGAAATATAGATAATAACACGATCGCATCTTGAAGAAATATATATTGCATATCTTTAAGTCCAAAAGAATATGTTCTTATTGTCACAATAGAAGTGGAGCTTTCTGGACCTTATTACTTAATTATACATGACCAAGTAACATTTTTATTAGTTGATGGAGAAAAAAACTCTGTTCAGATCTCAATCCTCACGGTTTCTTGATCTAGCATTTGTAAGCGAGACACTTTAGAGTAGAAGGGGAGGAAAGGTAAGGTGATTCCTACCCCCAAGCACAGCAGTTGGGAGGATTCAACCTTGTGATCTTAAAGCTACCAGTTTATTTTGCGTACGGTCGGCCACACCAATAAATATAGATGTGGCCCCTCGCGCGCGCATCAGGCTGTTAGCTCATATTCAAAATGTCATATCTCACCCATTTCTCATCAGAATTGAGCTTTTGACCAGGCGTTGGAAAGTTACCGAGCCAAATTGTCATCTCCAACTTGAATCTTCTTAAGATATTGAGTGTGTTGTGAGATATGGCCTTTAAAATTGAGCCTTGAGCAAAAACTCTTATGAACAAATGAAGTTACTCTTATGAACAAATGGAGTTACTTGTATGAATATGTGGTTACTTTTTACAATAAAAGGGTGTTACTCTTATAACCAAATGTGGTTAAAGGGAATACTAATCGGTGTACACTTATGAGCGAATGAGGTTATTCGTATGAAAAATGGGATTACTTTTGTGAACAATATAATTAGGGTTACTATCGTATGATTAGATAGGGTCGTAGTATGATGATTAGGTTACTCTTGTGAACAAATGAGGTTACTCGTATGCATAAATGAATTACTATCATAAAAAAATAGGGTTACTAGTATGATTAAATAGGGTCGTCTTATGGTTAAGTGAGGTTACTCGTATGAAGAAATGGGGTTACTTTTGTAAACAATTGGGGTTACTCGTACGATTAAATGTATGATTAAGTGAGATTACTCGTACGAACGAATTAGGTTTCTCTTATGATTGAATGAGGTTACTCGTATGATTAAACGAAGTTACTCCAATTAAAATTGGGGTTACTCATTAATATTTTTAAGGTTATGTATAACAATAAAAGGGGGTTATTCTTTTAAACAAATTAAATGGGGTTAAGTTCATAAACAAAATGAGAAACTAATCATTTTACTCTTATGAATGAATCGGGTTACTCGTTTGAATAAATGCGGTTACTTTTGTGCATAATTTAGGTTACTTGTATGATTAAATGAGGTTACTCATATAAATAAATGAGGTTATTAGTATAAATAAATAGGCTTACTCATAAGATTAAAATGAGGTTACTTGTAAGATTAAACGAAGTTTTTCATAAATTAAATGATGTTACTTTTATGACTAAACAAAAAATGAGAAACTTACTTTTGTGAATAATTTAGGTTACTTTTATGAATAAATGAGGTTACTCATATAAATAAATGAGGTTATTAGTATAAATAAATAGGCTTACTCATAAGATTAAAATGAGGTTACTTGTAAGATTAAACGAAGTTTTTCATAAATTAAATGACGTTACTTTTATGACTAAACAAAAAATGAGAAACTAATCAATTTACTCTTATTAATGAATGGGATACTCGTTTGAATAAATGCGGTTACTTTTGTAAACAATTGCGGTTATTCATAAGATTAAATGAGGTCACTTATAAGATTAAATAAGGTCACTCATAAGATTAAATGAGGTTACTCACAGATTAAACGACATTACTTGTATGACTAAACGAGGTTACTCATATAATATTCTTAAGGTTACCCTTATATATAAATGGGGTTACTTTTATAACAAAAGAGGATGTTAATCAATTTACTCCTACTTGTATGAATAAAAGGGGAATGAAGTTACTCTTATAAACAAATGAGTTATTTTTGTAACAAAAGGGGATACTAATCAGTTTACTCTTATGAATGAATGAGGTTACTCGTATTTAATAAATGCGTTACTTTTTATAAATAGTTGGGGTTACTCAGATTAACAAACGAGTTACAAGATTACTCGTATGATTAAAAGAGGTTACTTCAAATTATAATAGTAATAGTACGATTCACTTGTAGTGCCAAGGTGGTTAACTTTTTCCCAACATTAGAAAATAGTTCTACAAGTATAAACTATGATGTTTTATCTATGAGATCTAGAATATATGTTTTTGCTAGTTTGAGACTTTGAGTAAACGGTTTTTATTTTCTCCCCCCCCTAACACTACTTCCTTGTTTATTTGTCGTTATTTATTGTAAACTTTTGTTGGTATCTTCTTTTGAGCAATCATATGATCAAGAAAACTAAACATCGTAAATTGTAGCAGAATCAGATTGTATTTCGAGCTCCTCAAATTCATCATGGTCTTGAAACATACCCATCTCAGCTTCTTTGGAAGATGGCCTAGTCTCAGTCGTCTCCATTGTCTGTTCGGTTTAGATTATCACACACCAATATGAACCCTAAAATTTCGAAAAAATAAAGCCACCAAAGAAGATTACTCACCCAGAGAAAATTTGGAGAAGTGCAGATTTTAAGCGAAAAGAGAAATAAAGGGGAATAGGAGGAGAATTAGTTCTCCTAACTAGCCTATGACTCTTCTATTATATATAGGATATAATATTGGGATTTAGACGATCCATTCATTAATCGGTTTTTTTCACAAGAGAGAGAAGTGAAACCCAAATCTATTCCCTCTAACCGGCGCCTATACCACCAAAAAGCAAGGGATCTTTTCTCTTCCGTTCTAGCGAGATGTTGGTGTTCAACTTGGTCTTCAGTGGACCGATTAGGGGAGTAACACTTGGGGGCTCTCGAATCTTCAAAGCTTGCATACAATAGGGAAATCACGCTACAAAGGTTTGATATTTAATCCCTATTGAATGATTCATATATTTGATTATGTTTGCGATCCTATGATAGATGTTAGGAAATTGTTTCCTGAAATTCCGCTATATGCATCTATATATTCCTACAAAGGGTATCAGTTTGCCTAATTCATAATATTCATATGATCATGTAATTGTATGCAAAGTTATTATTTTTATTCAATTAAGGGAAGATTTATTTATGGCTTGAATTTGCATAATTGATATTTGATATTAATTGATTGGAAATTGTAAATAATAGATTTATTTGTGATTTATGCTCAAAATAATTTATAAAGGTCCGAATTTTTTTTTTATTATGGACGAAATTAATTGTTAATTCACTCCTAATTTTTGGATTTTTATATACGTAATTTATCAGATTTAAAATTATTTAATGATTAATTTGATTAATTGAAATAATTTGTAAACAATTGAAAGATTTGATTTTTTACTTGTTAATTAAATCTAATATTCATCACCCACATATATCTAGAATAATATGATGACTGAAAATAATTTGATTATTTTTCCATTAATTTTCGAATTTTATCATATTATTTATGAATTTTGGTTAAATTTTATGTTTAATTTGATTATTCATAGAATTTAAGGATAACAATTAAAATATTTGATTTTATTTGTTAAGATAATTCAGTAGATCACCCTAAAAATAATTTTCGAATTTTTCAGAGTTTAATTGTTAATTTTCTGAATTTTTCGGATATTCTTTGATTTTTGCCCTAATTTTGAATTCTTGATAAGATTTATTGTTTAATATTGATTACACATTCAAATCTAATCTCAACAAACCTAAAAATTTGTTTAAGATTTGTTGATTGATTCAAAAAAAAATTTGCCATAATTTTCGGATTTTTGAACCTAATTAAATCTTAAATCTTTAAATAAATTGTTAGTTAAAGATTAATTAGAATTTTGGTAAATTATTACAAAATTCAAAAAGGAAGCCCACCATGGCTGGGTGGCCCCACCTGCGCCGGTGGAGCCACGATGGAGGGCGGTTTTGGTCGGCGGCAAAGGGGCAGTTGTCGGGTGGTGGAGACGCAACCAGCAGCGCATGTCCGACGTGCGTGGCTGCTGGCGCGCACTGGCAACGGTGCTGGCGTGTGCTGGCGGTGGCTGTGCTGGCTGGGGTTTTCTAGCGTGGATGCCGGAGACCCGTCGGTCGATGCAGTGGCTGAAGTGCAGCGCCGGCGTGTGCTGGTCGTGTGCGGTGATGTGCGTTTGATGGCTGGGTAACCCAGCGTGGGTGAGGAAGGGGTTTGACTGGCAGCTTGGCTGCTGTTCAAACCTCCAATTATAAAAAAAAATTTATTTTTTAGGAAAATTTGATTTTCCAAAGTTGAGCATAAATACACAAAGTTTCCTATTTTACAAATTTGTGAATAATTTTGATTATTGCCATATTTAAATAAGTAATTGAAATAAAATAATAAAGTTTCCTAATTAAATTCTAGCTTAAATTTGTTATGTTTTGTAATTGTTTTGGAAAGTTATATTTGCTTATTAATTGTTAATAAGTAAATAATTTGTGTTTATTTTATTATGATATTATAAATGCATGTATGTTTAATGTAATATGTATGATATTATATTTTGCATGTTATGACTAGTATGGCCCAAATTAGGATAGTAAATACGATATGCGAATCGTTATATTTGAATGTAAATTAAATACGATCTGCGAATCGTTTGTATTTTTGTAACTTTAAATTTTCATTATTTATTTAATTCAAATTATGTAATCAAGCATGAGTATCCAAGGAGTTTCAAGGATGGTGATCCATGGAGATTCAAGGGAGGATTCATGAAGATTAGTTATTTTCCTAAGTATAGGGGCCATACTAGATCATTTAATTATTGCTTTTATAATTCTCTTGCATTTATTTTGTTTAAATGCTTGCTTCCAAGTTTGTTTTGTGGTTAATTGATTCATGTGTTCACTATTAATTGACCATAGTAAACTTAGGTCCCCAAAATTAATATTGAGTTTAATTGCTTTTCCAAACAACACCTATAAAGCCTTAGATCATGAGTAATAGGTTCTGCCAAAGCAGGGTATTGCTCATAGTTCCGGGGATAGTAGGGTAGGTTTTTTGAAACTTACATGTTAATGTTTGGTTTAACTCAACAAAATCATCAAAAGACAAAGTTTTGGGTTTTGAAGCTAAGAGATAGGAGTAAACAAGGAGTTGTTAACCTGTCTACCAAGAATTATAATTAGTTATAATTAGTAAAGTGTTTACTTACCTCAACTACTATAAATTGAAGGCAGGGCCAAAGTCCGCTTGATTGTAGTGAGAGGGGATCTTGGTTATTTCTTTATTCAATGGGGGACTTTCATTTTGAATAAAGGGTAGTAGTAATTAAAATTTTGTTTAATTATTGCTTTCTTGATAAACATTGATTGAATCTTGCTTTATTATTTGTTGTAGTAATAATGTCTAGTAACAACAATATCAACACCAACAATTCTACTTGTAATTTACGCTCCGTCCTTTCGAAGGACAAATTGAATGCTGAACGTTTCATTGCAAGTGAAAGGGATATGGGAATCGTTCTCAGAACTCAAAAGTTCAAAGACTTTCACATGCAAGAAGAGGAAGCAACGATGCAAGAGATGCATGAAAGGCTAACTCAGACTGAGCGAAACATCCCTAACCAACCTAGAAAAGAATATGAGGATGTTCTTATGGTTAGTAAAGGGCAATCGCTCAATAGGATTGGGATTGCTATTAAGAAGGACGAAAGTAAACAAGTTGCCAAGTCTGAAACTTCTGAAAAGCAAAAGACTACACCAAAACCAAAAGTTGCTGATGAGCACTATTGTTACACATGTAACAAGGTTGGTCATTGGAAAAGTAGTTGCCCCAAGTATCTGAAGGATCAAAATAAAGGAGTTTCTAGTTCAAATATGTATGTTATAGAAGTTAACTTAGCAACTTCTGCTTCTTGGGTATTTGATACCGCTTGTGGTTCGCACATTATTTGTAATATGCAAGGCCTCAAAAGAAGTAGAACATTGGGAAAGGGAGAAGTAGATTTTCGCGTTGGCAATGGAGCACGAGTTGCTACATTGGCAGTGGGAGTATATAGTCTACTTTTACCTTCAGGATTAGTTTTAGAACTTAATAATTGTTATTATGTTCATGCTATCACAAAGAACATTATTTCGATTCCTGTTTTGGATTCCGAAGGTTATTCATTTACAATAAAGAACAATTGTTGTTCTGCGTATTTGAATGATATGTTCTATGTCTCCGCTAAGTTATCAAATGGTTTATATGTGCTAGACTTAGAAACCCACATCTATAACATAGACAGCAAGAAACATAAAGCAAATGATTCAAACCCTACGTACCTATGGCATTGTCGATTAGGCCACATAAGCTCAAAGCGCATT
The DNA here is from genome assembly GCA_947648045.1 of Beta corolliflora. Lineage (NCBI taxonomy): Eukaryota > Viridiplantae > Streptophyta > Magnoliopsida > Caryophyllales > Amaranthaceae > Beta > Beta corolliflora. The sequence goes on along the minus strand of CANSZD010000559.1, from coordinate 121,712 downwards.
GAGAAACTTAATAGAGATGGAATTCTCAAATCATTTGATTTCGAATCATTTGATACTTGTGAGTTTTGCTTGATGGGGAAAATGACAAAGTCTCCTTTCACAGGTTCAAGTGAAAGGGCCAATGACCTTTTAGCCCTCATACATACGGATGTGTGTGGACCTATGAGTACGTTGGCTAGGGGAGGGTACAATTACTTCATTACTTTTACCGATGATGTGAGCAGATTTGGATATGTTTACCTCATGCGGCATGAGTCGGAATCCTTTGAAAAATTTAAGGAATTCCAGAATGAAGTACAAAACCAACTTGGAAAGAAAATTAAGGCATTACGATCCGATCGTGGTGGTGAATATTTATCTCAAGAATTTGGTGATCATTTGAAGGATTGTGGAATACTTTCACAATGGACTTCACCAGGAACACCACAATTAAATGGCGTTTCTAAAAGAAGGAATCGAACTCTACTTGATATGGTTCGATCCATGATGAGTCTTGCTGATCTTCCTATTATATTCTGAGGATTTGCGCTTGAAACAGCAGCATTCACACTTAACAGAGCACTATCCAAAGTAGTGGAAAAGACTCCGTATGAAATGTGGACTGGAAACGTTCCAAAATTATCTTTTCTAAGGATATGGGGTTGTGAAACTTATGTAAAACATTTACTTTCTGATAAGCTTTCACCCAAATCCGATAAATGTCTTTTTGTGGGTTACCCAAAAGAAACTAAGGGATACTACTTCTACAACCAAAGCGAAAACAAAGTGTTTGTTGCTCGTAATGGTGTCTTTCTGGAAAAAGGATTTTATTTCCAGAAAAACAAGTGGGAGAAATGTATATCTCGAAGAAGTTTGAGATGAGCAACAAATGGATGAGGTTAACACCTCATCAGAGGCGGCCCGGCATGAAAATGCTCAGGAGGTGGTGCATTCAATTCACGTACCTCCTACCGTCCCACTTGGAGATACTCCATGCGAAGTCACTCAACCTAGTGAGGTAGAAACTTATTCTGTTGTTCCCCAACGTAGGTCTAGTAGGACCATCATTCCGTCAAAGAGATATATTGATTTTCTTTTGACTGAAAGTTCTGAAATAACAATTTTAGAATCAGAAGAGCCTATTAGCTACAAAGATGCTTTGGATAGTCAAGACTCCGAAAGATGGCTTGAGGCCATGAAATCTGAAATGGATTTCATGTTTGAAAATCAAGTATGGGACTTGGTTGATTTGCCTGATGGGGTAAAACCCATTGGATGCAAATGGATTTTCAAGTTGAAAACAGACAAGGATGGAAACATTAGTGTTTCAAAGCAAGGTTGGTGGCGAAAGGTTTCAAACAAATTGATGGTATTGACTATGATGAAACATTCTCACCAGTAGCCATGCTGAAGTCCATTAGGATAATCCTTGCGATTGTTGCCTTTCATGACTATGAAATATGGCAGATGGATGTCAAAACCGCTTTCTTGAATGGGTTCTTGAAAGAGGATATGTACATGACACAACCTCAAGGTTTTGAAGATCTAGAAAATGCAGGGAGGATATACAAGCTTAAAAAGTCCATTTATGGACTAAAGCAAGCATCAAGGAGTTGGAACCTCAGATTTGATGAGGCAGTCAAGAAATTTGGCTTTCTCAGAAATGAAGAGGAATCTTGTGTATACAAGAAGTTAAGTGGGAGTAGTATTACTTTTCTGGTCTTGTATGTGGATGACATACTTCTAATAGGAAATGATAAGACCATGCTTGAGTCAGTCAAGGAATGGCTTAAAAATTGTTTCTCTATGAAAGACCTAGGAGAGGCTGAGTACATATTGGGAATAAAGATCTATAGAGATAGGTCGAAAAGGCTGATTGAACTTAGTCAAGAGACTTATATTGATAAGGTTCTTGCAAGGTTCAAGCTGGAAAACTCCAAGAGAGGTTTCATTCACATGCAACATGGCATAACACTTGGCAAGACTCAGTGTCCTTCGAGTCCTGATGAGGTCAAGCGTATGAGTAATGTTCCCTATGCTTCTGCAGTAGGATCCATTATGTATGCAATGATATGCACCCGATCGGATGTTGCATATGCTTTGAGTATATGCAGCAGATACCAGTCAAATCCAGGAGATGCGCACTGGATTGCAGCGAAAAACATCCTTAAGTACGCGAAGGACTAAGGATAATTTTTGGTATATGGTGGAGATGAGGAGTTAGTTGTTACTGGATACACAGATGTAACCAAGGTTCATACTGAGGATAATATAGCAGATCCTCTGACTAAACCGCTTGCTCAACCTAAGCATGAGTGTCATACTAGGCCTATGGGGCTTAAGCATATGGGAGAATGGCTTTAGGTTGTTTACTTCATGTTTACAATTGTAAAGACATTTATTATGCTTTGAATGTTTATCAATAAAATTCGTTTCTTATTTAATTGTTATTGGTTTAGTATTAAATAAAATGTCCAAATAATTTGTGTTTTCAAATAGGATTATCGAAAATGTTTTGATAATGGAACCCTATAAAGTGAACAGAAATCACAATTTATTTAAAATCCCTAGTCTAAATCACTAAATTGGACATAAGTGATTTATTTAAAAGATTAGTATATAATTAATTGATAGCGCAGTTCCATGGGCTATGGAGACATAGAGATGTCTAATTGATTATATAGATGTATATTTGATACATTGAGACTTGACCTAATTAGATTCTAAAAGTAGAATCAAACTACTATATTTAGTGGATTCCTTAAACATGAGTATGTCTTAATAACCACAATATAATTAGTTTAACTTTGACATTGTTAAATGCCGCACCGTAAAAGGAGGTTATAAAGGCAGTGATCAGGTGGGCTAAGAATTGAGTGAGAGTTATGGTCATACAAGAGTGGAGAAGTCCTCCTATTAAATAGGAATGGTGTCTGGGCCTCTTGATGAGCGAGAACTGGAAAATTGCATGGCCATGCGGAATAGGATTAAAGAGTTAATCCTTATTTGAGCAGTTCGAACTCAGGGATCAAGGAACATAAATTTGAGAATAACATTGTGTTATCAAATTTGGCATTAAGTGACTTAAGGAATTTAACATTGCGCTCTTGTCTTCGGACAAGTGGGAGATTGAAGGAATATGTCCTTAGACATCCGGACAATTACTAAATATAAATAGGAATAATATTATGAAGATAATAAAGTTAATTATTTTAGTAATCTTATTTTCTTACTAGAGAATAAATATGATTAATAGGATAATATTGATTGGGCCTATAACTAAAATATATTAATCCAATGAGGTCACACATTGTAGCACAAGTTGGACAAAGCAATCCAAATCCATTTAGGATTAGGGTTGGGCCGGTCTAAAAGGGAATAGGAGGAGAATTAGTTCTCCTAACTAGCCTATGACTCTTCAATTATATATAGGATATAATATTAGGGTTTAGGCGATCCATTCATTAATCAGTTTCTTTTCACAAGAGAGAGAGAAGTGAAACCCAAATCTATTCCCTCTAACCGGCGCCTATACCACCAAAAAGCAAGGGATATTTTCTCTTCCGTTCTAGCAGACGTTGGTGTTCAACTGGTGCTCGTGGACTGATTAGAGGAGCAACACTTGAGGCTCTCGGATCTTCAAAGCTTGCATACAATAGGGAAATCACGCTACAAAGGTTTGATATCTAATCCCTATTGAATGATTCATATATTTGATTAGTTTGCGATCCTATGATAGATGTTAGGAAATTGTTTCCTGAAATTCCGCTATATGCATCTGTATATTCCTACAAGAAATAGATCAGGTAGTACGAATATTGAAGAAGAAGAAGGAGGATGAGGAAGTCATGGAAGGAGGAGAGAGAAAGTTTATGTTGCTTCAATGGACGTTTCATAGTTTCCGCAGCTTCGAGAGAGAAAGTGTGGAAATGATGATGGAAATCTGCGTGGGCCTTAATTATATATGGGGTCCGCATATATAAATATAGGTGTGGTCGGCCATATATAAGAATTTGTGTAAAGTTACAAGGTGAATCCTCAACCACTTGCACCAAACAAGCTTGGTACATGACCAAGTAACATAACAACTACTATATAAGACTTTGAGTTTTACGCTCTTCAGTACACAATTTTTATCATTAAATATATATATTATTCATATACAAAAATCTAAATAAGTTAATGGAAAATTTGCCAAAAAAAACCTTTTAAAGGTTCAATTTTGCGAAAAAAACCTTTTAAAGCATTCTTTGCAAAAACAAACCACAAATATAATATTTCTTGCAAGAAGAAACCTATTCCCATTTTTTGGTGTGGTTGTTCTCCATTCCGTCGCTGACCCTTCTATCTTTCTTTAACCCCTATCTTTCAAGAAAAGTTAAGTTTGTGGTTTTTTCGCAAGAATGCTTAAAAATGTTTTTTCTCGCAAAATTGAACTTTTAAAAGGTTTTTTTTGGCAAATTTTCCTAAGTTAATATATTGAAAATAAATATTGATAGATTTAACAACATCAAACCATACTAACAAAAATATTGTTTCCAGTTTCTATATCAATAAAAAAGATGCATGAAAAAAAAAACATTGTAATTAAAAGGCTTGTATGGAGTATATGATATCTAAACACGTTATTATAATCATAAATGTAAATCTTGACTCAAGAGATCCAATCATCCAATATGTTAGGACTAGGGGAATAACTATTCTTGGCAAGATATAGTGACGACCTTTCTTAAAAGTATGTTATAAACTTATAATATGTTGATGCATAAAAGACAATATGTTCATTAAAATAATATTTCAAGGTATGGGGGCCATATCAGAGTATGCTGGCAGACTTTGATAGGCAACCTTTTTGATGCCTTTATCAGGTGAAATGCACATATAATTACTACAATGATTAATTATGGAGATAATAGATTAACTAGAACCTTCAACCCTCATCATTGATCGTTCTTTTATTTCATTATATCTTTCTTTTTTGGAGATGAATAGAACTTTGCTTCTTCATGTGATTCATCATTTATATGATCATGCAAGGCGTCAAAAAGAATTTCATAACTCAACAACTGTAATAATTGTCATTGATAGATAATCCTTAACCTGTTCATTTAATAAATAAATGCACTTAATCAAGGATGTTGGGTTTGTGGCCCAAATTTCTAAGCCTAATTAATAAGCTTAGTTCTCAAAGGTGGCTAGATAATTCTAGCAATATGTAATGGCAGCAGTAGAAGCTCCTAGAGAGCACAAAACTCACAAGTAAAAATGTGATAGCATGTGCTAATGTGTAGAAAATTCTACACATTTCATGAATAAGTCAACCGACTTATTCCACCGCCATCATCAACTATAAAAAGGGGGCTTGGACATTCATTTGATCATCAACCAAAAATCATCAACCAAAATATAACCAACACATCCATACAAGAAGCCATACATACTAAGCCTTCCTACCATATTAACCCTCCTTGTTTACAACCCACCTTGTATAATTAATCCACTATCCCTCTTTGTAATACTCTTTAGTGAGTTTCCTACTATAGTGAGAGTTGTATTTGTACTACTCACCCTAATAAGTTTCGGGTGATTCTTGTACTCTCCTATTTTCATATAGTGGATTTTGGGTACTCGTCGTCCGTGGGTTTTTTGCCTCTATTTGAGGATTTTTCCCACGTTAAATATTGTGTGTCCATCTTTTACTACTTTTCTTGCCACATATTTCCACTCTATTATTTTTCTCAATCTGATCTACATCTTTAATCTGCTTCCGCTACGCACTCACAACCCTAACAAGTGGTATCAGAGCCAAGGTTGTTTAGAGTGTTATTATATTAAAGATGTCTTCGGTAACAAAGTTCGAGATTGAGAAATTCGATGGCAAGATTAGTTTTAGCATCTGGAAAGTCCAGATGAAGGTCGTTCTTACACAGAGCGGATTAAAAAGGGCACTTGATGGCAAGCAGAAAAAGCCATCTACTATGACTGACGAGCAATGGCAAGAGTTGGACGAAAAAGCATTATCTACGATCCAACTATGCTTAACTAAGGAGGTACTACGCGAGGTTATTCACGAGGAGACCGCTGCTGGGCTATGGTTGAAGCTCGAGTCCCTCTACATGACTAAAAGTCTCGCTAATAAACTCCGTCTTAAGGAAAGGCTTTACACTATTCGGATGGCCGAAGGTACTTCTATCCAATCTCATCTTAATGAATTTAATTCTATTATTATTGATCTTGAAAATTTGGATGTCAAGATTGAAGATGAGGATAAAGCCGTGTTATTAATTGTCTCCCTACCTCCTTCGTACAAGCACTTCAAGGAAATCATGTTATATGGTAACAATGATACTTTATCTTTTGAGGATGTTAAATCTCATTTACTCTCAAAAGAGAAATTTGATCTTGAAGTGCATTCCAATGATAATGCCGAAGGATTAAATGTAGGAGGGAGATCACACGGAAAAATAAGTACAAAAAATGGGGCCATATCTAATGGGCATAAATCAAAGAATTTATGCAAATATTGTAAAAAGCATGGGCACGATGTTTCTGATTGCTTAAAATTAAAGAAAAAGCTCGAAAGAGAAGAAAATGAGAAAAAAGCATCGGAAACTGCGCAAGCCGATTTTGGTGAAATAGAATCCGATGATGTTCTTTTGGCTACTTCTTCTGGAAGAAGTAGAACTCCTAATTGGGTGCTTGATTCCGGTTGCACCTACCATGTGTGTTCTCAAAAGGATCACTTTATCGACTATAAATCGGTGAAGAATAGATCCGTCTCTATGGGCAACGGTTCCCGTTGCAATGTTCATGGTATTGGCTCTGTACGGATCAAGACACATGATGGTAAGATCAGGACTCTGTCAAATGTTCAACATGTTCCTGATCTGAAGCAGAACATCATTTCTTTGGGCACTCTAGATTCTAAAGGGTGCAAAATTTCGGCTCAAGGTGGAGTACTTAAAGTCTCCAGAGGTGCTCATGAACTTCTGAAGGCCGTCAGACATAGAAATCTCTATGTATTACAAGGGTCTTCTATGGCTTCTTCCTACACAACCCCGGTTCGGCATCAACGCCTTCATAAAACGGGTTCCAACATGTCACATTATTCTAAGCCCAAGTTAAAATTGGGCCATGGTGACATATCTACTTAATACCCTTCAGGGTTCATACGACGAGTGCATACAATTTGGTCCAAGGTGGAGATTGTTGGGTTTGTGGCCCAAATTTCTAAGCCTAATTAATAAGCTTAGTTCTCAAAGGTGGCTAGATAATTCTAGCAATATGTAATGGCAGCAGTAGAAGCTCCTAGAGAGCACAAAACTCACAAGTAAAAATGTGATAGCATGTGCTAATGTGTAGAAAATTCTACACATTTCATGAATAAGTCAACCGACTTATTCCACCGCCATCATCAACTATAAAAAGGGGGCTTGGACATTCATTTGATCATCAACCAAAAATCATCAACCAAAATATAACCAACACATCCATACAAGAAGCCATACATACTAAGCCTTCCTACCATATTAACCCTCCTTGTTTACAACCCACCTTGTATAATTAATCCACTATCCCTCTTTGTAATACTCTTTAGTGAGTTTCCTACTATAGTGAGAGTTGTATTTGTACTACTCACCCTAATAAGTTTCGGGTGATTCTTGTACTCTCCTATTTTCATATAGTGGATTTTGGGTACTCGTCGTCCGTGGGTTTTTTGCCTCTATTTGAGGATTTTTCCCACGTTAAATATTGTGTGTCCATCTTTTACTACTTTTCTTGCCACATATTTCCACTCTATTATTTTTCTCAATCTGATCTACATCTTTAATCTGCTTCCGCTACGCACTCACAACCCTAACAAAGGAAGAATGGGCCCGCCATTGTAAATTATTAGTGTTGGTTTAATTAGATTCTCTGAATTGTTTGATCAGCTGCTTGCAGATCAACTGTTAAGTACATCAAAAGAAATGAGAGAAAGCTCAGGCGTTCTTGTCTTACTTACTGGATATGGAATTTCCATGTTTTTTGGCTTTTTAGGTTCTCTTTCTCTCTTTTTTTTGGATCGAGAGATCATAAATGTACTACGGTGATTAGGTAGTCGGTAATAAATCATGGTAATGATAATAATTTTATGTAAGGAATAGTGTAAGAAAAGTCTCATGTTAATTTCATTTATAATAATGCGTGTCCTCCCTTAATACCTCATTTTAAAACTTGAACATAGAGGTTCAAAACAAATATTATAGTCGGGATAAGATTATAGCAAATTAGAAAAGAAAATCCACATTAGTTCATACTAACCAAGGAAGAAAAACGCGATTGTGGTCGCGTTTGTGATATAAATTGTGATGATGCGGAAGCGGCTTAGCTTGTAACAAATCAATTGAATAAAACATGGTTAAAGCAACATGAATATGAGTATAATATGTAGAAATGAATAAAAAGGATTATTATAGAGAAGAATATACAAGAGCATGAAACGTTTAAGGACCTACATCTAGGGGTGTGCAGTTTCGGACCGGACCGGCAAAAAAATCGGAACCAGACTGGTGGCTGCCGATCCAACCCCCGGTCCTCAAAATTTTGGAATCCGGTTTTCCAGTCCGGTCCGGACGTCCGGTCCCCGGTCCTCAAAATATGCATTTTTTATTATATTTATACAAAAGTTTCATTAAATTTTCAACCAACTTATATTAAAATTATGAGATTATATTAAAATTATTATTAATATGAAAGTATCATGAAAGGAGGTTAAAATAGTTCATGAATTAGTATTGGGAAGAAGAATAAGATTATATAAGAGAATGAAAAAAAACAAAAAAGGAAAAAAAAAAACGAAAATTTGTAAAAAATCACAAAATCCTGTCCAAAACCGGATACGGGTCGGAATTATTCCGGTTCGGAAAAATCTGTGATTCTGGTTCCGGTCCGGTTTTGGACCGCTGCACTGCCCTACCTACATCATGAAAAGCTTGTTAGTAACTTCAGGAAATTAAATAGAAATTGAAAGATCATGGACTCTCAAGATTATACCTTTGTCGTTTGTCTTTATAGCGATCTGCAGGAGGGGCAATCTTGATGCTTAAATAAAGGAGATTGAATGGAAATTGAAGGTTTTTGAATATATGTTTGGAGTATGTAAAGTGTTTAAAGTGATTTTCATCATTTTAGAGTCGTGCGGAGATATGTGGAACAGTAGTATGTAAATCCGTCAAAATTGGGTTAAATCAAGGCTATTTATAGGGAAAGCACAAGATCCGAAAACCGCGTAAGGATAAAAACACAGTGTTCGCCGCACACACAGTCATTGCGTGTCGCGCAAGGAGCGTGAGTTCCGTGCACCGCCCTACACCTAGCACAGGTTCCTAGCGCATCTCTGTTTTGCTGACTGTCTCAATGTCGTGCGCAACCGCAGATCTAATTGGATTTTAGTCATTATCCGAAATTAAAAGATTCTTTTTATCTTGCATTAAATAATATCATTTGAATTTAGAAATTAATTATCTAAAGTGTTTTTTTTAAAAGAAAATAAGTAAGGCTAATTACGTTATTTAGTTAGGGGTTAAATAGATTAGTTAAGAGGTTTAAGGGCTTGTTAACAGAGTTGACTTATGTTAGTCATTGAGGGCATTCTGTATATTTTTGCAAAAGTTGGGGGTATATGATGGATTTTCAAAACCTTGGAAGTATTTGGTGAATAAACGAATTTTTTGGAATATTTGGTTAAAAAACCGTAAAGTAAAAGTAGGCAGTCTAATTATAAGACCAACTCCTATCTTATCATCTAAAACTTGTGCCTAAATCGACGATATCACTTATAAGGTAACTGAGCAAAAAAAATTTAGATGCAAGTAAACTAGACTTACCATTTTTTATGAGGATTTTATAGGGTATTTTAGTCATTATCCGAAATTAAACTAGACTTACCATTTTTTATAAGAATCTTTTATAGGATTTTATAGGGTTTTTTATAGGATTTTAGTCATTATCCGAAATTAAACGAAACTAGACTTACCATTTTTTATAAGGTGCCCTGTAATTTCTTACTAACGCACTGTATTTTTGTACAAAAATACATGTGTTTGTTTCCCCCATTCCCACCTTTCCCCATTCCCTTTCTTTATAAAAACCCCCACATGTCTCATGTACTTCACACTAAACCCACCCCATTTTCTTTTTCACTCCTCATCTTCTCTTTCCTAAACCCCACCATAACATCCCGAAAATATTAGGATCTCCCAGGCATTGACCACAACATTGACCGATGTTGACCGGCATTGACTAGCGTTGACCAATCGAGACAATCAACTCCGTCGTCATGGCAGGCAACATAAGTTTATTTCGCTTGTAAACGTAGTTAGGCGCCTAAATTAGACGTTTGACCACTGTCGGGCGTCTAGTTAGGCGCCCGCTCCACCGGTTAGGCGCCTAATTTAGACGCCTAACTAGTGGAGCGTGCGCCTAACTTAGACGCCTAACCGATGGATCGTACATCTAAACTAGGCGCCCGAGAAAGGATCCGAAATTTCATTTTTTTTCCAATTGTAAAAGCATTGTTAATAATGTTTACTAATAAAGTAAATAGTAGAATATATGTTCACATGATAGGATTTACGGTTTTTTTCACCATATACCCCGACAAATTTTTTTTTTGCACCATATACCCTTTCAACTTTTGAAATGCACCATATACCCCCCACCTTTACAAAAATACATCGACATACCCTTTTTGTTAACAGACGTGAAGTTGCCGTTAGTGTTTTATTACAAGATTGCCATTAAGTTTGGGCGCCATTATGGTTGGAGTAAATGATCAGTTTTCCAAAAAAACCACGCCTATTCATTTTCACCTTCTCTAACCCTCTGTTTTACTAGAGCTTAGGCATCCATGGAATCCAAAAATCTGTAACCCATTTTGAGAAATCTAGACACTGGTTTGTGTGCAATTGTAAGAGGTTCATAGCTGGTGCAAAATTTGGCTTGGGTCTTCTTCAGGAGGGGAAAAAACTCGGAGTTGGTGAGTTGCGAAAGTTGGTTTGAAGTTCAAAAATTTCAAGGGTCCTTTTCGTTCCAAGTAAGTTCTTTATCCCTTTGTTTGTGTTGTTGATAATTTATGCTTTTGGAATTTTGTTGGTTAGGGTTTTCTGCGTTTTAGGGTTTAGTTTCTTTCGGTTTTTATGGAAGTTTTTCTTTAGTTAATCATAGCAAAATTTTGCATTTTTTTCCTTGCATTCAAATGTAGTATGCTCATTTGTGTTGGAAATTTGTTGTTGTTGTTGATTTGGTTAGGATGGCTGCTGTTTGGTTACTTTTGCACTATGACAGTAAGGATTTTGATGTGAGGGTTGAAGACACTGACATGTGTCACTTAATGGGTTTGTATGAGGATGTAATGGAGGAGGCAGTTAAACAAGATGTGTATCTCCCTAAGGCATTTAGGCTACTTGTCCATAATCCTAGGACTAATAGGAAAATGGAGATTGAGAGTGACAAGGACTTGGGCAGGGTTTGGTCTTTTGGAAGGGGCACAGACACCATTGAGATGTGGGTGGAGGAAACAAACAACCCTGGGATAGTATTTAGGTCATATGTTCAGTTAAGGGAACAAGCTGAGAAGGAAAAACTGGAGAATATAAGGAGAGTGCAAGAGATTCTAAGGAAGGAGCAGGAGGAAGAGGATAGAAGAATGAAAGAAGAAGAGGAGAGAAGAATGAAAGAAGAAGAGGAGGAGAGGGAAGCTGAATTGGCAAGGAGTTTTTGTGTTGCCATTGAGGTGCCTGTCCTATCTGTGGATGATGTGCAGGTAGTTGAGTACATGAGGGTGTACTCAAGTCAGGGGGCCGATGAGTGTTGTCCGGGGCCTTCTCAACCCACCGCCTCACCTAGTAAACAACACACACACCACCACCTCCTTCACCTCCTACAGAGCCTACACCACCACATTCACCTCCCAAACAACACACACCACCACCTCCTTCACCTCCTACAGAGCCTACACCACCACATTCACCTCCCAAACAACACACACCACCACCTCCTTCACCTCCTACGAGCCTACACCACCACCTTCACCTCCCAAACAACACACACCACCACCACCTTCACCTCCCAAACAACACACACCACCACCTCCTTCACCTCCTACAGAGCCTACACCACCACCTTCACCTCCCAAACAACACACACCACCACCTCCTTCACCTACCAGAGAGCCTACACCACCACCTCGGTCCCCAAAAAGAAAAGGGTTAAAACCACCCCAGTTAGGGAGACCTAGAACAAGAAACCAAACACAAAGCCTTGTATCACACACACAGGAACCACCCTTTTCACCTCCAATTCTCGAGCAAGAAACCCCCTTCCTCCCCGTTTCTAGGCAAGGCACACAACCTACACCTTCCTTCCCTGAAACTAACATTCCATCTTCTTTAAAACCAAAAAAAGCAGCAAGGACTAGACCTGAGGGATTTAGGGTGCCTAAGAGCACATCCAAGAAATTTAGGACCTATGTACCCAAAAACAGAGGCACTGGAAGGGAGGGTACAGGGAGGAAGAAGGTCACACTTCCTGTGTGTTTGGATGAGGAGTATGGTGATTTAGAGGGTGATGCCTCATCTGATGGGACCTATTGTGATTCAGGTGAGGGAGAGACTGATGATGATGACATTTTGATGACTGATTTTGTAGTTCAGGAGGATGAGATTGAAGTTGAGGACTGTTACCTTCAGAAGACCTTTGAGGATTGCCTTGATGGTAGTTCTAGCTTGGACAGAGTGTACAGCAATGGGAGGGTTTGGGATGAAACTCCTTTTGGGTCTATCAAGCTTGAAGAATGGTTGATTTTTCCAACCAAGGCAGTGTTTTTGGAAGTGCTGAGGGATTATTGCATCCAGGAGGGGTTTGCAATAACTGTTGAAAAGACTGACACTAAGAGGTTCACTGCCTCTTGTTCAATGGATGGATGCAGTTGGAGGATACATGCCTCTATGATTGCTGATAAAATCGGTTAATCAAGACATTGAAGGGGAGCACAAAGCATGTGGGAGATTGGAGGATAATCCTATGGTGAGCTGTGTGTGGCTCTGCAAACACCTTGCTGACCACATTTCTGCAAACCCTGATGTACCAGTGGAGGGGCTGCAGAAATTGGCTTTGGAGAGGTTTAGGCTGAGGGTCAAAAGCGTGCTTCGTACAAGGTTAAAGTCATGTCAAAAGAGTTTATATATGAGGGGTTTGGGGAGTCTTATGGATTGTTGCCAAGGTATGCAGAGCTGATCAAAGAGACCAACCCTGGCTCTTATGCCCTTGTCACTTGGACTGGGAACACTGCAAGTGTTGCCCCTAAGTTTGTGGCATGTTTCTTCTCTTTTACGGCCACGGTTTAGGGGCTTTATAAAAGGGTGTAGGCCTATTATAGGCATAGATGGGGCCCACCTAAGTGGGTATTACAAGGGTATTCTCACTGTCACCTTAGGGATTGATGGAAATAATGAGATCTTCTTGATTGCCTATGGCATTGTGGACACCGAGAACATTGAAAGTTTGGACTTACTTCTTCGAAACCTCCAAATTGTGTTTCAACAAGAAGGTCAGTGAAAGAGATGATTGGACCTTCATCAGTGACAGGATGAGGGTGAGTATTTTTTTGTTTAGCTTTTGTGTGTATTTCAATCATTGCATTTTTACTAATTTGCTAATTAGTTACCGATTTCATTGGTCGGGGTGTTGAAGCCTCTTTGCATTCTCGTCTTCCCTAGGGCAACAAGAAGAGTGTGTTGCCAACATTTATACATGAATTGCAAGAATGCAGCTACGGTGGCACAAAGATTCCACAAGCTCTTTTGGGATCGGCAAAGAAATGCATACAACAAGTATGTTTTTAACAAGGCCATGAAGGAAATACAAGCCTATGATGCCAAAGCTGTGGAGTATTTGGATTCCACCACAGAACAATGGAGTAGGCATGTGTTTGACCCACAAGTTTGTTGTGACTATAATACAACAAACTTTGTGGAGAGCTTCAATGCATGCACCAAGCCTTATAGAGATCTTCCCGTGCTTACATTACTTGAAGGTTTGTGTTTTCTCCTCATGTTTCTTCATTGTCTTTTCATTCATGAACCACATAACTAATCACAGTATATGTTTCATTGTAGCTATAAGGCATTGGTCAATGAAGAGACTTGGGGCTAGATTTGCTAAGGTCGCGATATGGAAGCAAGACAGTTTGACGGAGTATGCGAAATTTTTTTAGCAATTAGGGGCGATGAATCCAAGTTCTGGTTATGCAAAAAGTTGTGGGGGTGGTGAGTTTGAGGTCAGAGATGGTCATGTTTACTTTCCTTGCAAGCTCACAGACATGACATGTGAGTGTGGTAAATGGTAAGGGTGTGGCATTCCTTGCAAACATGCATTAAGGGTTATGTTTAATGAGAGGCTTGAGCCCTCTGATTTTGTGTCCCCTTACTTCAAGGGTGAGGCTTACAAGCACACATATGGGGAGCACATTCACCCTATGTCCGACCCAAGCCATTGGCCAGATTACAATCTGCCAGTCATTAACCCCCCATCTATGAAGAGAGGTGCTGGGAGGCCTGCTAAACAGAGGAAGAGAGGGCCAAATGAAGCTAAGAAGGGTCAGAGACACAGCAGTGTTAAGTGCAGCAAGTGCAAAGAGGTGGGACATAATGCTAGGACATGTGGAGGTCGTGCCACTAAAAAGGCTAAGAAGGATAAAGCCTCTACTTCAACTGCCCAAGGAGCTCAGAAGAAGCAGGGATCTCAGAAGAAGGACAAAGCCTCTACTTCAACTGGCCAAGCATCTCAGAAGAAGCAGGGATCTCAGAAGAAGGACAAAGCCTCTACTTCAACTGGCCAAGCATCTCAGAAGAAGCAAGGATCTCAGCCTACACAGAAGAAAAGAAAGGCAACTCAAGCTACCACTACCTCAAAGCAGCAACCAGAAGGGAAGAAGAGTAAGAAGAACTCAAGATCAAGGGTTCCAAGATGCTCCTTGCATGCCTTTTTTTGTGAATTGGGGCACTATTTTTTGTAAAGCTACTTTGTCATCTGAAAGCCACTGTTTTTGTCAAACACAGTTATATCATCATTAAGAAGATAATTTTTGTAAAGCTACATTAGTAGATAAGCTACATTAGTAGTTAAATATTACAAACATTAGGATCACAAACATGAGTACTCCTACTTTTATTGCTGCATTAACTAATTTTTGTTGCCTCTTCAATTTTTTCTTCAATTGCTTTAGTTCTTCCTTCATTTTGCTGTTGTCAGAGCTTTCCCCCTCTTCTCTACTGCCTTCATTGTGCTTGAATCCCCTTCCATGGGCTGCTGCTACCTTGGTCATAACTTCCTTTGCACCATCTGAAACTATTGCATGAATCACATTTGTAGTACAGCCTCTGAGGATTTGTTGCAGTTTCAGAACTTCTTATTGCATATTTTCTCCCACAAATGCAATAAGAGTTAGGGACCCTAATATATGAAGAATCGTAGTTTGAAGAGCATGTATTTGAATGAGAACTCATACTTCATGTTAAGGGATTCAGTTTACATAGGAATGACTTTATAAAGAACCCTAGCTGGCCTTTAATCTTCCTAAAGGCTAGTTTTTTAAACTGGAAAAGTAGCCGTTATAACTGAAACATAATTTAGGGGTATATGGTGCATTAAGTTCCATATTAGGGGTACATCATGAAATAAGTTTGCCACTAACGGGGGCCTAACGTCCGTCGACAAAAAGGGTATGTCGATGTATTTTTGTAAAGGTGGGGGTATATGGTGCATTTCAAAAGTTGAAAGGGTATATGGTGCAAAAAAAAATTTGTCAGGGGTATATGGTGAAAAAACCATAGGATTTACTATGTTCATATTTAAAAAAATTATATCTACAATGTTTATATCTACTAAATTATATCTAGATTTATTATATTGTTTATATCTAGATTTATTATATAAATTATATCTAGATGTTTAGCTTACAATTTTGAAAAATCTATGTTATTGATCTATTATATGTAATTGTGTTGAATAGCTAAAAATACTTTTGAATATTTGTAGTTTAATGTAACTGTAGTTTATAACTTTGAAAAATATAATATAATAGATATAATTTATTTAAATAGTGGAAAATACAAGTAAATAATATATATTTTTTGAATATTAGAGTAGTTATTAAATTCGCCTTAAATTAAAAATGCATGAAAATATGGCAATTATATATTTTTTTCGCCTAAAAACCTAGACATGCGCCCAATTAGGACGCCTATTCCACTGGACATGCGTCTAAGATAGGCGCCTGCTCCCCTGGTGAAGCGCCTATGTTAGACGCTTGACAAATGGAGCAAGCGCCTATATTTGATGCCTGACCAATGGATCAGACTTCTTTTTTGGACGCCCTGTCCATGGCCCAAGCTTATTTTTTTGGTGGTTTTGTTTGTATCAATTTATAGCTGGATTTTTATACTGTATAATGGTATATCTTACGTGCATACTTATTAATAGTTGAAAATATATCTAAATGGTAGATCTTACGTGCATGCTTATTAATAGTTACATACTCGAACAATGATGGAGACAAGGTTAATTATCATAATAGATTTAGGATAAGTGAAGAATTCAATACGGTTAAAGCAGCGGTTGAATATCTTAACGAAATCGCAGTTTTCATAGGGTTTGAATTAGTTGTTCACTCGTATAAGCAGAATGAGGGAGCTCCCCTTAGGTGTTATTTGAGATGTTGTCGGGGGACGAGATACAAGGGGAATAGGCGGACCCGAGAACCGTGAAACGACCTAATACATCGATAAAGTATTGTGGATGTCGATTTATGATTAAATTGATTTTGGAGTCCCGATGGTCTGTGTGGATTCCCGACATTGAATATGGGTTTCACAACCACGCGTTCATAGTTTATGAGGAGGGCCACAAGCGGACAAGTGGACTTGATGATGATGCTAGACGGATGGTTCGGCAAATGCCTGATGCTGAGACGGCACCGAGAAACATACAAGCTGTTGTAACAGAGACATACCCGCATCTTCACCAAACGATAAAGCATATCTACAACGAGAGGTATTTTTACAAGATGGAAGGGCGTGAGGAGCTGACTTCAGCTGAAAATTTTCTGCACCTTGCTAGGCTAAAAAACTACGTGTCATGGACATTACTAGACGATGAGGGAGTTATTACTCATGCCTTCATGGCTCATCCTCTTGGTACGAACGCATTTCGTACATACCCTTGGGTAGTTGGCATCGATTCAACGTATAAGACGAATCGATATGGTATGCCTTTCGTTGAGCTGGTGGGTGTGGCACCGACAAATATGAACTTCCTCATCGGCTATGCCATAGTGAAGGATGAGACTGCAGAGAGTTATCGTTGGGTGTTGGAGTGCCTACTTAATCTACTTGGTTATCATGTGAGCCCGCAGGTCATATTTACATATCGTAAATTGGATTTGGTTAGGCCCATTCGTATAGTTTTTCCAGATTTTACCGATCTCCTTTGTACATGGCATATTAACAAAGATGTGGAGGCACGAGTTACCAGAATCTGTGGATCCAAGCCATTTGGAGAGCATTTTCGTGCTGCTTGTTGGTGGAAAGTGCTAAATGCAGACACATAGGATGAATATGAACTTGCATTGAAAAAATTGAAATTTGCTTGGGCGTGGAAGCAATTCGTTATTGATTATGTTGAGACAACATGGTTGAATCCTCACAAGACCAAGTTTGTTAAAGTATGGACCAACGACGTGCTTCATTTTGGGAACACAACCACCTGTAGGGTAGAGAGTGCACATTCAGCTCTCAAATCTTGGCTATAAACTTCTACTTGTGTCTTGGATACACTGTGGTCACGTGTTAATTTGTTCATCGATATCCAAATGATCAAGATCAAGGATAGCTTAGAGAAATCTAGGGGAAGAATTGGTAAGCAGCATATGATAGAACCTTTTCGTCATTTGGTTTGTCTCACATTACTGCCTCGGTTTGCTGAAGTTGGAAAATACTAAACGCCTGAACTTAGGAGACGGGGTGTTTGATTATTGTGGTTGTCGGCTTTTGTCTACTTTTGGTATCCCATGCGCATGTGCTATACAGTTGGCTATTAACTAATGCGGAGGCTTGTACCTTGAACATATTCATTCTTTGTTCAAGACTTTGGTCATGGGAGATGGTGTAGATGCAGCAGATTACGTTAGTCAGTGTGATCAGGATGTGGAATACCTTCAGGGATTACTTGTTGAACTTTCTGAGTGTGATCCGGCGATTAGGAGAAACATAGCAAACCTTATTCGTCAGCAGTTACACCCAGAGGATGAGTGAGTTCAGCAGCCTGATGTAGTTACTTCGAGAAGAGGTAGACCTCCTGGCTCATCATCTACTAGACGTGACCCGAGCTTCTTCGAACATGTGCAGCGGCAGTGTGGGGATATATCACGGTCTCGTAATCGTACTCGTACAACTACGACGACTCGAACCAGTGTAGATGGAGGTACATATATTTACTATTTAAGTTTTATGAAGAATTCTTGTGGAGGATTGGGGTTTAGAGAGGTTGTCAGCTGGAATGTGGCTTGTCTTGGGAAGTATGTTTGGGCCATTGCCTCGAAGCAGGATAATGTATGGATAAGGTGGATACATTCTGTGTATATTGATGGAAGTAATTGGTGGAATTACACTCCAAGTACAGGAGCAAGTTGGTATTAGAAGAGAATCTGTGATGTGAAAGAGAAATTGAAGGCTTATTTTACTGAGATTGAATTGAGTAACTTGTCTAGATATTCAATTCAAGATGTTTATGATAAGATTAGAGGTACAAAGGAAAAAGTGCATTGGGATAAGACTGTTTGGAGCAGAATAAACACTCCTAAACACAGTTTCATAGCATGGGTAGCTGTACAAGGCAAGTTACAAACTGCAAAAAAACTTGCAAGAATTGGAGTTAGCTCCTTTGATCAATGCTTGATGTGTGGAGTACATGTGGAAACTCATATGCATTTATTTTTTGAATGTGCTTTTAGTTGTGCCTGCTTGAATGCAGTGAAAGGGTGGCTTGGCCTACATACAACAAGTATAAGACTACAACAGATCATCAGGTGGATCAGGAACAACAAGAGATCCAAGTTCGAAAGTGTTTTTAGTGCGGGGATTGCAATGCCTTATATCATGTTTGGCGGGAGAAATCGAAGCTTATGGTCACACTGCATGCCTAGTATTAGTAGTAGTATTAAACAAATTAAAATGAGTGTGAAAATGAGAGCAAGTCTTGTACTTCCCAAGTCTATAAGTAGAAGAGACTATGTTTGGTTTAATAATTTGTAATGATGTAATTGGTTGGGTTCATGGTTTGCCTCCCTTATTCTTGAAGGGTTCAACCTAGTTGGTTCGTTCTTGGCTTGGGTTGGTTCTAGGTTGTAAAATGATTATGCAATGAAAATTTAATTACTTAGCAAAAAAAAAAGTTTTATGAAGAATTATTTGCTATAAATATATTATTTCTGGTGTACACTGCCTAACTCTTATTTATGTAACAGATTCAAGTGCACCGGAGACATGTGAAGCACCGACAGGACCATTTCCTTACAAGGAGAATATACCCGATGTCATCATCCCATTTATAGTTGGATGGAATGACGTCGTAGCTGATGGGAACTGCGGATTCATGTGTGTGGCGGATGCTTTTAATGGTGGGCAAGATTGTTGGCCAGGCCACACGCTCGTCAAAACCTTTACAACGAGATTTCTA
Source organism: Beta corolliflora (assembly GCA_947648045.1). NCBI lineage: Eukaryota > Viridiplantae > Streptophyta > Magnoliopsida > Caryophyllales > Amaranthaceae > Beta > Beta corolliflora. Next base: position 101,957 of record CANSZD010000559.1, on the reverse strand, counting down.
TGAGGTCAGTATATGAGGATGTTTACGGAGGACGAGATTACGTGTACACTGCGAGAAACCATATCATGCACTCCCGTGGTCCATTCAATGATAGTCATTGGCTAGAGGTCGCTGCTGATTTGTATGACATTGCTACATTGTTCAACTGTGTGATGATGTACTATATAGTGGGGCGAACATGTAGTTTGTGGGGTTGTTTCACTGTTCTACCATTGACTGCACCAACAAATGTTGATCGTACAGACACGGAGTTTGTTATGCTACACCTTGGACATTTTAATCGGCACTTAATCCGCCTACACTTGGCTCCAAATTTCCTGGTACCTCCAATTGCTGCACAGTGGTTTGATTTGAGAGATGAAAGTGTAATTGGATGGGAGCATAGTTTAGCATCACGGATTCAATCATGGAATGCTTATTATGGGAGCACGTAAATATTGTACTACTTTATGTTTATTAATGCAATATTAGTACAATTACTATGATGTTAGTTATTTTTTATATTAATGTAAGTGTAAATATTAATGTAAATGTAATTGTAAATATTAATGTAAATGTAAGTGTAAATATTAATATTAATGTAAACGTAAATGTTATTAGCAAAGCCAATAAATTCATTTCTTTTGATCTATTATATAATTATGTTCAATAGCTGAAAATACTTCTGAATATTTGTAGTTTAATGTAACTGTAGTTTGTAACTTTGAAAAATATAATGTAGTTTATATATTTTTTTCGCCTAAATGCATGGACAGGCGCCTAAAAAAGACATCTGATCCATAGGTCAGGCATCCAATTTAGGCGCCTGCTCCACTGGTGAGGCGTTTAATTTAAACGCCTCACCAGAGGAGTAGGCGCCTAAATTGGACGCCTGACCTCTGGATCAGACGTCTTTTTTGGGCGCCTATCATGGCCCAGGCGTATTTTTTGGTGGTTTTTTTTTAAATGTAAATGTAAATATTATGCTTCACGGATTTTAAAATATTATTGTAAATGTAGATTATGGCCACCATAACTCGGTATGATACTACCGTCCAGTAGCCTGTATCATCCCCCTGAACAGTGGGACTCGTACTAGAGTACCACGCCTGGAGCTTCTTGCACGTCTTCTCCCGGTTATGACACTTCAACATATTCCTCTCGTCCTCTCCAACCCAAATGCGTGACGCTATGTGGCCACCATAACTCGGTATGACACAACCGTCCAACGACCCACCTGGCCTACCGTCACGTACTAGCCATGAAATGTCATCCTCCGTCGCCTTCCTCTTGCCCGCCCTACTATTCCCGGATCCCTCAGCATTGCACGATGCTCCGTCTGAAGAATGAGCAAAACGACCACGAGAGGTACGTGGTATGCATCCCCTAGAAGTACGACCCTCCTCTGGGCCCGTCGATGGATGCTCCGACTCACCATCATAATAATCACCCGCCTCTTGCTCGGTCCCCGCCATCGGATCGCCTGTCCAAGTCGAGTGAGGTATCCACGGCTCATTAGGCTGAATGGGCTGAGTAGGCAATGCAACAGATAAAGAGGAATTTTCGGAACTTCCTCTATTTCTGCGCCTGATGAAGACTGAGTGCTCCTCAAACGCGACTCTCTAGCCTTCCGCGATGAGATCGTCACTCCTCTATCATGAGGATGACAATGGCCAGATCTGTAGGCAAAGACTTCGCTTTTCCCTTGTCTCGCCCACTCATCTTTAATTAAAAATATAAAATTTCATTAATATTAATATGCAATATGAAAAATCACTTATATCTAATAATTGCATGCGTTATCAATTTTCCAATTATTTTTTTGAAGTTCATTAACTATTGTATCTATTATATATCATTAATTTTTTCACAATTACACACTTTTCTACTTTAATACACCATTTAAAATTATTATTTTCTAAACTAAACAAATTCTAATATAAAACTACCAAAAAAAATTCAGAACTTGAAAAGGGTTCAAGCGCCTAAAGTAGACGTCTGCACCGCAGGACAACCGCCTACAATAGGCGCTTACACCACACGTCAAGCGCCTACTTTAGGCTCCCCCACCGTTGGTGAAACGCCTAAAGTAGGCGCCTGACCTGCGGTTTAAGCGCCTAACCTGCGGTTTAAGCGCCTAACCTGCGGTTTAAGCTCCTATTTTAGGCGCCCACCACCAATTCCAGATCCGAATTCCAAATTCCAATTCCTATATCGAATCAACAAATTTATCATTTTCATCAAGCGTCCACTATGCAATTCTAGATTCAAACATGCAATTATAAATCTAGAACAAATTTACAATCTTCTAACATAGGCAATTCTAAACTAAACAAATTTATCATATTCTAACATAGGTAATTCTAAAAACAAATTTACAATCTTCGAATCAAACATGAAATTCTAGACTTGCGATTTTTTTTTAAAAAAAGTAAATATGATGGTGGGCGTCTAAAATAGACGACTCAACTGTGGTATAGGCGCCTAATATTGGCGTTCCACCACAGGTGGAGGCGTCTTTATCAACCGTCTATGCCAATGGTGGAACGCCTATATTAAGCGCCTGGTCTTGTAGTTTAATTTAACCAAAAAATTACTAACCTTGGTCGCCGGATATATGTATTGCCAAAGGTATGTCGACGGAGGAATGCCACCGGAAATGATGTCGCCGGTATACCCTGTCACTGGAGGTCTTGTTGGCCGAGGTGTTGTCGCCGGAGATGGGAGATCCTTGTTGATGAGAGAGAGAGTGAGGATGTATGAGAGTGGGAGAATGAAAGAGAGTGAGAATGTATGAGAGTGGGAGAGTGAGAGAGAATGGGTGTGAGTATACATACATAAGAAGTATGTAATATGTATGTATACAGGGCTTTAATAGAAAAAAATAGGGCGACATTTAGCAACCCAGATTTTATATCATTGAATGAAATAAAATGAGTAGAATAAATATAAAAATTTCTACATAACATTCTGGATTTTTTTCCAAACAATGCTAAAATACAAAGTATTTCCCTTTTTGCACTACAATCAAAAGTATTTCCCTTGATATCGTCCACGTCAGCGCAGCAACAAAGAAAATAAATTCATTTTATTTTCCTCAAACAAAACTGCTACTTCAAGTAGCAGTCTAGAGTACTGCAACTCCAAATAGTGGTTTATCAAGTAAAACTGCTACTTGGAGTAGCAATTTTGTCAAAGGCATATATTAAAAAAAAATTAAAAATTCACACTTTTCCAATAATTCAATACCAAAATTCATAAAATATACTAATAATTCAATTTCAAAAATCTTAAAATTCACAAAATCTACTAACACAAAACATACTACTAAGTCAACTCCCAAATTCACAAACTTCAACTGACTATGCAATAGAATACCTATATTATCAATTGTTCAATTATATCTGACAATTAAACTTCATTTAGGGTTGATAATTTTGAAAATAAAAACAAATCTCAAACTTTGCTAACACCTTCATTCCAATCTAGGATAAAAAGGCTTAATTCAAGGTAAGCTTTCCCAAAGTGGGGGACTTACTATATTTGTTTGGTTCCTCCAAATCAATCTCCCGAAGAGTTGTAATCCGCGGATCTCATTTGCAGACCCTGATTCATTGTGAAAACAAGCTTTTCAAAAATCATTCTATCTATCTACTAAACCAAACCTCCTAATCTTGCATAACCCTTACATTGGTCTACATCCAATTAAACCTTCGTCCAAATCCTTAAAATCTCCTATCTCAAACCTTTCAACCTTTCATATCCGTTCCTAACTTCTTTTCTAAGATAAGTCCAAAGCCCGCTAGGCTGAAAACCCGAAAGAGAGGCCTACGCAAAAGTTAGGGCACATAAAAAAAATCAAATTCGGAACTACGAATGGTCTGATTTCGCAAGGATACGTAGGAATGCTCATCTCGAGGTCCGACTGCTTTAATAAATTAATCAAGGTCTAATGATTTTACTTTCTAGAATTCAAAAGTATACTCTTTCTAGATCCCGACATAGACTCGAGTCTGAACCTAGCTACGACAAAACATTCTCCTACCTACATTCATTTAAGTCATAAATTTAAACCTTTTGTTTTTCAATCCAAACTTTCCTTCTCTGAAGGACTCTCCGATAATTCCATGATCTCCGACGATATTTGAGTCTGCCTTTATCAACTCCCCAAAGAAGAATCCCCAGTGAAGTCGCCAACAAGTCTTTAAAAAAAAGACTCATAAACCTAATTGGATATTGGGAAATCGTAGGGACAATTCAGGGACTTATGCAATGTAGATTTCCTCGTCATGACTCCATGGTCATTGAACCAAAGATTGAGTTCGAGGGTGAGGGTACGATTAAGATCAGGAATCAAATTCACCCATTGATGGCCTCTACTTAATATCGATCCATGTCATGATTTATGCAATTAAACAACCATATAATATGTTAATGCAATCTAAAATTAATCTATGTCGATTCGTTAAACAAACAAAAGACTAATTTTCAGTGACATGTTATTATGCAATCAAATTATTGGGATCCTAACAAGTTGTCCAATTATCTTATTAGGCATTAGAACAGTTATTTAGGTCTTTGATTAGCAATAATAATCATGTGATGTGATTAAAATATTAAATCATATAACATGCATATGAATAATCAATTAATAATAGATAGAAGAAATATAAAAAAAGGTTTAGAGAAGAATGTAAAAGAACGCGTGAATTCCTTTAAGAGCTACATTGTGACTAGTAAATTGTTAGTAAAAAAAGAATTACTAAATTGGAATTGACCCTCAGGAATTATACCTTTGTCGCCTGAGTCTTGTATTACGGTTTACAGGATGAGTAATCTTGAATCTTGAAATAAGAAATTCGAAGGGATGGATGAGTTTGAATGTGTTTGAATGTATTTAAATGTGTTTGAATGTGAGTTTGAGTTTTTCTTATTAAGGATGTCGAAGTGCTTAAGCGTAGGAAAGCATTGTGAAAAGTCATTCGAAGAAACGAGCTATTTATAGGCCAAGTAAACCGAAAACGGAGCAAAGAGATAAAGAAAAAATGTGCGCCTGGCACAAAGCCAGTGAGTTTGACGCACTGCCTTTGTGCCAGACGCACAGATTGTGCGTCGCGCGCACTGGTTTTCTGGCCGGTTTTTTATTGTTTTAAGATTCATTTTTTATCCTTTGGTAAAATCTACTCCCTCCGTCCCAGAAAGATCTGAATACTTGTTGGGACACGTTTTTAAGGTGATAAGTTGTAGTGTGGTTATCTAATGTTATTTTATTTAAAAAGTAGATGTGATAGGAGTTGGTGGGGTATCTTTTATTAGAGGAGAGAGAAAGTTGGGTAACTTTTTATTGTTAAAAGGTAGAGTGTGGGCCAAATGAGTACAAAAGAAATAATATATTAATAGTGGGACCATGTTAAAAATGGAAGTGTTCAAACTAATTTGGGACAAACATAAAAGGAAAGTGTTCAGACTATTCTGGGACATAAGGAGTATCTTTTGAAATCCGAAATCAGTTATCTTTAAGAATAAAAATATGATTTCGAAATAATTTTTAAATAATTAACAAGAATAATTAATGTTAAAATATTAAAAATACAATTAAGTATCAAGAATAATTAAGTGGGCTTTAAAATTGGGCTTGGATGGACTTTATATTTCCGAAATGCTTTTGGGCTTAGCTTGATCGACTGCTCTTCCTTTGGACTGAACCAATTGGGATGACGGTATGTTTCATCATTGGGTACTCAATGGAGAGACACGATTTTGTGTCTACACAAACTGATATAGATTCGCTTTCCCGACCATGTTAGAAGACGACTGTCGGTATCTGATGGTCAGATACCTACGGTCGGCAGGAAGCCTAGCTACTTTCTTTATTGGTGACTAAACTAAGAAAATAAAACTTTCAAGCAGCAATTCCGGTAGAAAGAGATAAAGCGAGTGGAATAAAACTTTTTGGCTAGCGAGAGAGACCTTCCCGAAGAATAGTGGGTGGTGGCTTAGCTTTGACTCGGTGTTGATGGTGGTTGTGAATGTGTGTGGTGGTGGATAGGAATGAGGCTTCGCGTGACATGAGAAAAAGAGAGAAATGATGCGTGAGATAGTGTGAAAAATAGAGGAGTGAGAGAAAGAAAGAGAGGATGTGCTTTATTTTGGGGAAGCCACTACATGCAATAGCGGTTAACATTAATGAACCACTATTTTGAATAGCGGTTTTGTTATTGACAAACCGCAAATTAAATTAGCGGTTTATCTTACAAAACCGCTAATCCAAGTAGCGATTTTATCTGAACTAAATTAAAAATATAATTTTCGCGTCTCAATCTTATGTGGATGGTATTCAAGGTAATATTTTTAAATTCTATATGGAGTGGAAATATTTTTTTAATCAAGCATTATTTTGGAAAAATTCTAACATTGTGAGCATGTGCACAATCATATAGAGCTCGTAATATTATATTACAAATTTACAATTGTATAGAGCGTGCACAAAAAAGGAAGATTTCTGGTGTAACGCCTCCTATCCCCACAAATACTATACACCAGTTCAAGCAACCGACAAGCCTCTGTGCCATCCACATGCACCAAGTTGCTAGTTGCACTCTCCAATAAATCTTAATTTTGGGAACAAATTAAGTAATAGAAACAATTTCGGTATTTGTATTTCTACATCTCATCACTAATTTAACTAATCGTATATCTATAACAATTCACAAATCACTATGATGAAATTATATTTTGGCGTTGGAATTGGTGTTTTTTTCTTCAAGCCTGAAAAGAATATTTGTAACTTCCAAAAAGAAGAAACAAGGTTTATTTCAACAAGATCTATGAAAAAACAAATTAACAAGAAAACAAAGCGTTGCTATCAGAAAAAGAAAACAAAAGGTTAAATCTATATGAATCCCGCTGTGAAGCCGTGAAAGACTGAAAGTACCTAATAACCTAAATTTATATGCAATATTGGATTAGTATGTTACATTTTTTAGATAGATGTTTTCTACTTGTTACATTTCCTTATCTGATAATCATGACCAACGCAGAAGTATCAATATTTCCATTATTTTTGCTCTCTTCCTATCTATAATTCCTAAGTATTTGTTGTCATTCTACATATAAGGCTATAAGCCTATAACTCCCAACATAACAACAATCTTTTGTTTGCAAATTCACTCCTACTGCCTAGTGGTAAGGAAAGAACCTTCCAACCTCAAGGTTGGGGGTTCGATCCCCACTAAGCGCACTTTGGTAGGGTTCCCTTACCATCCCCCCCACTCTCAAAGTGCGTACGCCCGCAAACCCAGTAAAAATTCACTTCTACTATCTATGATTCTGGATAAGTTAACTCTCCTTATCCTCTTCCCCTCTCAAGGATTGGCTTGTAAAACTCGCTAAAATTTACCCGCAAGAGATTTCGACCATCCTTATATTTTCAAAAAATCTTCCATGAACCTAAATACAATACTTACTCCATTTTGAAATAAATAAATACTTAACTATTTATTGTGAGAGCTTTTTAAGGAGAGCGCTTATATTTCAGATTCGACGAAGATATGAAAAATTATAATTACAGTAACAGATAGTACTATAATAAAATCAATAAATTCTGATTCCTCTGCAGAAGTCCCTACCCTACACTAGTTCACAAAAATAAACAAAATAAATACACACATTATTCTGCAAATTTTTCTGAAGTGTTCATAAAGCTTCTGTTTTCATTATTCAGTAAGCTTCTCCTACCTCATTGGCTTGCAGGTGTAAAAGGACCCAATTTCAGAAATCAAATTTGTAGGGGCAACAACAATTTCCTCAAAATTCAAAAATATTGTTTCTGAAACAACACTAATCTTCAAAAAAAATTATGTCTTTTTCTGAGTTGTAATACTAGTAAGTACTATTTCACACTCAACCCACTTCTTCTTTCTCTCTCCTCCATTATTGTTGTTGTTGAAACTTGAAACCCCACTTCTAAGTTTCCATTGTTCTTCCATTGTCTCTCTCTTTTTTCCCTTTTCTCCCATCCTTTTCTCTGCCAAACAAAACCCAGGAATCAGAAATTTCAGTTTCAGCCACAATGTCACTCTCAATCTCATTAATTACCTCTTTAAAAAAAAGTTGCCTTTTTTAATAACAAAAATCTGAGTATTTCTGTATTTTTCATGCTTCTTCTTCTCGTTGGTGGGCTCTCACAACATTTAATTTACTTTTAAGCCTCTTTTTCACCGTCACATATTTCATTTGGGTTCTTCTGCTTTTTTATTGGTAAGTTTCTTTTATTTCTAGATTTCATTTTGATTTCTGGGTTATTGTATTGTTGATGAATTGAAGTGGGTTTTTTGGTTGTTTTTTTTCTGTGATTAATCTTTGTTATGTTATTTTCGTGATTTTTTATTATATGGGTGTTTTTGGTGTATTGTCAATTTGTTCTGTTTGATTCCTTCCTGTCAATTTTGGACTTGCAAGATCCACTTTACCAGTGTGGATTATTGAGCTTTTTTCTACTTTCATTGATTTTCTCCCATGAATTTTATTGGCAATTGTGTCAAGTCTCTATCTAAGATGTCAGAAAGCTAACATGTTTTGACTATTCTTCATTTTAGTTGATGATGGGTAAATTTTGGATCATATTAGTAGACAAATGAATGGAATAGGGAAAGTGAATCATTCTTTGTGAATTATTATTATTATTGTTATTATTGCTTGAAAGATTTATGTAATTATCTCAATCTGGGTGTTAATGTGATTTTTTCATTTGGACCCTCAGGTTTTGTACATGCCATCAAATCTTGAATTTTAGGTAGTTTTGGGGGGTTTTGTTGGAGTAATGCACATTGAAGGTTTCAACAATGGCTACTTTAATACCTGGGATTTTGTTGAAGCTTCTACAGCATATGAATACAGATGTTAAAGTTGCTGGTGAGCATAGGTCTTCTTTACTGCAAGTTGTGAGCATTGTTCCTGCACTTGCTGGTGGTGATTTGTTTCAAAACCAAGGGTTTTATTTGAAGGTTTCTGATTCCTCTCATGCTACATATGTTGCTCTTCCTGATGAACATGATGATCTAATTCGAAGTGATAAAATTCAATTGGGTCAATACATTCATGTTGAGAGGCTTGAAGCCGCCTCCCCAGTTCCGATTCTTCGAGGCGTGAGGCTGGTTCCCGGGAGGCACCCTTGTGTTGGTACCCCAGAAGATATTGTGGCGACTCATGCTCTCGGGTTTCTAAATAATTCTTGTCCGGGATCGAAAGCTAGTGTGAAATCGAAGTCATCAGCGAAGTCATTGTTTGGTAGTAAGGAGAAGTCTCCTCCCTCTAAGTTGAATAATTTTGGAAAAGATGAGCTGTTAGATAGGAAAGCTCTACCGATCATTCGATCAAAGTCTATATCATCAAAATCCTCTTTGATATCTGTTGATAAGAAGGAATCATTGGGAAGGGTTAAGACTTCGAGCTCCCAATCTATACCGTCATCTCCTACTAGTTGTTATTCACTTCCCACTTCATTTGAGAAATTTTCCAATGGGGTCAAGCACCAGGCAAAGATCAAGAGTGATAGAGGGACTCCTAAGATGGGTTTAATGGAGAAGGTGTCTGCCAAACTAGGAATGGGGGAAAAGGCTAATTCTGCGCGTACAGCGAGTCCAGTGACTAAGAGGCTATCATCTGTGTCTACACCCAAGAAACTGACTCAGGTAATTGATATGGGACCAAAGGCTTTGAGAAGGAGTTGGGAAGGGAGCATGGAGACAAAGAGTAGAGATAACTTGAAAGTAAAGACCAGCAGCAAACCTGATGTGACCTCTTCAGCTCGTAGTACTTCTGTAAGTGCTCTATTTCCCCCACCAATATGAGATACTTTGGAATTGTTCAAAATGTTGGGAAGTAAACTATAATCATCCACCCTTTCCATGACTTTGGGAGTAAGGAAGAATGGTTGATTTCGTAGATCATGCTTGTATAAGTAGAGAGATTAATCAAGATAAACCACTCAGGAGTAACGAAAGCTGCAATGATTAAACTTATCCTGGACAAGTGTTGTCCAAAGCTGATGGTTTTAGTGTTGGCTCTATCAAGTACATTTTTTCTAAGGTTCATCATAGTGCTATCATTTGCTCTAATGTTCTGCTATTGTTGTTTGTGGACTGTTCTTAATGCATTATAAGTCTGATTTATGTTTGTGTAACTTAAGTATCCCTCTTTGTTCAGGTGCCTAAGCGAAATCCATCAGAAGACAGGTCTTCAACCAAAGTAGAGAGTAAAGCTCAAAAATCCTCAAAACCATCAAAGGTGGAAACTAAAGATCATATATCTGCAAGAACTTTGGCTACTAATGGAGTAGTAATAGATGATCTTGATAAATTAAGTAAACCGAGAAATTCTATTGGGAGGAAATCTGTGGATAATGCTAGTAATGGACTTCCGAGCAATTTGGTGAAGGTCTCCACCAGTAATAGGAGATTGATAGACGCTAGTGTCCTGTGGACATCTCTTCCCTCCTCTGTCACAAAGCTTGGAAAGGTATTAAATATCTAATTGTCTGGATTGCTAAGAGTCAATGTCAGCATATCATCAAATTCATCACATAGATTTTATTTTCATTTCATTCTATTTTCCTGAATCGATATCGTGTCAATGGTTGTTTGGTTGGCATGGAAAATAAGAAGTGTTTTTAGGGGGGAAAGGCCAAGATTGATAGTGAGAGTTTAAAGTAACATACATGCTGATACCATCACAAGTTGTAGAAAAATATAAGAAAATTTTGGAGTTGTCTGGTAATTTGGTTGACAAGAAGTAGAAAGTACATCTTTCTGAGAAGTACATCTTTCTGAGAAGTTCTACTCCCCACATCCATAACATGGGGGAAGTTGTTTACCTAGTCCCCCTAATAGGTGACACTTTCCCCAAGAAATTTTTTCTTCAGTCAACCAGATAGATTTACACTAGTCATCAAATGTAACTCCCTACATACATCATACCACTCAATGTGCTGACTTTTTGGACTTTGCATGGTCTTTCGTGTATTGTAGTCTAGATTAAATAATTGAATCGATGATAATAGTGCGGGTTATTACTTAAGTTAGGCTACTTTTGAAGTTTCAACCTATATTTCCTTCAATACAGCTGAAAACTACTGTAATTGCTAAATCATTTTTTTTGATATTTTTACTTCAGGAAGTTCTGAAGCTTAGAGATTCAGCACAAATGGCTGCAATAGAGGCAATGCAAGAAGCTTCAGCTGCCGAGAGTATACTTCGTTGTTTGAGGTATTTACCCTTGAATATTGATATGGTGCGAGTTATTTTATAGTTTGAGTTTTCTGGTTCTGGTATGATTTTAGACCCCATGTTCGGTCTTTTTGTCTTTTTTGTCTAACTTGGCATCAGAAATCTTGCTAGAGTAGGTCATTGAGAACATAGTCATGACTTCATGTGTAAAGTATGTAAAAACACATCTTTGCTGCAAGATATATATGGCTGAAGTCTGATGCTAAATGCAATGAACTGATATTAGGGGGAGAGGTGGTTTAGATATTATCTTCATAAGTTAGTTATGGATAGCTTGGGGAATGAGCTAGGGAAAGGCATGTTGAGTATTGATGAGAATTTTGGTGAGCTTTTAAGAGTTCATTTGGAAGAGAATTAAGCCTCTTAAGAGCTTGAATATCTTTACACTTTGCTGTAATTTCAGATTTTAAATCAAATCTTCTTCTTCTTCCTTAATTTCTGCCATTTGGGTGTCTAAGCTATATTAATTCAAAGCAGTAAAGTAGAGCTTTCAGTTGTTATCTGCCATCATTTGGAGAAAAGGAAGGTTGAGGCCTAGAAATGAAATTTTCGAGTAATACATTAGTCCTGTGGTTTGGCTTCTATTTTTATATCTCATTCTCATTCAACTTTTGGAACTGACAGATGATAGTGGCAAAAGCCTAGGTGAGGATATAATGCAAGAAAGGTACATGGTTTTAAGAGTGGTCAAAGTTCAATGGAAGTGAATTTTAAAGGTTGCATCTTCATATTGTCACTTAAAGCCCAATGCCTCTCTTAGCTATCCTAAGTATGATTGTGATCTTTTAAAGTAAAGGATGCCAAAGAGAAGACTTCATGATTTCAAGTTTACCATGGTAACTTGTACTGCCTTTGGTACAGAACATCAGTCATACTAAGAGTTAGCTATATATGGAGTACATTAGCTCAAGCTGATGTATGTCTCAATAGATCAGAAATTTGCTGGTTTGGGGGTTGAGTTCATACATCCTAAGCCGCTTAAAGGAGAGATTGATTTTTTTTCCACTTTATTTGTGGTTTATCATCTTGAAAATTTGCACCAAGTACACAATATGATGTTCAAGCTCAGTTACCTTTTGGTTGTAAATGGCGTTGTTTGGAGTTACTAATGGAGATATTATTTAATTGGATTTAACGTTCCACTTTCTGGTATGTATTTCTATACTGATAAATTTGCCTGTTAAAATTAATTCCTCGTTTCTTCCCCCTTGCAGCAAGTACTCCGAGCTAAGTTCATCAGCCAAGGAAGATGACCCACAACCGGCAGTAGAGCAGTTTTTGGCTCTGCATGCTAGTTTGAGGAACGCACTTCTCACAGTAAACTCCCTGTCTAGAAATACTGCAGTTGGCTCGTCCCCAGATAGTCAAGAAACCTTATCAGAAGAAACACAAAAGATCATATCAGAGAAGAGAAAACAGGCAGGTTCTTGGGTTAATGCAGCCATAGCCACAGATCTATCAACATTCTCGGTATATAGTGATCGACCAACATTAACATCACATCCAATTTCCTCGCAATCACAGAATCACAAACTTAACCCTGGAAATTCACCCATTCTAATTTTTCGAGAATGCGAGTAAAAATGCATCTCCAAAGACCCTATCTAAACCTCGCTTATCAGTTAGCTCTAAGGCTTCTTCTCCTGGGACCCCACGCCGAGCTGGTGAAGTGCTGGCTAGTAGCCAGAAGGCACGAGTGACGCTGCCGCCTCCAGAATGGGATCGAGGAAATGGGCTTGATGAGTATGTGGACTTGGCTGAGAAGCTCCAGTCTGAGTCACAAAATTGGTTCTTGAGATTTGTGGAGCGGTTTTTAGATGCTGATGTGGACACATCTGCATTGTCAGACAATGGTCAAATAGCGGGTATGCTTACTCAGCTGAAGAGTGTCAATGATTGGTTGGACGAGATAGGTGGAGGTTCAGCCAAAGATGAGGAACAGGAAGAAGAGGACGACGAAGAAGAGGCTCGTGTCTCAGGGGAAACAATTGATAGGTTGAGAAAGAAGATATATGAGTATCTTCTAACACATGTGGAATCGGCTGCTGCCGCACTTGGGAATAGCTCACAAACACTTCCACCTGTTCGTACCCACGGAATCTAAAAGCAGAAGATAATCATTATTCATCATTTTTCTGGTACAAAGTTCAGCAAAGATGCAGAAATACAGATTTTTATTACCCTCCTAGCCATCTGATATGTGCAGAAATTTTCCCTTTTATTCTGTATAGTGATATTTCCTTAGGGATTTAAGGTATACGTTAAGCTTGTGATCATTTATGGTTGATGATTTGTTATGGGTAGTTTAGGTCAGGTTCACAGCTTTTGTGGGCTTTATTTTGGTGCTGATTGTCTGCCCCAAATTGTACACTGAAGTTAGTCTTTGAGGAGAAAAAAAGAAAGCTTGTTTCTCCTAATTTCAAGTGTGTTGTATTGATTCTTGTGCTACATCAGTGGGGATAAAACATAATTTAAAGATGGTTAGTGTTTGATCTTGAGTAGGGAGGGATGGGAATTTTGTGGTGCAACCGTTGCCCCACATGGAAATAGGGGGAGGGGGATTGAGAATTAATGGAAAACAAAAATAACTTGTAAAATACTTTGATTGGTTGAGAAGGATTTGGTTGTCTGTGATAGGATTCTGATGATTGTACGGGATATCTTTCGATAAAAAGTGTGCATATTTTGATCTGAGTTATTAAAGAGTTTTGTTTTTTAAGGGAAAGTTGTTCGAGAGTTGTTTTATTGAAGTAAAGTTGGAGAGTTTTGTTTACATTAGTTATCTAGATTATCTTTTTGATAACAGTTTTTGTTGTTGATTGTTTTCTTATGCCTAAGCTAAATGTATCGATGAGAAGCAGTGTGGTGCAGCGGGACAAACTTGCCTAATTCCAGGTGGGAGACTTGGTTTGATTCTCATCGGGCTTTTCTTTGGGGGAATTTTCCCTTATTTACCCCCCAAGAAAAAGTCCATTCACCTTGTCTAAAAAAAACTACATGTACCAATTTATGGAGTATTGTTTATCGAATCACATAAAAAGGAGAACAATATGATCAAGGGCATGTTCTCAAAACTGTTGTCTTCTTCGCTGACCTTGATTCTATTCTTGCTGATGTTCTTGCTCTTAGTTCTATTTTTCAGTCCATAAAATGGTCACATGTCTAAGGGAGTGCAATGCAGTTGCTCATCGATTTGCTAAATTAGTATCTTTTGAAGTTGAACAAGTTTGGACACACTATAGTCCCTACGAGGTGTCTCCTTGTGTACTTATGGACAAATTGTCCATTGATTAATGAATTAGTACTCCTCCTAGCCTAAAAAAAGATAATAAAACGCATGTAGACAGTAGAATTGTCGAAAACAATCTATAAAAATATATTAAAAGGCGTTGCTAAACAAGAAACTAGGCCACGTGGCGCTATCCCTTAGAGTATTCACTTCATGTACTACACAATCAATAAAAAAATAGAAAATGTATGGTATGAGGTTCAACCCCATGACTTCATGTTAATATATTAAAGTCTTAACCACTAAACCAAGTAATATTTAATAAAAAAATATTAATAAATGATAATTATAATTACCAGGGCATAGCCCGGGCCTAAAAACTAGTTTTCTTTGAAAATATTTTTTATTTCTTTTGTGTGCTCGATGTTACACATGGCAATAATCGACTTTGATTTCTATTGCAGATTTATGTCTATTACTCTAAATAAATTTTTCTTTCATTTTACTTTATTATGAAGAGAGTGAAATTATTATTTAATAAAAAAAACAAGTTTGATGGCAAGTCTTCATCACTATAATATTAAAATGATCCTATCATTTGACCAAGTGAAGGTATCTACACAAATTAATATAATGAAATAATTAGTCAATTACTTTGGATTTCGTTACTATATCCTAATTGAAACGTGTACGATATTTAAGGTAAAAAAGTACATTGACAAACGCGCATAGTCAGAATAGGCAAACTAAAATATACAGAAGGAGTATTTCCCAAGGATCATTTACCAGTATTTATACAAGCTAGATTTTTAAAACGTATGTTGTACGTTTTTTAATAGAGTAGCATTATGAAGTAACATATTTTCAAGGCATTTTTTTTAACGATGCTATTAGTACATTTATTTATTTTTACTATGATTATCCATTTGTCGAATTATTTTTTGTGCTCAAATAAGCTTGCATTGACTAATGTTTGATACATATGATTCACACAAACTCTCAAATAAAACATGTGAAAATATTCGAGGGATTTCAAATTAGTAACTATTAGAAACATATTTTGTTCATATTACAGGATTTTGGAAACCAAAATGAGATAGTAAAGAGGTTTTTAGGAATGGTTTAAAAATATATAGTAGTATTTTAGATAGTTTTGGAAAAACTCTATTGGAAAGCTTTGTCTAAACTACTCAAAATTAACGAATTTTTCACCATATACCCCTGAGTAATTTCTTTTTCACCATATACCCTCCAACCTTTCAAACTTCACCATATATCCCTCAATGTCTCTAAAGTTCACCATGTTCCCTTTTTTTGAGGGGAAACGGAGAGAGAAATTTTATTAACCAACATCCAAATCCGCCAAGGCTAAAACACCTTGCGGAAAATCATCTACAAAAAATTGTTCCACCCCATTAGATGGGCGCAATCTAGCAATTAAATGAGCAACAGTATTCCCTCTCCGTTTAACATGAGAAATAGAGAAATCTAGAAAACTATCACCAATCAACCAAATATCTTCAACTAAAAGATCAAGTGGAGAACGTCCCATGCTCTTCGAGGCTATAGCTTTTGATAGGTTGTATGCATCTCCTTCCAGCTCCACAGCAGCAACATACCCAAATCTACTCGCAACTTGCATCCCGAACCTAGCAGCCATAGCTTCAGCCAAAGAAGCCTTCCAGCGAGCTTGAAACCTTCTCACAGCCATCACTAAAACCTTCCCATAACTGTCACGAATAACAATTCCCACCCCCACCTCCTCATGACCTAGTATGGCAGCGTCGGTATTAATCTTGACACACCCCTCTCTTGGTGGCCGGGCCCAGCTGGACCGAGACAAAATAGGCTGCAGCGTTGGAGTTCGGTGCACAGCACTCGCATAACTCTTGTAATCTGTGACGAGCTTTAAGAACCCAGCAGCACCTACCTCGCAGTTGTGCCACGGTTCATCATGAACCACTGCATTTCGGTATGACCACGCTCCCCAGGCAAGCGCCATCATAGTTAGCAGCCCCTGGGCATCTAATTGTGATTTTAACCACGCAAACATTTCCACAAAAGAGGTGTTTATATATTGCATGAAAGGAGACTTGTCCCATATAGGATGAACAATCGAACAATGAAAAATAGCATGAATAATAGTCTCCTTACCTCCCTGACAATTATTGCACGAGCCATCTTCAATGATATGCCTATCCATGAGCCGTCCCTTGGTTGGTAGGGCTCCCGTACAAGCACGCCATAGAAAATGACATAGTTTAGGGTGCTAGTGGCAGGTGGTGGTAGTGGTGGCTAGGTGGTGGTCAACGCCGGAATTGAGATGGTCAACGCCGGAAAATGGTCTTACGTTTCATTTCGCAAAATAATTTTGATTTTGGTTTGTTTTCGCAAAAAATGCTTTATAAGGTTTTTTTTCGCAAAAATGAACTCGTAAAAGGTTTTTTTTGGCAAATTTTCCTATTTTTAATTACCCTAAAAAAAGTACATTATCAATTCTCAAAGCTCATTTTTTCCCTCTATCAATTGGTCTAAACTCTAACCGTATCTCTTATTATGAGTCATGGTTTTTTTTCCTCTCTCTTCCCTTCTTTTCTCTTTTGTTCCTTTCCTTTACTAAAAATGAACCAAACAGACTAATGTGTGTGAAATTTCTATTAGACAATATTTTTCTTTGCAAAAGAGGGTTACGCACTTACACTAGCCAAAAATATTACCAATATTATTATTTCGGCACAAATTGTTACCAAAAATATTGTCAGGCTTGTTCAAGTATGTTTTGTTTCCAAAAATCGTGTAATATACCATGTTAATATAAAACTAAAATTGGTAAGTATGTTGCACTAGTTTGTTTTATTTTTCGCAAATTATATGTGCATAATTTTCCCAAATTTTGTCACCGAGTTTAGCAATATGGCCCATATGGTTAAGGTTGGACCCTATGGAATTACTGATTCCTATATAAACCAGAGAAAAAAGGTTCCTTCACCAATTCAGCAGAGAAAAAAAGTGTAGTTGAATGTCAGTTGGTCTTGTACATAATCTTTGTATGTATTCCTCATATCATCTTTGATCTCATGTATTACTCATGTATGTTTATGTAAAAACCAAGGAAAATATAGTTTTTAAAAATTAATGTAATTGTCAAGAAATTCATCACTTTCGTATAAGTCTGATTGATAATGTGATCTCTGCAGAGTATTTATGGTTTCATCTATTAAAGTTTAGAGTTTGAACCATGACCCATTGCAACAATACTAGCATGGTCCATTAATAAGAATTCTACATTATAAACTTTATAATTACAAAACAATAGCACCTTGGCTGGGGGGATTGTGTTGAAAATACTACCTCTATTTTTTTCTTATATTTTAGGTTGGCCGTCTTATAACTATTATAGGGATTAGCCTAGTTTTAAAAAAATATCATAAATACTCTTCAGAACACCTAAAAAGAAGAAATACCCAATAACTAATATATGAAGAAAGACAAAATATATCTAAACAAAACAAGAAGTGTAACAAAGCTGATTAACATATGCAAATATTTGATACTTCTCCAACTGCCATGCTCTTATAATAAGCAAACAACCAAAACATCTATCGCTCAAAATATAAGTCAATGAGACATAATCTGCATGGAAAATATATAATACACATCTAAAACTTTGGTATAAACCATACAGGAGTCGAACACTTGCTATTTACGTCATCGCCTTTATAAAATGTTGTGATTTCTCGAGAGGTTAGGTCAAACACACCCATATCATCCCCGCGTGTTTCCATACCATCCCAACCATCATTTTCATCATCTGTGAAGTAGATGGCATTCCATCGGCATAAAGGAGCATTGAATCTGTGAACACACAAGGCTGTGTTATTACCCACAAATAACAAGTAATTACCCAAATCATGAACTCTCTCCCAAACCTTTGTTTCATGATCAAGTTTGTGAATTTCAAAATTAATTGTGTGAAAAGAGGCCTTCTCATTTTCGTCCACACTACCTCTCATAGCTCGTGCGACTACATGTAGATTACTACCTATCTCCACCATATACATTTCAACATTTCCAATCATACCGTTCTTGAACATACTGGGGGGAGCGGGCAAATAATCTTTGGCCTCCACAGGTTTGGGTGCAAGGTTACCATTACGAGTTTTACCAACGTCACAAGTTGCGAGTGCTCCATCGTGATACAAAATCATGACTAATCCATTATAGCAATACACATCACAAACATGATATGGTTTTTGACATGTTGTGAGTACTCGTGTCCATGCTTGGTCCCCAGGCCGAGCGAATGCTAAATGGTCTCTCGGCCAATGGATCACCATAACAACAAAATCATCTTCATTGATGTTGTTGTCCTTTGAGTCAACTTTAATACGATGAACTTGCGAACAAATGCTATCTGAAACCATTTATCATCCTGAACCCATTCTTCATCATCACTGAAGTCGCATAACATTGGCATGGTAAGGAGGGTGGTAAGCTTAGTTGGGTTTTAGTAATAGGATTAAATAAGTTAATTTGTTTGTTAAGGTGTAGCATCACAATCCAGCCGTATGAAGAACCCCAACATCGTGCACCAAAAGTCTCTGAAGCCTGTATTCGTAATGCTTGTTTTCTCCAATGCTGAATATTTTCCTTTTGTTCTCTTGAGAATTGTTTTTGTTAGGCTCAGCAAGCAGCAACCAAGGTGTATTTGTGTTATCTGAAATTCACTTGGGTTTAACCATGGAGGAAACTTGATTCCATGCATGACATACCATAGAGAAACGAACAAAGTCTTTGGGTGATTCCGATTTCAACAAAACATTAACAATGAGATCATCGGGCAACATAGACCAATCAGCCATCTTAATTCGAAATTCTAGAGTTGGCTGAGGAGAGTGGTGGGTTCCTAGGCATAGCGAAGACTGGTGGCATACTAGGGGGTGCGGTGATCCCCCTTGCAAGACAAAGAGGGTGAGTGGTTAGCAGACTTATTAGCACTAAATATTGAGAGGCAGAATATTGATGCGTGTTTTGTTTTACTTCTATGAAAGACGAAGCCCGGGCTACAAATATATAGGAAAACAGATAGTATTATTATACGAGTTCTATTCGGAATCCAAGGGTGTAAATTCGATTAATAGATTACACCTCGTCAAATCCAAATTTGGTTCGAAGAGTTCTTTTTCTTCTCAAAACTAGAACCAGTCCAATTATTTTTCGTATTATTTTTTCCCTGACATATATTTTCAAAAAAAAAAAATAAATATAACTATATAAATATATATATATATATATATATATGGATAGGAATAGGTGAAAACAACTCCTCAATTTGAAAACCGAAAACAGATGATCTAGACCGTCCATCTACAATCCGACGGATGATATTAAATGCTGATAATGAACGGTGAGGATTTCGAAGATTCTTTTATCTCTCCTTCTTACGTCTCTCTCACGCGAAATTCTCTCGTCTTACATCTCTCACTAGCGTTTTTCTCTCTCATCCTACTTTCTCTGAAGCCCGACTCTCTCACACGCTACTGCTTCTCTCTCACTGGCGTCCCATCAATTGCTTGCAGCTACCTCTATCACTTTCTATGGCTGTTCGCTTCTTCTATGATCCGAAATTTTGGTATGTTTTCGTTCGTTTTTTCATGTTTTTGTTCATATCAATTCCGAATTTCAATTACTCATTTTTTCAACTTGCGGATCGCTAATTTCATATCAATTTTAGCTTAATTTTGCTTTGTAGTTCTTTGAAAAATTGTTTGTGTTTCGAGTGTTTAGCCTTAATTTCTTGAATAGGTTGGCGAATAAAGATAAATCGATTCATAAAATGGTTGGAAAGAAACAATAGATGATGTCGAAGTTGAACATTTAGTTGCTTGCGTTTTTTGTGATTTCTAAAATGTTAGGGTTTATATTAGGAATTGTGTGCATCAGTGCATGTGTTTGTGTTTTTCATTTATGGATTTGTTAGGGTTTAGATTATCTGAAATTATGTGTTGATTTTTGTGATTTTGTTGATTTTGCTTGTTTATGAAATCTTATGGTTTCATTATTTGGATGTTGTTGGCTTGCTGCCATCTCTGTAAGATGTGAAATTGGTGATATTTCCTTGCAATTTTAATTTTCAAAATCTTTCATTTCATGTGGTATCGTTTAGTTTATGCTTTTGGCATCCTCTTCATTATTTTTATCACGTTTGTTAGGGTGTAGTATAATCTACATTTTATTAGTTTCCCAAGTACCGTTATTAGTTATTGTTTCAAAGCTATATGTTACCCTCTCTATCTAACATATCTTTAACGAATTTCATACGAATCTATTAGCTCAATTGGTGACCTTCTTCGCAATCCTGAATTTGTATGTAATCGTTTGCATCCACTATTGTTATCTAAAATCTTGACATCATCCCTTGTTTATGTGTATGATTTGTGTTTTCTGCTTTAGGTTTAATGCATGTGAATAATCCATATTTCATCATAAAACTATGTTCCTTTGGTAATGAGGAGCACTCAATTTGTTCGTTGGAACTTGCAGGTTTTCTGGAAGCTAGACCTCATGGAAAGCTCTGCAAGGATGAGAATATGTTTAAGGAGGAACTACGGAGGCTCGGCACATATTGGTGCTTGCAGTGATTATGAAGACAATGATGCTTGTTAAGCATGATCAACGGAGGGTGATAAGTGCATCAAATGCCTCTCGCCCTTGCAGCTTAAGCAATAGATGCATATGCATTAAATGAAGATTCCGAGCATGCCGATATCAATAATAGGTTGAGTCTTGATTTAGACAGGGAGCAACATGAAGTATCCCCGTGCTCGAAATTTTGGAAATTAATCTTGTACTTGTTTGTACTTTGTTCAAGTTTTTAGGAAACTTCACAGATTAGTTTGTTTTGGCTTTTCTATTGAATCCCAAGGGTGAATCTTGGGCTTTCAAATTTTACTGTAGGGAATTTCTCTTGCAAAATGCAAATGTAATTAACTAATTATTCCCCTTGTCTCTGTTGTGGAAGAAAAATGGCTGCTATGTTTTTGGTCGTTGTGTCACAAACTTAGGCAGAGTATATATTGAGAATATGAGAGTGAGATGAATGGAACATAATCATAAAGGAAATAAGATGCTTGATTTGGACAAGGGAAGTGAAAAAAGTGAAGCTTATAAGCTTATAAGTTACCCCTATATCGTTAATAGTTTACCTTTATGTAAGTTACCCCTATTTCGTTAATAGATTACCTTTTATAAGCTTATAAGCTACCCCTATTTCCTTAACAGTTTACCTTTGTATTATTAATTACTAGTTAAGTTTGAATAACCATGAGGTGCTCATGTTATCTAATTAGTTATCCTTATCAGTCTATAATATATGGGTAACTTTCAGCTTCATATGGGTGACTAATAATGATTAATGGGTAACTATTTAAAGAAATCTCTATTTTGTGGACCTTGGCTTTTGAAACATGTTTTTTGGACGTTGTATCACAAACTTAGGCGAGTAGATATTGAGAATATGAGATCGAGATGAATGGAACATCATCATAAAGGAAAGAAGATGCTTGATTTGGAGAAGAGAATTGAAAAAAAGTGAAGCATATGAACTTATAAGTTGCCCTATTTCGTTAATAGTTTACCTTTATGAGCTTATAAGCTATCCCTATTTTCTTAACAGTTTACCGTTGTATTTTAGTTACTAGTTAAGTTTAAATAGCCATGAGGTTCTCATGTTATCTAATTAGTTATCCTTACCGCCTATAATATATGGGTAACTTTCACTTCATATGGGTGACTAATAATGATTAATGGGTAACTATTTAAAGAAATCTCTATTTTGTGGACCTTAATAGTGTTATCTATTTTAATATTAACTTTTCATCTCAATTTTTGTTGCTAATACTACTAAATAGTTCACTTTTGACTAAAAAATTATAACATTTTGACAAAACCTAACTAACTCAATTTGTAACTTTTAGCTTGAAAAGGGTAACTAAAACAAAAGTTAGTAGTAACTTTTACACCAATAACGCAACTTTTGACAAATGTAAGACTACTTTGTAAGAACAATCTCATAATTTGGACCATTAACCTTCTAATACTAAATTTTGTGGTAACCATAGCCCTATTTTTTGTCGACCTTGAAAGAGTAACTAAAATTTTGGGGTAATTTGGGTAACTAATATTACATAATGGGAAACTTTTGATGAAAAAGTGTTACATAGCAACGAAACAAAAACTAAATCAACTTGTACGTTTTAGGGAAATGAGAGTGACAACTACTTCTTGATATTGTATAAATGATTGAAACATGCGCATTCAGACGCTACAAAAATAAATTATCAATTTTATAAATGAGCGATTATCAATATGATGGTATGAGCTTTGCACTTATTTTCAATGAAGAACATCTATCCTGCAGCCATTTAATGAATCCATCGGAACCGCATCCGCTCAAAGAAAGCATTCGACATAGGCCAACATGGAAAAAAATATCATCGAGAAGATATTGCCAGCCTCATGCCAGGTTTTATAAAAAGGACGAATAAGTATTTAGTTCCTTACCTAATGTGATCAACTTTTTAATGGATATGATAGTCCCGCCTGATCTTTCATTGCAAGAACATTTCAGCAAAGCAAGCAAGGAACTCATAGAATGCTTCTAGTACCGGACCATCACTTCCATTGAAGATTTTCCCTAATCTAACAAATCAAGGAGCCAACTGAAGTCGAATAAGCCATTCATCTTCTCCAAAGATTTCTTTAGCTCAAGGTAGTCTCTATCGTATGCAAGGGGTTTGTTCTTCCCGCATTCCCTTTGGCACAAAAAATCTGTATCTCCTAACCTCTCCTTTAACCTTTTTGAAGAGGAAAAAACCATTATGAGAGATTAAGCCTCTTCATATAAAACAACTTATTCAATGATAAAACATCCCATCAGAGTTCAGACACGAAACAACTTAGGCATCTCAGACGTATACTAGTACTCCTTAAGAACATGAGTTCACGAATCACGAGTTGCTAGTTCAATGAAAGGTTCATATATTGCGATAACGAAATGATTCATTTGCAGCAATTTCCTAGAGAAAACAATCACAAATGGAGCAAACAAAATCAAAATAAACTAACCTCCATTTTCTATAACATGTTTATTAGCTTGAGCAAAATCAAGAGCAATTTCATACAAAGGAGCTTGCCAAACTTTTCCGAGCTCGAAAAACGAGACTACTTCTTATATTGAGACCCCAAAAATCACTCACAAAATACTGATAAATATACAGAGTATCCTGTACACGAGAATCATTGGCGAACTCAGAGTTTTACAACATAAGATTATTAACGGCATACATTCAGTTGCCCATTTGTTCTTATTAGTTACCCATATCAAGCTAAAAGTTACCTAAAAAAATAAGTTCCCCAAATTACATAAGCGAAAAGGTGAGCAATTTGCATGCCGATATATTTCATAACCTGAAAAAAATGAACATATATTCCTATACCAGGAGATGGAATCTAACTAATGTTATCTTTACAATTTGATTAAACCCAAAACTCAATAGCTTAGCTATATCTAACATACAAATTCATGAATTTAATAAATTAACCATACTATAACTCATAGCATAATAAATTCATGAATCACATCGCATATAAACTATAAACAAAACAAAAACCGCAAATAAAAACCAAAATTCACTACTTTGAAGCACTCAAACTAAATCACAAGCAAAGATGAAGTTTCTCGAAAAAATCGAAATTCTAAGCTCGATTCGAAGTTATAGGAAATCGAAATACTCAAATTAATCCAACAAAAGCAAAAACAAATCCACGAATGTTAATAATTCGAAGAAAAAATCGAGCACCGATTACAAATCGACAATACCTTTTCTCCGTCTTAGTCCGGATCAATAGCTTCGATTTTCAACAATCTTCAATCAATTACGGATTTCGAAATTAAGAGCAATCGAAAAATTAGAGATTTCGATAGCTAGGGATTTCAAAACTAAAATTGAAGCTAGCAAGTGAAATAAACTCCTTTGAATCTCGATTAACTTGAATCGGATGACATTGAATCATAAATCTTCGACTTTTCTTGAGGTCGATCCAAATTTCACGAGAGAAAGAGCAATTTCGTGTTGGAATGAAAGTATCTCGATGGGTTTGCAAGGGAATTTCGTGTTCTTGGGAGAGAGAGCAACATTTGTAGGTTTACTAAAATCGCAATTACTAATGTGTGGGAAATCTAACTAGCTGAGATTAGATTAAAGTTTTCAATGGCTGAGATGGCTTGTTTTCGGTTTCGACCTACTACTTGTTTTCAACGGATCCGGCCCCTATATATATATATATATATATATATATATATATATTTTTGTCGAAAGTACCTAATAAAATACAAGTTTGGTAGGGAAGGACCTAATAATTTTTTTTTGTCTAAAAAGACCTATTAAAATACTTTTGATTGTTAATTGGAACCACTTTATGAATTTCCGCCAAAAAACCCTAATTTTTTTTCGTAAATTGAAGGAAAATGTCTCGCGAAATCATCTTCAAGCAATAAAATTCCTATCAAATGTAGTTGTGGTCTCCCAATTGCAAAAAAGTCAACACCGAATATGGTAATTTTGGCTCAAATTCATAAATTGGTTCCTATTAACAATCGAAGTATTTTAATAGGTCTTTTTTAGACAATTTTTTTATTAAATCCTTTCCTACAAAACTTGTATTTTATTAGGTACTTTCTAACTATATATATATGAAACCCTCGGGAAACATACTAAGATTTGGGTGATTAGTATCCACCGGGTTTTGCGCTGCACGTTACTTTACTTTATTAAGAGACATGTTTCTTAACTAAGTTACATCATGTAATTAATTAGCATCGGAGAATGCAAATCAATGGTCGGAATTAGACAATGGGTGGCTTCAAATCAAAAAAAAAAAAAAAACTTTGTAAAAAGTGTTTTGGCGCCAATTTCTACAAAAGGTGGTTTTCAAAAAAAATTATGTTAAAATTCTAACAATTTCTTTATAAAAAACAATATTTCGACCTCGATTATACTATTGAAGAACTAATCAGCCTTATGACTCCACCATCACCATTCACCACCAATGCATGCATCCCTACCACATGAGTCGGCTAAACTCTACCAAGCACATAATTTTCCATCCACCACAACACCGTCTTTCGCCTTATCCGCCGTCTCGCTTTTTTCAGTTTCCTTTTACTATTTCGAGAATAAAAAAAAATCTAACCTTTTGTTTTATATTGAATATACAATTTAGTATTTATAAAAAAGGTAAAAAAAATTACTTGTTTTACTCGTTGAATAATGAGAAATCTAACTAGTAAAACATTTTTTTTACTTAATATTATCAACACTTAAAAAATACCCCGTACCTTTTAAATGGGTATTTTGGTCTACTTATTAGGTTTATATTATATTGCTGGAAAAGGAGAATATAGGAGATAACTCAGAAAACTTTTTAGTTTTACACAAAATCAAGGTTATTTGCAATATCCATTCACTTTAGAAATTCCATTAGGAGAAGTATTTTGCACATGTATATGTGACATTGTTTAGGGAGATGTTAATGGGTGGTTAACCGTTTGGAAAGACATCTTTTGGTTCGGTCATCGGAAACTTCAATTTTCATTTTTGTAAATCGTGATCGTTTAGACTAGTTACCACCTCAGCTGTCACCAGTTTTTTGATACAAGTTTCAATTAACCACTTACAAGTACTGGAGCTTTAATACAATATTTTATTTTATTTATGCATAGAATTTTTCTAATTTGTGCATATGATTTAATATGCATTTTACATATACTATAACAATAGTTTTCTTAATGGAGTGAGTTAATACTATTTAGTTATCACTTAGTTAAAAATAACAATAATTAATTGTTTATTGTAGAAACAAAATGCACAAAATTTAAATAAAATAGAAATATTACATTTTTTTTTGTTAACCATCATAATCGTAATTGTACCGTTTAACAGTTGTTTTTATCGGTTCGGTAACCAATGCACTGAATCCAGTTCTCTGGTATGATTATATCTCGTTTAAACCAATTTTTTGGAACTTTTTTCGATTTCAGTTTTTTTAACACCTAACTCCACGGTGCACCTTCTTCTTTGTTGAATTTTCTCTAGATTTTCATTTATGTCCTCTTTGATATATATTGTTTTGGTTGCTGGCTGCGGATCTTCACTCCACAAGTCACAACTCAGGTTAGTTATTCTTTTCTTATCAAATGGCATGCGACTAGCAGAATAAAGCCCATGTGGCTTTTTCAATAATACAATAATATTGGGCTTGAGTCGTTTAAGTTCGACTTGCAGTGAAATTTATTTTAAGGCTACAATTATATGAAATAATAGTAAACTGTGTTTCGAAAAAAGAAACTCAAAACACTCTTTAAAATATAACATTTATCATAAAATCAAGAGTATACACACTTTTACAACCCGATCAAGCGCGTAGAACTCGTAAAATATACTTGACTCGAATAACTTGATATTGACGACTTGAAATATACCCAAAATCCTAATAGAACTGATTTAACAATTTTTTGACCCGCATAAAATAGACTCAAAACATAACACATCGAAATTGACCCGACTCGAATAAAACAAACCCCAAATACTAATAGTGTTTAGCTCCAAATTTTAATTAATGATCCTTATTCTCAAATGTGAAATAATTATCTAGACCGGGACCCGATCGGACTAGACCAGACTTGTGCCGGACCTAATCTTGAGTCGGACCGCAATTCAAACGAAATGACCCATTTGTCAAGTCTAGCCTCCACAAGTTCGGGTGCAAGATTATCATCATGAGTTTTACCAACATCATAAGATAAGAGTGTTTTATCTTAATTGATACAAATCATGACTAATCCATCAAAGCATAACATATCACTCATTCTCCCGTGTCGACTTTCCCTCCCTCCTCCTCCATGGCAAGCCATCGATATTGAAAAGACCGTCCCTTTCCTTTTGTCTTCATCATCTCCCGGGACGCGGTCGTTGCTCAACAAAACGACGTTCAAGGTCGACCGCCAATCGAACGCGGAATACAACAATACCTTAATCGAATATGAACATGCCGTGCGCCGCACCCCCGTTTTCGCGGTGGTGGAGTGAATAACCCGGATTCTAGCTAGAATCCGGGGGATCGTGTCCATGTCGAACGAGCGAATGTTAAATAGCCTTTCGGCTACTAATGGATCACCATAACAACTTCATCATCTCATTCTAAAATCTAAATGTTGATCTTTTGAGCCATCTTTAATACGATGAACTTGCACAAAATTGTTTTCCGAAGCAATTCATCATCAGGAGGATCGTCATTGAGTTCTTATTTAATCATTTCTCTTTATGGATTAAACAACTGCATGTTATGATTAAAATCGACCGAAACACGGGAGTAGAGAATTAAAGAAATGCAATCACAATTTATAGATCAATGTTTTTTTTATTGAAGCAATTCAACAACACTAATTATAAGACTAAACTCACGCAGTTAAAGCACCATAAAAAAAAAAAGAAAATTTCAAAACGCTGAACATACAACACCTGAAACAAAAGGAAAGTTTCAACAACCGAAGGTAAACACCAAGAGCACGCCTTGGAGAACACACATATACAGGACCGAAAGAAAAAAAATAAAGTTAAGAACCCTAATTTCGAGCTAGCTCTGAAACCATAATAAATTACAAAATTTGTTTTTTATTTTGGCTAATTTGATTCTAAGTATAATATAAGTTTGTACTATAATAAAATTAAAATCAAACTTGACTCAAGTATAATATATACTTTGACTCAGTTAGATTTTGTTTATTTGAGTCACAATATACAAGTTAACATTGTCGAAAGCATATCTAATAAAATTCAAAAAATTATCAAATATATGATAATTACTTTAAACTTAAATCTTAACTACAAAAATGTTTATTTTGTTGGAACCATGTTTTTCGGTAAGGACCGAAATTTTCCAAGTTCAGAAATCTATATAGCGGTTTGTTCAAAGACCAAACTTTTCGAATCTGAACTGGATTATGCACATCCTTAGTTGTGTCACTCGAGTTATTGATAACCACATTAATTAGACAAAAATTTATCGATTGATTTGGTATGTCGATGAACTGTGACTCCAATGGATAGTGTTAGGGAAGGCTTGATGAATAATTCTAGAAAGTTAGTGGAGAATGATCTAAGCCAATAACGAAGTCTGTACTTACTTTTCTTGACCATATCAATGGATTGAATCAAATGAAAAAAGTCATATTAGAGTAGACTAATAAATCCTATCATTATCTTAGCAACGTTATCTCACGACAATACAGTCAAATTGCAAAATATAGATGTGCCTAAAACAATAGAGTAGATGAATATAAGATATTAAATTATTTTTTGTTTGCGAGAGACATGTTTAGGCGTTTAGCTTCAGGAGTTAATCAAACATTTCTAGGCGTTGATTTTGTTAAGACTATCATGTACTCCCTCCTTTTTTTTTTAATTGCTATACATTTCCATTTTAGGAAATCAAACTACCAACTTTGATCGATTATTTTAATTTTTTTATAAGTAAAAGTATAGCATGTGTGATCTTGTTAGATTCGTCTCCATGTATAGATTCATAATTATAATTTTTTAAAGGGGATAAGTGATATTATGGGTTTAAAAACATCTTGAAAAACGTGCCCAAATAATGTATACTAGAGGAAAAAAATTAAATGCTGAATAAAAAGGGATGCGGTCAAGCCCAAAACTGCAGCCCATAAGTGAAGGGCTGTGATTTTAGGCCTGAATGCAACCCTTTTTATTTTTCAATTTCCTTTGGCTTATACAAAACCGCGTACGTTGTTCGTTCCCTCGCTAAACTCAATTTTCTTACTCCCTATCCTTTGTTCCTCTACTGCGTATTGTGCTTGAAGAACAAGCCCTAACATTCAGACCCCCGCCAGCACCACCACCTGCGTGCCACCCACATGTGCGCAACCCCCACCGCTCACGTAGCAGCGACACCCACCTCCGGGCCAGGGACCACCGCACCACGCAACAACATTGCGAGCTCCTCTCCCCTCCCCTTCATTGCGGAAAACCGCCAGCACCACCCACCTGAGCGCCACCCACCGGCGCTCCACTCACCTAAGCGCCACCCACCACCTCTCACTCAGCAGCGTGCCACTACCCCAGGCCAGTAATCATCGCACCACCGTGTCCTAGCTAGGTTTGCAATTTAGTTTATTTAATTATTTAACTTTTCTGGATATTTGTTGGATTATTGTGATTTAGGAGGTTGAATTGTTAATTTTATTGGAGGTTACAAACTTACAATGGAGTTAGGAAGTTGGGAGTTATTAGACATTAAAATGTTGGATTTTTTGTAATTGAAACTAGTGAATTATTGTGATTTTGGGATTTTTATGATTGTTTGAATTATTTGATGATATACATTAGCTAGTAACTTAGTTTAATGTGAACATATTTCATTTAGAATTTGTTAAAGTTTAAATTAATGATAAAGTTGTTGTAATGACAGTGGTAAGATATGATAATTTATATATATTAATGTATTTCTTATAATAATATGCAATTTGATTACTATATGCTAACAATTTTTTTGGTTATACATAGCAATTGTTAGCATATATTTTTATCATGATTGTTAGCATATATAACCAAAAAAATTGTTAGCATATAGTAATCAAATTGCATAATATTATAAGAAATACATTAATATATATAAATTATCATATCTTACCCACATTGAAATACATTACAACTAACTTTTCTCATTAATTTAAACTTTTAACAAATTCTAAATGAAATATGTTCACATTAAACTAAGTTGCTAGCTAATATATATATATATATATATATATATATATATATATATATATATATATATATATATATATATATATATATATATATATATATATATATATATATATATATATATATATATATATATATATATATATATATATATATATATATATATATATATATATATATATATATATATATATATAGGGTCGGGATCCGGTGAGAATGGGTCCTTATGTGAGAACAGATTTATGTTTAGAACATACACAACACTTTTTAAAATATATGCAATACTTTTTATCATGATTGTTAGCATATAGTAATCAAATTGCATAATATTATAAGAAATACATTAATATATATAAATTATCATATCTTACCCACATTGAAATACATTACAACTAACTTTTCTCATTAATTTAAACTTTTAACAAATTCTAAATGAAATATGTTCAGATTAAACTAAGTTGCTAGCTTATATATATATATATATATATATATATATATATATATATATATATATATATATATATATATATATATATATATATATATATATATATATAGGGTCGGGATCCGGTGAGAATGGGTCCTTATGTGAGAACAGATTTATGTTTAGAACATGCACAACACTTTTTAAAATATATGCAATACTTTTTAGAACATACTTAATTTTTGTTTTTAAAACATATTCAACACTTTTTAGAACATATGCAGCATTTTTTTAGAACAATAATTTATAGAACATATGCTATGATTTTTAGAACATGAACACATCTTTTTACGTAACAACCTAATAAACACATACACGTATTGATATATACATGTTTTTAAAATTTCAAGCTTATGTCCTAAATTATTTCAAGTATGTTCTAAAATTATTTTAAGTGTGTTCTAAGTTTTTTCAAGTATGTTCTAAATTATTTTTAACATGTTCTAAATTATTTCAAGTATGTTATACATGATTACAAGTACATCCTAAATTAATTCCAATAAAATTTTAGAACATGTACACCATTTTGTAGAACATATACACTATATCTCATATCATATATAATTAGGGGTGTTCGCGGTTTGGGTTGGTGCGGTTTGGGTTGGTGCGGTTTGGGATGTAACCCAACCCAAACCGCAAATATACGGTTTGACATTTTCCCAACCCAAACCGCACCACACTTTTTCCCAAACCAAACCGCGCAAAACGGTTTGGTGCGGTTTGGTTTGCGGTTTAAGCATTTTTTCCTCCGCGACATTAATTTTGATATGTAAGAGTAAACAAAAATTTTGTTAATAAATATAAAGAGTCCAAATAAATATGAAGTTGACTTCATAATTAAACATAAATAATAATTTATCAAAAGTGTCCAAGTTCTTTACCTTAAACTTCTTTTTTCAGTTGTATACTTGTATGCCACCTTGTCAAGTGTATTTTAAAAAAATCAAATTAGATAATTTTTTTAAAAAAAAATTGCGGTTTACGGTGCGGTTTCGGTTTACAAAAATTAAAACCCAACCCAAACCGCAAACCGCGGTTTGCTTGAAATCATAACCCAAACCGCAATTTTGAAACCGCAAACCAACCCAAACCGCGAAAAAACGGTTTGGTGCGGTCCAGACCGCACTCTGAACAGTTATATAATATAATAACTTTTAGAATCTATGTAATACTACATATGTAAAATCGCATTGTGAGGCAAACTCATCGTATCTCATCTAAACAAGCTTTAATTTGCTACTTAGCAATAACTAATCATCATCATCTACCATATCAAATGATCAAAATCATTTATCATCAACACAATTATAGCAATTATTTTAGAACACGAATTTCCAAAGTTTAGAAAATGAAATACAAAACTTTAGAACATGAAATTAACCTAAATAAAATCGAACTTCAGAAATTTTGATAAAGAATTCGTTAAACTTGGTAAGAACCTCTGTTGAATTCATGTCACTTTGCTGATTTATATATGAAGAACTTTGTTGAATTTTATCTTGAATTTGGTTGAGTTTATTTGAGGAGAGAGAATGGATATTCTTGAGTAGTGAAAATGGTCATCTTGAGAAAAGAGAACAAACATGAATTCACTCTAAATAAGTTGAATCTTTTATGAAAAATGTTGTTGCACTTGTGAAAAACTTGATTGAAGCTGAACTTGGAGCTTCAACTAAGGCTACTTGAGGAAATAAAATGGGTATTCTCGAGGAGAGATAATTAGTCTCTTAGAGGAGAGAGAGTTAAAATAAATTCGTAGTTAATGAATGCGAGCTAAAAAGATTGAATTTCAGAAAATTTAATGAAGAATTTAGTAATAGTTGAGAAGAATTAGGTTGAATTTGAGTTTGAAACTCTAATGGAGTCTTTTTGAGAAGAAGACATAATTCAGAACATATCACTTAATTTATAGAACGCAGGATGTGTTCTCACATAAGAAAGTGTTCACACATAAAGGATGTGTTCTCACAAGAGCCATATATATATATATATATATATATATATATATATATATATATATATATATATATATATATAGAGAGAGAGAGAGAGAGAGAGAGAGAGAGAGAGAGAGGCATCCACTGAAAACTAACCTTAAGGTGAAAATTAAAAACCGACCTTTTTGCTCATTTTGCGGTTTTTTTGCTCATTTCATGTTTTTGCTCATTTTAGCAAACTTCCGCTCATTTTACGAAATTCTTGCTCATTTTACAAACTTTTGTTCATTTTATGTTTTTTTAATTGCTCGCTTATGTTTTCGCTCATTTTAAGAAACTTTTGCTCATTTTACGAATTTTTGCTCATTTTATGATTTTTGGTCATTTTAAGAACTTTTTGCTCATTTTATTTTTGTGCTCATTTTATGTTGCAATTTTCAGTTTTCAGCATAAGGAGTAGTTTTCACGTGATCATATATATATATATATATATATATATATATATATATATATATATATATATATATATATATATATATATATATATATATATATATATATATATATATATATATATATATATATATATAAGGGTTGGGATCCAATGAGAAAGGGTCCTTAGAGCATAGCCATTCATGTCAAAAAAAAATGTCATCCTTCCCTCTCTCATCTTATAAAAAGTTGATCATGCCTTATGACCCATTTTGACAAATGCACCCCACTCACGAGTCATGACCCAAAAAAAAGATCATCCTTCTCTCTCCTAGTTTTTACTATACCCCATCCCATTTTCTCCATCTTACATCAATACATTATTTATACCTTTTGATATTTATAATACATACAAGATTATAAATAAATTATTTTGCATATTCAAGATCCTAAATAAATTCATTTAGTAGTAATTAATTTTGATTAAAAAAAATTCTTCAAGAATAAAAGCTTCCAAAAATAATTATTCATGTGTGTATAATATAGAAAGAAAATAATTAATTTCAGAAGTGTGTCAAAATATAGCAAAATGGATGTTTATTTATAGATCTCAAAAAGATAGGAACATTGGTGAAATTTTTATTATTTTTGAATTTGTATTTTTAAAGTTATTCAGATTATAAAATTTGAATAACAAAAAGTAATCTTCTAACGCAATACCACATGTCCACAAATGGTTGGCTTGGGTCATAGGATGACCAACGATGGTTTGGGTTATGGGATGACCAACCATTGATTGAGTCATAGCATGACCCAAATACAAACATAAAAAAAACATGGATGCAATCCCATGTTTTTTTTAGCAAGGTTCATGACTCAATTTTATGCCCCAAATAATCATGAGTGGGCATGCTCTTATGTGAGAACATATATCATATGTGAGAACATTTATGTATAGAATATACACAACACTTTTTAAAAGATATGCAATACTTTTTAGAACATACTTAATTTTTTTGTTTTTAGAACATATACAACACTTTTTAGAAAATATGCGAAATATTTTAGAACAATAATTATAGAACATATGCTATGATTTTTAGAACATGAAACATCTTTTTACGTGAGAACCTAATCAACACATATACATATATTCATATATACATGTGTTTAAATTTTCAAGCTTATGTTCTAAATTATTTCAAGTATTGTAGCCATGTTTTTATTTCGCCTACGCGGTGTGAGCGCGTATTAATTTGACTACCCCATTGTTAAGGTTTTATTGAAAATTGTTTTGAAAGAAGTCGCCAACAATTCTTTTTAGGAAGAATTATAAACCTAATTGGATATGGGAAAACCGTAGGGATAAATTATCCAATGTAGATTTCCCCGTCCTGACTCTATAGATGGTCAAAATGAACCAATGATTGAGTTCGGGGTGAGGGTACAAATATAGTCATAATGAACCACATTCGCCCAAAGTTGGCCTCTACTAAATATCGATTCATTACAGATTTTATGCCAAAGAATAATCAAATAACGTTTTAAACACCCTAAAAATTAGGTTTGGGAAAAACATAAAAAGACTAAATTTTTAGTGACAAGTTATTAGGCAATCAATATTACAGGGAACCTAACAGGTTGTCCAAATTATCTGAATTAGTTAGAACAATTCTTTAGGTCTTGTTTAGCCATAAATCATAATAACATGTGGGTGATAAAAATCATGCAGGACAATCATAATAGTATGCATTGAACAATCAGGCAGACATATAATAATGTATGAAAATAAATAAAAAATAGAAAAGAAAATATTACAGGAATTTAGTATAATATACAATACTTACAGTGGCAGGAAGACGTTAACAATCTACATCATGAATAAAGTGTTAGTAACTTCAAGAAAATAATATAATAAAGAAATAAATAAAGAAACAAAATAAAGGTTGTTAATTTAGTTGACCTCAGAAATTATACCACCGTCTAGGGTCGCTGATTTGTATGGATCTTGGAAAATTGAATATCGAACAAGCCTTGTAAAATTATGATTGTCGAAGGATTTGCGTCAAGTAAAAATAATATTCTTGTTTCTTGTTTTGTTTGAGTGTGCGTGCAACAAAGAACAACTTGGGAAAGTTGGGTGAATTAATTTTGTAGAATTCTCGTAGGTTGAGATGATGATTGATGAATATAGGTGACGGTGAAGTTTAGTGCAGGAGGTTTTGTTAGATGAATATGTGGAGGCGTTGACTTTTTGTTAGGAGTGTCGAGGATTTCTGTGAGGGAGATTAGAAAAGATTAGGCCGGGGGAGATTTGAGTATTTTTTGAGATGCTGCTGCCGTGTTGTATTATGAGGGTTAGGGGTAGGGGTGAAAGTTATTCGGATTAAATCCAAAATCATCCAATCCAATCCGAATTAGTAATACTGGATCGGATTCGATGTGTTCGGATTGGATTCGGATTGAAATTTTTGAAAAATTGAATTTTCGGATCGGATTGGATTGAGGGTAATTGGATCCAAAAATCCAATATAACCAAGTAGTAATATGCCTTGTATTATGTATCTGGATTGGGCTTAAGTGCTTAACTGAATTTTTTATAAAAAAAAGCCTAGTCCATACCCCAGTAGGCATAGCACTTCAACCCTTCCCCTAAAACCCTAACATCACTTAATTCCTCATTTCCTAAATCTACTAAAAAATGTTGTCTTAATTTATTTCATCGAAAAACTAAGTTTTAAAAAATCGAATTTTCGGATCGGATCCAATCTAGAGTATGAAAATCGGATTGGGTTGGATCGGATTCGAACTCTAATTGGTTTGGATTCGGATTGGAAAATTAAAATCCAAATTTTGTTCGAATTGGATTGGATTAGGCCCTAATCCAAACAGTACACCGAACTTTCACCCCTAGTTAGGGGTGATATATACTCCCTCCGTTTTCGTTTGTTGTTCCTATTTAGAATCGGGGAAGAAACCAATGCAACTCAAAAATAGGCAAAATTCTACTATATTAAATAAAATAAAATTAACTAAAATTAAAGATTCTTGCCCTTTTGAGTTATTATATGTTAGGCAACCAACAATATAAAAAGTTTGAGGGGTAAAAGAGTAAAAGTAACTAAAAACTAGTGTGAACACATTTATTGCTCTTTGAGTTATTCTATGTTAGACAACCAATTAGGCAAAAATTTGAGGGGTTAAAAGTAAAAAATGACTACTAAATAGTGTGAACACATTTATTGCAACATAAAGCCAATGATAAATTTAATTCATAAATTATATTATTTATGGAAAGATTCAAAATAGGAACAACATATTGAAATTTCTCAATGGGAAATACAGGAACAACAAAACAAAACGGAGGGAGTATAGGTTTAGGTAGTTGAGAAGCGATAGGTTTCCGAAAATAATTGGGTTTCTTAAAAGATTTTTATAAAATAGTTAGATAAAAATATTTAAAAAAAGATGATTTTTTATAAAAAGATATTTTTATTTACAAAACTAATTAATATAATTAATCTATTAATTAAATTGGGCTAGAAAAAGGGTTTTAAAAATTGGGTTTTCATAAAACTACTTTTTTAAAAGGTTTTCGAAGATGGGCTATTAAAAGAGTTAGAAAATGGTTTTGGGCTTAAAATATTCTATTTTAGACTCGTTCTTTATTCTTTTCTCGATCCAGACCAATTAGAGCGGGGTATTGGTCATTATAGGATACTAAATGAGGAGACACGATTATGTGTCTACAAGTATGTATTAAAATCTTTTAAGTATGTTCTAAGTTATTTCAAGTATGTTCTAAATTATTTTTAACATATTCTAAATTATTTCAAGTATGTTATACATGATTACAAGTACATTCTAAATTAATTCCAATAAAATTTTAAAACATGTACACCATTTTGTAGAGTATATACACTATATATCATATCATATATATTAACTTTTGGAACATATGTAATACTACATATGCAAAATCACAACGTGAGGCAAACTCATCTTATCTCATCTCAACAAGTTTTAAATTGCAACTTAGTAATAATTGATCATCATCATCTACCATATCAAATGACCAAACTCATGTATCATCAACACAACTATAGAAAATTTTTAGAACACAAATTTCAAAAGTTTAGAACATGAAATAACAAATTTTAGAACATGAAATGCAAAATTTTAGAACATGAAATTCAACCTAAATAAAATCGAACTTCATAAAATTTGATAAAGAATTCGTTAAACTTGGTAAGAATCTCTGTTGAATTCATGTAACTTTACTGATTTATATATATATAACTTTACTGAATTTTATCTTGAATTTGGTGGAGTTTATTTGAACAGAGAAAATGGGTATTCTTGAGTAGTGAAAATGGTCATCTTGAGAAAAGAGAACAAACATGAATTCACTCTAAATAAGTTGAATCTTTTATGAAAAATTTCATTGCACTTACGAAAAACTTGATTGAAGTTGAACTTGAAGCTTCAACTAAGTCTACTTGAGGAAAGAAAATGGGTATTCTTGAGGAGAAAGAATTAGTCTTCTAGAGGAGAGAGATATGAAATAAATTCGTAGATAATGAATGCGAGCTAAAAAGATTGAATTTCAGAACATTTAATGAAGAATTTAGTGAAATTTGTGAAGAACTTGGTTGAATTTGAGTTTGAAACTTTAATTGAGCTTTTTTTGAGAAGAAGACACAATTTAGAACATATCACTTAATTTATAGAACATAGGATGTGTTCTCACATAAAAAAGTGTGAAGCTGGGTAAACAAAAGGGTGGATTTTTTTTTCTTATTTTCTTTTATTTTCTCATCTTCTTTTGGCTGCAAAATGTTAATCTTCAACCCATTTCAACATATGGGTTTACTTTGGTTGGGCTTCAAAACTTTAGTATTGGACTTTAGTTAAAAGTCATATAGGAAAAATAGATGGGATTTTCTTATCAAATTTTTTAAGACTATAAATTACATTATAAGTTAACCATTACCATAATAATATTGTTTTTTAAATAATTAAAGTAAATATATTTTAGAAAATAACCTTAACCAAGACCATTTCGGAAAAATTTAAGTCACAATTAAACTAATAAATATAATTAGTAATTAATAAAACAAGATTAAAATTTGGAGTGTTACACTGTTTTGAGTTCCTCCAACTCCACGGTGCACCTTCTTTTTCTCGAATCTTCTCTAGATGTTCTTTTATGTCTTTTTTCATATATACTAGTTTTTGGACCCGTGCAAAAATACACGGGAATTTTTTGTTTAGTAAGAATGTTTATATACCAACCACATTAAAAACATATAAAAGATTCTCACATGTTCTTTCTCACAAATTAGTATTATTATACACTTTCTACCCGTGACTTTAGAAATTACCACATGATATTGGCTATGGCTGAAAACCAAACTTGGGAGATACAAATTCATATGTGATAGGGATATCTTTGACTTTTATTTATAGTCATTGCAAAACACAATCAAGGGAAATTTTGTTTCATTTGACAGAATGAGTGTCATACGGGGGTATAAAAACCATATTACTCCCCTTTCCTTGACATACTCAGGCCCCCTTTAAATGATTCTATAGGAAATGCCGAATATATGTTTTCTACTATAGCTGATATAGGATCATTTCCCTTTCCCCAGCTAAAAAATTAAGGTAATTGATTTTCTTGTTGTTGGCTCCTTGAGCCACCCCGTGTCCTTGCCACCGCCTAATTGGTGGTTTTTCCATCTTCTTTTATTCTCATTTTAGTAGTGTAGTCTCCTTTTATTGGGAGCCCCTTAGCTTGAACATGTCTATGACCTCGAAGATGAATTTTCGATTATCCATGTACCACAACTAACCAAAAGTAGTAGAAGAAATACACTACCCATTGGTACAAAATATAATTTATTTTTGTAGAAAATTAAATAATTCATAATTTACGTTAAAAAAATAAAAGTATAAGTAAAAGTAATATATAGTTATCATTTTTTTTCATTGTGTTGCAAAATACTAAAACAATGATTTTCCTAAGTTATATTGTAAAGTGACTTTGCATTTCGCTCTAATAGATAGTTAATGTAGTTGATTTTGTTAAGGTAAAATTTAAAATATAAAAATACCCTCACTTTATGATATGATTAAAAGTTACAATGAATTTCATAATGTTGTTTTAGTCCATTATTATTTTGTTGTCTCTCTTCTCTCTCTTATTTTTGTACCCTAACTTAACAGCCTAAAAGAGGCAATAAGATTTTTCCCAAATCCAAGCCCTCAATAAATTTATCTCTCAAACATTTCTTAATTTCTTTTGCATATCTCAGACATGCATGCTTTATATTTTAAAATGCAATTAAATTAGTAGATAACTGACCTTGTTTTAAAGTCAGTTCAGTATTTTTGAACAAACGCTTGGGATATCCTCAATTGAATACACAAAATTTTCATCATAAAATCTCCCTTTCTTACATTTGCTAATTATAATGAAGTTACACTATAAGTCCTTGGATGCAACGGTCACACCATAACTTATGGTGTAACAACCCAAATACCACAACTTTTTTGTTAAAAAACAAAAAAAAAACTCGAATGGCATCAGATAAACTTCACATCATCACTGGGCAACCATCACGTTGATACCCAAAGACCACTACTTTTTTGTAAAAAAAAAAAAACCAATGTTATACTATGATTCCGTAACCCCAAAAATATGACCGTGTTTAGGAATTCGGTAGTGTACATCTCATTCATTCAAAGGGTTTTTGTGTTCATTGGCTATTGTATCACGTCTTGATGGGAATACTTTGTTATACAATATATAAAAACTTCTAGGTATATTAATGTTGTGTTTTAAATTTGTTCTCGATATTGCAATTTGCATATTACATAACCTCATATAACAATTCTTTTTCAAATTAATATACCCCCGATTTATATACAGATAATTGAAGTGTATGAGGACCACTCAATAATCAATATGGTTATCAAAACTAATAAACAATTTCTATATTTTCTAAAATATACTTATTTTATTAGAAAGGAATTTTAGTGTTGTTTCTGTATCAACACCAAATTCACATTCTCTTATCCATAAGAATACAAAAAGAATATTGTGCACTCTTGGTTTTTTCTGGAATAGTCAAAGTACATGTTATCTTTATATAAAGGTGTGTACCTTGTGATCTTGGTCGAATTCTGTTGAGCTTTTCGAGCACAAAAGACTTTATCTTTTCACACGTTGATATATAGTCTACACCCTTTGTTGTATAATTGTCTTTTTCTTATCATCCCTCGAAATTGGTTATATAGTTGTTGTCATTGACAAATTTTACTTATTAAATTTAAATAGGGTATCGAGTTAATCACAAAGTTTGGTAATATTTGTTGCACATAAATTAATTAAAATTAGGATTAATAGTTTACATTGACATAGTATACCGAGTATTATATTCAGTTATTTTACGTAACTCTTAATTTGTCGCACATTTTTCTCAAGCATCTAAAAAAGGTTAAAATAACTATTGATATTCTTATCCTTTTGTATTGCCCTTGTTTTATCAAACTTCTTTTAATTCATCATTCAATGGCATCTAATATATTATAAGTAAAATGCTAAAATTTAAAAGCCTTTTAAATGGGATGGTATGGATAAAAAATACATAAAAAAATATTTTAGATTTTTAGACCCGTGCAAATTGCAAGAAAATTTTTGTTTTATAAATTTAAGATTTTAGAATGTTTATCCTAAAATCATGTTGTAAATATTAGCTTGTGATTTAAAGTCTTACAACGTGTATTGCAAATATTTTAAAACTATCTTATGATTCATGTGTTCCGTGGCTGATGTAGTTAATGTCATGGTGCATCATGTAAACTACAATTTTATTTTATTTTTTAAAAAGTTGATTGAAAAAGACTTTGCTCCACCTACTGCTTTCCTCAGAGGCTTAGATAATATCACAATTCGAACTACCAGTAGTACTCAGCCATACACCCGCTGCCATTGCAACTTTACACGGTCCTAGTCACCCCCCTTCTCTTTCTCTCTCTTGTTGCCATCATGCACCATCACTTCTCTCCGCCTCAGGCCACCCATTGGCCACCGATTATATATAATTTTATAATATTCTTATTTTTATTTGCCAAAGTTAACAGATATTTTTGTTTTTTTGGTTCCATAAGTTTAGCTCATCTTTAAAATAATCTTTTAGTTTTTTGTAACTTATCGTTCTTATTAAAAGAAAAGATATGATAGATTCTAAAGGTTGTTTTTCATAATTTTATACTTGATTATGGAATGGGAGTGTGAAGATAAAAAAAAAAGCAACAAAACATGAAATGCCGGCACAAAATTTTTCTAGAATGGATAGATAATGAAGCAACAAAATATGAATGATTCACCAAATGCATGCTGCAGAGATTTATACAATTGTAATAGCTTAATCAATGCCTCATATAATGTGATAGCCCTAATTTCAAACAGTTCTGATTTAGGCTAATTATATTTTATTAGCTTAATTAAGTGATAATATTTGTCAATCTAAAATATTATGAGAAATACGAATTTTATCTCTTGAATATAAATATTAGTTTTGCAATCATGTCCTAATTATCTATAAAATGAGTTTTCTAAATTTTGCTTAATTTTGTTTTGGGTTTTAATGAACCACTTTTTAAGTATTTGAGCTTCATGAAACCATATTATGTTATTACATCACTTCATTAAAGCCCAAACCCAATCCTTATTTTTCCTCACCAAATTCAGGCATTTTTTTTTTCTTTCCCGCTCTCATTCGTGTCTTGAGTTGTCAAGAGTGCTAAGCTTGAACCCTCCATATTTCATGAATAGAAGTTAGCAATGCAAGTCTAATATTTAGATTAATTACCTAAATCACCTACCAACAGTGATGGATCCAGGAATAGCAATGATCAAAATCTAACATTACAGCATTGAAATTCAAGATTAATTTTAGAAAAGGAAATTCTTGTACTAAGTTCTATAATCTAATAATCTATCTATATATATGACATACACCGACCAAAAAAAAAATGATCTTGATTATTTTTAAATAGAAATATATTTTGGAAAACCGCTATCAATTATAAGGATTCAAGATTATAAACGTATGTGTGCATATAGTCGAGCTAATATTGTTGAATATAATGTCAGACAATTTTTTTTCTAAAAAATGGTGCAATTAAATATTTTTGTTAATAATATATTATGATATGAATTATGTTAAGAAAATTATTATGTGAAAATCTATGCAATTGTTTGATACGTGAAAATCGTGGAAATTAACTTTAAATGTTGGGTGACAAAGACTACTCCCTCTGTATTCTTTTATTTTGCGCACTTAAAATCTTGACACCATTCACGATTAAAAAATCATCTAAATTCAATATATAAGAAAAAACTATAGTCGTGTGGGGTCTTATTAGTTATTGTTTGATTTATCTTAATTAGTACTTTATTAGTATTTAATCGTCATAATTTTTTCTAATATGTAATAAAAGATATTTAAGGTCAATGAAGTGAATTAGTAAACACGCATAGGAAAGAAGGCTTAATAAAAGAATAGAGATGGGGTAAATATTTTGTTAATTTTTTTCAAAACAAATCGTGTCATATATGTTAGAATATGTTATGATACGATTTATGTTTAAAAAATTACAAAGGTCTACAAAATTTACCTTTTGAAATTAGAGGTTAACTGCTATATATACAACAAAATATGCATAAATCACTTTCAATTTTGGGTAATAAGAAAATGTATCTGTATTTACGGGACTAATTTGGAAAAAATTGAGTACTACTATAGTTACGCATATCTCACGATATCATTTATTACAAATTTGTAAATAATCAATCTTTATTGGGTTTTTGAGATTTATGCATCCTAAATTTGAGATTTATGCATCCTAAGTATATAATGACCAATAGATAAAAAAAAATTCATATATAAAATTATGAGAAATACCAAAAAAAAAACATAATTAGCATAACAATTTGTACTACTTTTAACATCTCTCATAAATCTTTATACATTAATCCCACTATCAAAGAAGAAAATTAAAATTGGATAATGTTGATCAGAATATGATATCAGTGAATTGATAAAACTAAAGTCAACCTTATCAATGGTTGAGACTTGAGATGTACTCCATTTTCTCTACTGGTACTTGTTTCCATTTTCTCTCTCCTCTATCATCTCTCTTCTCTCTTCTCTCTTCTCTCTTCTCTCTTCTCTCTTCTCTTATCTCTTATATCCATTACAGTAGCTTGACCATTGTTCCACAGAAGTTCAAAACCAAAAATGTAAAAGTTGGTCTACAAATCTCGAGAATTAAACCTGAAAACTTGAAACCAAACCAAAAAGAACAGACCCAATATAGCTCGTTTTCTTCTGTTTTTTTCCAGCTACACCCATCAAAGTTGTTTTCTTTGTCTACGTAAATGAGATCTCAAAAATCCAAATTCCAGAATGAATAAAAAAAAAATGAAAAATCCACCATGAAATTTTGTGAAATCAAACGAATTAGCACTTTAGCAGCAAAGAAAGATGATGGAGATGGTAGTAGCCATTAGGATTTGAGACTGGTAGAAAATCAAAGGAGAGAAAAGATGGGTGATTGATGAAATTTAGGGGGAAAAAATATTCATATATGGCAATAATCGGATGGCTAGAACTGGGCAATACTGGTGGCAAAACTTAGTTTTCTAGGCAATTTTATTATTCATA
The DNA here is from genome assembly GCA_947648045.1 of Beta corolliflora. NCBI lineage: Eukaryota > Viridiplantae > Streptophyta > Magnoliopsida > Caryophyllales > Amaranthaceae > Beta > Beta corolliflora. The sequence continues at coordinate 58,027 of CANSZD010000559.1, read as the reverse complement.
TATGGCAAAATTTAGTTTCCTTTAATAATAATGATTTCCGTAATTTAGCTTTCCTAAAATATTACAATTAAAATCTCAATCAGAATGCATGATTGAAGGAGTAAAATCTCTTAACAATAGAAAGTTTTTTTGACGAATTTGATTGCCACGTGGACTATCTAGTTGAGCATTTCAACTATAGAGCATGCCACATGGACACAACTTTTCTAATTTCATGCCACGTGGCCTGAAGGATGTTCTTTTAGATATTTATATAGATTGTTTTTGCTGTCTTCTGCGGATCTTCACTCCACAAGGCACAAGTCAATTTAGTTACTTTTTTTTAATCAAATGGCACATGACCAACAGAATAAAGCCTATGTGGCTTTTTAAATAATATAATAATGAGTTTTTCTATAATATACCTCTCTGTGCTTTTAAAATTCATATAATGCACCTCAATGTTTTTTAATTCTACACCTGTACCCCTATGTTTTTTAAGTTTTCTACTACATGCTGCACCAGTGTGTATTAATGAAAACGGACGTTAAACATTTTTGAATTCCCACCCAAACCTCCCCATCCCCTCCACCCCGGCCCCCTCGCTCCCCCCCTCCACCGCCGCAGCTCCCAACCCCCTCCCCCTGCCGGCCCTGCCCCCCCTCCCCCCCTCTCCTCCACCGCATCCCCCCCCACCCCCTCCCCTTCGATTTCCCGCAACCCCCAACCCCCACCCCTCCCCTTCGATTTCCACGGCCCCCCATTTCCCACCCCCTCCCCTTCGATTTCCCGCATCCCCTTCGATTTCCCGTTGCCCCCACCCCCTCCCTTCGATTTCCGTTGCCCCCACCCCCTCCCCTTCGATTTCCCGCAGCCCCCATGATTGAATCTGGGTTGATTTTTATAAAAACATTGGTGGTTGTGGCGGTATGGTGGTTATGGGGGTGGAGGACTTGGCTGGGGGCGGTCATGGTGGTTGCGGAGGTGGAGGAGGGGGGTGGGGGCGGGCTAGGGGGCTGGCGGGGAGGGTTGAGAGAAGCCCGAAAATGCAAAGAGATAACGGTAAACGTTACGTTCATTTAACGTAGAGTGCTATGTAGAAAACTTAAAAAACACGAGTACAGTGTAGAATAAAAAACATTAGGGGTACATTATAGAATTAATAAAAACACAGGGGTATATCATAGAAAAACCCTATAATAATATTGGGCTTTGATTCGTTTAAGTCCGACTTGTAGTGAAATTTATTTTAAGGCTACAATTCTCTTTCCCTGTAAACAAATTGTAACATCCCTAAATTTCTCTCTTTTTGAAGAATATATTTTAATATAAAACCCTTTAGAAACTTGAGAAGATTACCGGTCATGTGATAACGTTAAAGGCTAAAATATTAACTACTAACTACTAATTTAACAATGCAACAGAAATAATAGAAATAACTTGTCTTTATTAATATATATAGCTTTATTGTTTCTACTATGACAATGGAAAATAGGAAATAAAATAACAACTATTAGACTATTTATTATTCCTCAATAGCTCCCCATGTGAAGTATGCATCCAATCAACTTGTAAATTCCCGCTTGCAAAAAATAAAGGTCATCACAAGGACAAAACCATAAAAAAACAAAAAAAAACATGTTAATAAAAATACTGAGTACATGTATAAGCGGAAATTTAAACACTTTATTTAAACATTCAGTTTTTTTTTATAAACCTTCATTGGATACTTGTAACACTTATATAGTATAAAGAATATAACTTTTACAAAAAAATCTTTACTTGCCTAGGTACCTTCTTAAAAGTGTGCTTGCACACCCCCAAAGTTTAGTATTCCTTAATGGCCTATTACGAGGGAACTAATACCTTGTCCACATGACTTATACAAAAAGTACATGGGTAAAAATATAATATCTACGGTTTTGCTTAATATATAACAAGTCGTTGCTTTTCTTTATAATTAGCAATCATAAAAGATCATATAACTAATAAAAATCCTTTGGAAATAATCCTCCTTTAAAAAGAATAATAATTCTTTAAAAAATTTAGCCAAGGCATAAATACAAGCAGTTAGCTCTTGAAATAAATATAATGATCACCATAAAAAGTATATGTATTGCAAAACACGTTTACCTATCACTGCTAGTGATGAGATTAAACAGAGTAAAGATCAATAATCAATCATGGGATCTTGCGGGCTGCGGCCAATATCCAAGTAGTATATCAGTACGGAAAGATTACTCGCAACATAGTATGACACTATCTTCGACTATGTTGAACTTAAAATTTTAGGTTGTTCATCTTAAACATGTATACATCTAGATCGATGGTGAACTTAACCTTAAAAACTAACATGATTCCAAAACGATTATAACATATTTATATTACTCATGAAGTTCATACTAAAACTCATAAATTTCATAATAAAACTCATAAAAACATGCACTTCAATCTAAAATAACAACCCTAAAACATGATACTACGCATACAAAATAATAATTAAAGATCTACATATACACACACCTTAATTAAAACTACTAAGGGATGACATAAAGGGTAGGCTAAGAGGGAGAAAGAGAGTTTAAACTTGAGAAAAGAGATTTATTTCTCAAATTTAATTTGGTGTGAAGAATATGAGCGGTGGAGGCTAGGACTCGGAACTAAAAGATGGGTTTTTGAGAAAAAATAAATAATTTGAGCTAAGATCCAACTATTTTTTTATGATCATCTAGCTAGGATTTGGGGAAAATATAAATTATCCCCTAAGAGAAATAATCTAGAAGCTTATATTAAACGAACGATAAAAATGAAAAGTAACAAACTTAGATACTAACTCACTGGCGTGAGTTTGCACCGAAGTCAATGCTTTATAACAATTTTCTTTTTCTTTTCCTTTTTTAAAAAAAAAATCTTTTTGTATTTATTTTAAAACACTTTTAATTTTATTTAAATAAACTACTTGGATTAGAATTAGTAAATTTAGGCCCAATACTTAATTTGAGCTAAAATGTATTTGAAAAACCCATAATTTATTATAAAAGCCAGTTTAAAAGTAACTACATGGCTCTCCATCTTGCCAGTAGAGACAACCTTTGACATGATGGAAAAAGTTCTTCAATATATCATAGTTAAAATCAATGCTAAAATTGCGTTCTCTTCACTGTATTTTTCCTGAACCTATGTAAACTTATTGAAACTTATTAGAAATTATGTGAACTTTATTGGAACTTCTTTGTACTAATATGTACTTATTGAAAATTATCGGACCTTATTTCATAAATATGTTGAAACTTATCTGAACTTACTGGAACTTAATTGAACTTATTTGATCTTGTGAAACTTATATGTAACTTACTTGGACTTATTAAATGAGAAACTAAAATTTCCTTAAGTCATCCACCCCATTGTAAGAGTTAAAAAATAACCCTCTCTCTAAAAACCTTCACCCTTTCTTTAAAAACCTAACCCTAAAAACCTAATCTACCCAGTGCCGCTCCAAAGCAGGCTCGCTGGTGGCCGGCCTAAGCGCGCGTTGCTTACCTAGCTGCCTGCGAGCTTGCTCCCGATCCATACTGTTGTTTAGGTGTTTTGACCGTTCTCCCTCCGATCCCCTGCTGTCGTTCACCTGTCGAATCATCTCCCCCTCCCGTATCTAATTTAGGTCAGTTAGTAGCGTAGGTTTCCCCGTCTTGTCGCGTCAGTGTTTGCGTCCGGTAGCTTCCCTTCCCCGTTCGTGAGTTCCCTCTCCCCCTTCCCCTCCTAGTTAGTAGCGTAGCTTTCCGTGTTCTCCCCCGCGTTGGTGAGTACTTTGTGCGTCTCCCCTCCCCACCTCTCCCCCTAGTGGTTTTCGTTGGTTGTCGAATGTCTCCCCTTCCCCGAGTGTCTAGTCGTTCCCAAGTTTAGTGTGTTCCCTTCCCCTTTCCCTATTCAATGTTTTTTTGTGGTTAGTTTTTGTTAGTTGGTTCGGCTGTGAGCCTTACCGCCTTTGTGCCGCCCCTGTTCGGTTTGTGGTGGCGTGGATGGTTCGATTGTGAAGCGCGGGTGCAGCTCATCTCGTGCAGATCCGCAGTCGAAGGTTACTTCCAGTTTTTTTGGTTAGTTCTGTAGTTTGGTTCAGTTATGGGTTCTGTTTCAATCTTAGTTTAGTTGTATCCAGATCCAATTATCCTTGCCATATGGTTTATGGTTATGCTAGGGTGCTGTTTAGTAGTACTAGGTGGACAATAGAAGGATCTTGGTTTCCTATGACAATGAATGATCTAGGAAACCCGATCTATAATGAAGATGCTCTTGGAGTTTGGTATAGTTTAGTTCAACAGCTTTAGGAGCTCGAAAGTTGGGTAAGATGAGAGACAATAATTCTCTATCTAGGATATAATTTATATAATCGTGGCTCAATCTTTTGGTTTCGGGATTGCAGAGTTGGATTTTCAGATCCAATCAATGGACGAATTCAATCAAGATAATTCGGCCCAAGTTCATGTGATGATTTTCGAAATCGTCACATATAAGAAAATGCATCTTGTGGGAGGCCCTCTAAATTAATTTGGGGCAAGTTTCGACCTCTACGCATTTTGAGTTTTCGCCTTGCAGGGTAAAACTCTGTGTACCCTTGAAGCAGGGTCAGAAGCCACCAAAGGATGAGGCTTCTTTGGTAGTTCAATCAGTAGGATCCCAGGAAGAAATTTATGCAAAAGAACTTTTTTTTTTATCATCTTGTGAACAAAGGATTCAGCAAGATGGAAGGCAGCAATCTACCTCCGAAGATCGTCTGGGTACAACGTCTCAACAGATTATCTCTCATTATATATTTTTTTTTTGGGGAAAAAAAAGGATTTCATTCATAAGGGATAGCCAAACGATACTTATAATCAAATTCTGAAAAATAAAAAATTCCAACACAAATATATAACACCTTAGAACTAGATACATCGCATATCTGATTAAAAATAGCCTTAATAAAAAAATTCATCTGAAGCAATACAATTTGTAAGGTCGCTCTGATTCGGCTTAACTTCCGTTGATGCATAGTCGTTTGGGTGAAAATACTTCTGTGGTCTTCTAGATTCTTACAATAAATAAGATTTTTAGATCTTACTCGTTCATCAGACGAACAAAAAAAGAAATTGAACACCCTAAAATAAATACCATCTTAAGGATGGGATATACTTATTGGAAGCAATTAAAGGAGTTTTTGGGGCTTACCATCGATACAGACACTAGTGGAAGCCCCTACAAAGATTCACAATTGTGGCCAAGAAGAAAAGAGATGAAAGAGAAAGAAGGTTAAAGAATGAAGGAAAAACCTTCAAAAGAAAAGAAAAATCTAGCGATGGAAGCTAGAAAAAACCCTACCAAGGAGAAACCCTAAAGAGAAAAATAACCCTCCCAATGAGAAACCCTAGAGGGAACCCCGGTTAGTCTCTCTCATTATATTAGGTCTTTTCCAACAAGACATATCACCCACACCCACCAAAACTCGCCCAAGATAAGGTTTATTTGGATTGGATTAGCAATCAGTTGTTTTTTCTTAGTAGGGAATGTAAGAGCAAGTGAAGCATAACGTAATGTCTGTTTGATTTATGTTTCATGTTTGGTTGTAATAGCATTAGGTTGTAATTTCGTTTCTTACTTAATGCAAATTTCCGCAACATAAAAAAAAAAAGAGAAAATCACCATAATAACTTTTATCTACGAAGAAAGGGCAAAAACATTCAAACAAAATAGGGAGTATAACAAAGATATAGATGCAAATATTTGATAATTCTCCAACCACCAGGCTCTTGTAATGAGCAAACAAACTAATGTATTGATCATTCAAATGAAAAAAGAGTTTGAAGGTGGGGATGAACATATCTTCTCAAAAAAAGGTATAATGCACTTGATTTTTTTTTTGTTGTTTTCCGTGATAATAGTCATCATAAATACTCTTTAGGATGTTGCCTTTTCTCTTCATCAATCTGATGGGTGGCCCCTTATTCCTATTGTTGATCTCTATTATATAAGCCAAGAGGGGAGCTATGATGTCCCTCTATAAAAGGACTTATATACCCCTAATTTAAAACATAAAAAAGCCTATTTAAAATTTCTCATTCATTTCCTGATTTACAATTATGCATAATAAGGAAAGTTGTAAAAAGAGAAAACTAACATAAAAAAGTTTAAGATTGCATTTAAAAGATTACTTATGATGAGAAAACTAATGTAACAAAGAAACTTTCCAACAATTGTAAAACAAAAAATACAAAGTTTTCTTTTACCTAAATATTCAATAACAATTACAAAGAACATAAATTAAAACTTCATAATATTACCGAGAAAAAAATAGTATAACTCATCTTTATATTTTTCGATTTCATAATTATCGTAGTCAATATGTTATTCAAGCGAAACAGTTAAATTTGATGAGAAAAAGTAAGTTGTAAGCATAGAACAACTTCTCTTATTATCTTCATTTTCAATCATATGTTTTGTAAAAATAAATTATAAGTACGAAGTACATGTGTTATTTTTTGCATTAATATTAATGTTATTTACGATTCCAAATGTTAGTATTAATTAAGACTAATATAGTAATATGTTGTCGCACGCATCGCGTGCATACGAGGCTAGTCTTAACTAGTCGATGTGTTCTATCATTGCTAACCTTCGGTGTGTGTATTATGGATCAAATTTGTAAGCTCTCGTTTATTTGGTGGCAGATTTGATTTTCCCAGAATAGATTTTGTTTTCACCAAAAAGGTTCTTCTCCTTTTAAGACTATTTCTTTATTAAGAATTTTGTTAAGAATTGGAATCATGCAATGGAGTCTGATTCTTGTTTGGATATTTTGTCTAAGTTGAATCAGTCTCAAAATGCTAGAGTTAGAAAAGGGAAAGAGGTGTGGTGGTCTCCCCCTCCTGGTTGATTATTATAAATTAAATTTTGATGGTTCTAAAATTAATTATGAGGATGCTTCCTTTGGGTTTATCATTCGGGATCATGGTGGGAATGTGGTGATCATGAGTGCTAAGTCTGTACTTCGAAAACTTCTATTTTGGCAACTGAAGCTTAGGGGATGCGTGAAGGTATTAGGGTTGCTCATTCTTTTAGGCGTAAAAAATGTTTGTATTGAGGGAGACAATTTGGTAGTTATTAACTCTCTTAATTAGGAAAAGTTGGAAGGTGCCTTAGGAACTTTACAATTTTGTTTGTGATGCAGCAGATGCAGGTTTTGATATAAGTGAGTTTTCTAGTGTTACTTACAACCACTGCTTTAGTGAGGCTAACCAAGCAGCGAATTTTTGGACACATAAGGGTAACTCATATCCTACTCTTCATCAATGGTTCGAGATTGATGATCCGGTGTCCCTTTCTATTATCCGTAAGAGCGTGTTAGGTTGGTCCACTGGGTCTACCATATATCTTTCTCTTATTTTTAGTCTCCTTTTCTCAACCTTTTTTTTTTTTTACTTTTCTTTAGTTTAATTCTCTTACCGTTTGTATTTTTTTTCTTGGTCTATATGCAAAAGCAATTAAGCATATTCCAAATAAAAATTAAAAAGACCAAAAGAAGTATGTGTAACCAAGCCTAAATTTGACTTTTACTATTGGTCTATTGCAATTTACAAAACGCTTTGACTATTTTATATTCTACATCATATGTCTAAGGGTCTGTTCTATTCGGCATAAAACAACTGAATTGAACTGAACTGAATTGAATTGAACTAAACCGAACTGAATTGAACTGAATTGAACTGAACTGAACTGAACTGAATTGAATTGAACTGAACTGAACTGAATTGAATTGAACTGAATTAAACTATAACTAATTAATAGTAATGATAATAATTTAGTAACTGAACTAAATTGAACTGAACTGAACTGAAAATAAGCTGGGGAGAACAGGCCCTAATTTTAGCCAACATAAACATGAATATCATTACATACATATATGTGGAGTCAAAAATAAATTGGCTAACTTCTTAAAATTTTATTAAAAAAATGAATTAATTTTTTTTGGGCACCCTTTCGGGAACTCCGTGGCAAGAAAAATTCCCTCTAAACTGCCCTCGCACAGAGACACTCACCCACAAGCTCAACAAGTTCCAAATTCCCCCAACAACATTGAAATTTTTACTTCCACCAAGATTTGAACCTTGGTCTCCCATGTGGGAGATAAGAAGTCAGGCCCAGCCTTGAGCCTAGGTGAGGAGTGCAGCCGCCTAGGGCCCAAGGCCACCGTGATAGACTAATAGTTCGGTATATCAAGAAGAAAGAAATCAAATTTTAACTGTTCACTTCCTTAATTATCGGTAATAGAGAATCACATATGACAATAAAGTAGAATTCAAGTATGCTTCTTCCTTCCCAAAATACAATTTCCAAGTTTTAATTTTCAATATCAATTTATTATGCCGATAAAAAAAATTAACAATGCAATGGAAGGAAAATGTCAATTACCGTCATTGATCAAAGTAATTGAAAACTGAAATAAAGTACAATCTATCAATTGAAGAATCCCTCAAAGAAAAAAATCAATTGAAGAGTTTATCTCTTCTAAAACTTGGGTATTGTTTCATCTGAATTTTCTTCGTCGGTGGGTTGCATCGACTTCTGTTTCATGGTGGCTAAACTCTCTCACCTCTCTTCTTTGTGAATTTCCCAGGTGTTTCTCACTTCTCTATCTTTTTTTCTTATTAAATTATAGGAAAATTTGCCAAAAAAAAACACTTTTACGAGTTCATTTTTGCGAAAAAAAACCTTATAAAGCATTTTTTACGAAAAAAAACCAAAATCAAAATTATTTTGCGAAAACAAACCTAAGACCATTTTCCGACGTTGACCATCTCAATTCCGGCGTTGACCACCACCTAGCCACCACTACCACCACCTGTCGCTAGCACCCACCCACCCCAGCCCCCCACTTCACCCCCCACCCCGGCCCCCCACCACCCGCAGCCCCACCCCAACCCCACCAACGGCCCCCCAACCCCTCCCTCCACACCCTCGGGCGCAACCACCCACCCCCCTTCGCCCCTACCCTCTCTCATCTCCCTTATTCCCTCCTTCACTCCCTCTCCCTCTCCCTTCGTCCATTCCCTCCTTCACTCCCTCTCCTCTCCCTTCGTCCATTCCCCCCCTCCGCAACCCCCTCCCCCGCAGCTCCCCCCTCCCACCCACCAAGGTTTTTCCTACGCCCCTAAAGCATAAAGATAGGAGAGAGAAAGAGAGAGTAGTAGATAACGAAAATGGGGTTGGGAGGCTGCGGAGGGGGTTCCGGGTGGCGCATCGATGGGGGATGGACGAAGGGAGAGGAGAGGGGGAGAGCCGCCGCCCGAGGGGGTGGAGGGAGGGGGGTTCTAGGTGGCGCAACGGTTGGGGGGTTTCGGGTGGGCGCAGTGGTTGGGGTGGGGATGGACGAAGGGAGAGGAGAGGAGAGGGGGGGAGGGGTGAGGGAGGGAAGAATGGAGAGGAGAGAGGGTAGGGGCGAAGGGGGGTGGGGGTGCCGCCCGAGGGGGTGGAGGGAGGGTGGGGGGGCCGGTGGTAGTGGTGGCTAGGTTTCATCTTGCAAAAATAATTTTGATTTTGGTTTGTTTTCGCAAAATAATTTTGATTTTGGTTTGTTTTCGCAAAAAATGTTTTATAAGGTTTTTTTTCGCAAAAATGAACTCGTAAAAGGTTTTTTTTGGCAAATTTTCCTAAATTATAATATATAATAGAAGTGTAACACACTTTATGCTATATAGCAGGCCTCTAGGAGCATATTATAGTGTTGACCTGTTGGGTAATTGTTTTGCTAGATTAAGTATGCTTTGCAATTTTTTCTTTAGTGTGTGCTTTGGAATGGTTTAATAATAAAATAACATACTCTCGAACTAGTTTATATTTATAAGATGCCCTATATTTACTTGTCATATTGAGATTTTTTTCATTTTCACTTGAGAAATTTACTTGTAGAACTAGTAAATGAATGTATATAGTTTTGAACTATTAGTCCACGAGTGAATTTTAGGTTTGTGTTGTGTAAGATGTTGCCTAAAAGCATCTATGTTAAAGTCGATGACAGGAAAAAGAAAGATTAAACACTTTCAAGTGCTGAAAAAATTTACAATAATTTATTACTCTGTCTTTCACTATATATTAAAGATTTTAAGTATGTTTTTTTTATAAGGGGCTCTCATCTCTAGTTTTGCCTAGGGCCCATAAAATGTCAAGATTGACCCTGTAAGAAGCCATACCATTGGATTGATTTGGTATTCTTTGATTAATAACCTCGTATAGTTGTATAGATACTTTCAGTCCACATTAGATGATCAAAACTAAGTAATAGAGACAAAACAAATTCAACATGAAATTTTTTAGTTGAAACCAACAATTTCTAGAGACTGCAAAATATTTAATTTATACCCAAAATGTACTCTATATATTTACATGTTCTTTTTATCATATATATTTACATGCCGATATCACAGACTTGGACAACCGTCATTACCTTTTCTTCTTTTGGCATTGTAAAGTCGTATCTCTTCCTCTTGAAGTGTTTCCTTATCAACTAATATCAAATCTTCCACTTTCTTCTTTCCTTTTCTAGTAACATAATTATCTTCTAAGACTTCATTACCCTTTCTTCCTTTACCATTGTTAAGTCGTATCTTTTCCTCTTGAAGTATTTCCATGTCAACTAATATCAAATGTTTCTGTTTCTTCGTCCCTTTGTTAGTAACATAATCATCTTCCAAGACTTCACTAGTAGATGTTGAAGGCTTCTCTTGTGGATCATTCATATTTTGATTTCTTCCGAGAAAATTGCGTTTAATAAAATTTAAAAATTCATCCATTGGTAATCTCATTCTCGTCTTATTTAACTTCCGCAGATGGATGATGAGCTTCAAGCACAAAGGAAAAAAAAAGGTACATTAGTACTTAAGACTTTTATGCTATAGACACCATCATTAATTAACAAATTAGCAATATTGGACGTAGTTTTTCATCTTCAACAACACATAGTATACTCCTCCTAATTTTACATAGAGCAAAGAGCCAAAGATAATATTAGTACAAGAACTATTTAATCAACGCAAACTTTCATATACTCCCTCCGTCTCTTTTTAATCAACACACTTTCCTTTTTGTCCTATCTACTTTCTCCTCTTTTTCCACCCATGACATCCACTTTTTAATATTTTAACCTACTTTTTAGTTTTTCTCTCACACTTTTCAGTTTCTCTCTCCACCTTTTCAGTTAGTGGTCGTGTGGTTTACATGGGAAGTCAAAATTCCCATGAAATTGCAATTCATATGAAATAAATTACTTAATCAAATTCATGGAAAATTGGTTAAATTGTTTGGTTGACAATGGGGGAATTAAATTCCCATGGGAAATTCTACTTACCTAGGGGATCTAAGTAAGTAACTTCTTCCATTTTGCGAGAACTCAAAATTCCTAGGAATTTCTAATTCCTTCATTTTGCTATTTTGTTGTCAACCAAACAACTCACCAAATTTTCAATTCCTAGAAATTTCTATTTCTCATGTTTTTTCAATATCAACCAAACAACCACTTATACTTTTGTACTTTCTCCATGGTTCTCCCCCAAATTAAAGTAAGTAAATTAAAAAGAAACGGAGGGAGTAGTAATTAAAAATTTAAATGCATGCCAAATTGTTAATAAATTTATTCAGCTAATTTTACAAAACATGGAGAGAAGAAAATGACATATGTTGTACAACTTTTTGGTGCATATAAGTTATATAACCTACAAAATAAAGAAGAAAAAAAAAAGCAAAGATTGTGTACTCACTCGCTTAAAATATCCATAGCTCCAACAGTTTGCTTGGAGAGAGTACTCCTCAATTATGCAACTATGAAGTTATGTAACATGAGAATCATGTATAACTACGTACAAATATAGGTATTTTTACCGTCAAAAAAATAAGAATAAAATTATTTGATCTTCGAGCCCATCCTAATATACTTTATGGATTCACTAGGCTAAGATAATTAAACTGGTTTGGTGGACAAGATGAACAAAATAATGATTAAATCGTTGGGAAAGCAATTACACTGACAATGAGATTTTTCACAGTAAATTTTCTCGTATGAGTTGAAAACCATTATATAGTAATAAAAAAGATAAAGAGAGAGAAAGAGTATTGATACCTTTTTTCACAGTAAATTTTCTCGTATGAGTTGAAAACCCTAGAGTTCGTTTAACCAAAGTCAAATTTGAGAGAGAAAAAGAGTATTGTTACCATTTGTTTTTCCTCTTTACTTGTAATGTAATGGATATATATATATATATATATATATATATATATATATATATATATATATATATATATATATATATATATATATATATATATATACTATATGTCAAGTAACAAAAGGTTTGAAAAGCCTAATCTAACTCAAATTTGGTTTTGGATTTCAGTTTCCATATCCATAAGTTTTCATACTTGAACTCGGTATTCTATTTCAACTTTAACTCCATTTATTTCCAGAGATAGATTAAGGAGTATAGTGCTTTTGGAAATAGTTTCTAACCAACATATTACGTAAATACTTACCTTTACTGGGAAGTGGGATCTACTCATATCTTTTTTTTTCTGAAATAATTAGTTACTCCATATGAATAATTAACCAACAAGTAACAATTCCCTCTGCAAAATCTATTATTTTTTGTACCCTATCTATCTCCTTGCAGTACATTTATGACTTCTATTTTATTTATACTCCTTATTGCTCCCTTTGTTCGACGATAGATCATAATATTGAGCGGGAACGAAAGTGATGCATAATTTTGACTATAAATTAGCAAAAATTGTAATATTGATTAACCAACAACAATTAAAAAAATGATATTTATCTTTACAAAATAATAGTTAAATATGATCAAAGTTGATATTCAAATAATGTAAAAAAGTCAATATAATACATCTAATAAGAAACAACGGAGGCTTTCAAATTCAAATAAGTTCAAAAGTTCTCCATACTTAAAGTCAATGGAAACGAATAACATATGAAGTACTTACTTTGCAAATCCAGAATGGCATCATCCAGCTGATTTTTCTGAGCCTTGAGATATTATAAATTGTCCTTGTGCTGTTTCATTTTACTCCCAATATTTTCTACAATTCATTAATTAATCATCCCTGCAATTTCTGCACAGCAACCATAATCAGAAAAATATTGGACATCATTAACTCCTTAACACTACAGTTTGACAAATGACAATGATTATAAGATACAATGAGTCAACTTAATTTCTATCTTCTCAATGATAAGCATATTGTCAAAGGTAGAACGAAGATTTTTTACAAGTGGTGCGGAAAAAGATGGGTAAAAGTCCATAAAATAAAATATTATCCAATGAATATGTACTGATGTACATATATGGTAAAGGATAAATATGATGAACAAACTCTATTAAGAATGCTTCTCATCTAAAACGTGTACAGCACAATTTACAACACAATTTTATCTTCGTTAGTTCTTCATTTTCTGTGGTATATTCATTATCATTTGTTAAGCTTATCCTTTAGTTTTTATAGGAGTATACTTCATTACTTTGTATCAAGTGTAAATTCTATTTAAAGGATTTGATTCTCAGTAAATGTACTCAATCAAATATATAAACTTACATATATGAAACACCAAACACCAAACACCAACTTTAGCTAGCTCATCCACCATAATGAGAGACAAACTCACTTTGAGAAGGTACAAGCTAGCTCACCGCTGCAGGCTGAATTATTGGCCATTTGGAGGACTGATTCCGAGGAAGTAGTCCTCCACCTGAGATGTACGGGAGCTTGTTAACGCGATCCAATCATTAGCATTATCATTACCTTTGTAAGAAAGTTTCTATAAAGGAGGTTCAGGAGGTACACCTTCTTGCGATTCAAGGCAAGAGGGGTCTCTAGCCTTTTTCTTGTTTGCATAAGGAAGTGTTCCGTTTGGTACTTCATTCCCAACATTTACAAAAGAGTTATTTGGTTCTACACGATTTAATTTAGAGCTGCAACATCTTGGACATCTAGCGTCTTGCCAAAGACTTTACCCCAAAAGATGGGATTAAGGAAGATAATTCAACCATCTTAAATTTTGCTAAATGCAAACAAATTGCTGGTGAGAGACCTAGCCACTATCCTCAAACACACAAAGACATTGTTATCCATGACAGTGGCTTCAACAAATAGTCACAACTCATATTAGTCAGTTGTTGAATCCCCTCCCCCGATTTTGATATTGTTTTCTAGTAAATGATCTATGTGCATGGGATAATTGATATATGGATTTGAAGTTGGCGATGTCAAGATAATGTTCATGTGCTTAGATTCATGAACCATGCAACATGATGTTATGAACTTTGCCATATGCCTAATTGAAGTATATTATGCATGTTCAAGATCTTGGAAGTTCAAGTGTATATATGTACATATTATGATCCATGATTTCTAATGCATATGTGAATGTATGATGGATGGACAAGGTGGATGTGAGACAAACCCTGGACAGAGATGATGGACAAATTAAATCAATTAAAGGATTTAATTTAAGAGGTGAAAATAAGTGTGTGAAATTCAGAGTTTAACTGATTCTGCGGAATTAAAATGGTTAAGTATTGAGTGCAAAGGCTACACATACACTGGTTGTATGTGAGCAACACATACACTAGGTGTATGTGTTACTACTAAAATTATACCTTGTGTATGTGTTATTACTAAAATATATAATATTACTAAAAATATTACAAACTTACAATATTTCGACAGATAATTTTGTTTTTAATGATTTGTTCTTTATCTTTGTTTAACAAATCCGTTTTATGAAATTTTCTTTGTTTAGATTTGTATGAATCCTTTGTTTAAAACTAAGAAAAAGAATTGTAATTTTTTTTCGTCAGATTATTCATATATTAGCTTCATCTTATTCATCTTCACCATTTTTCTACTATTGATTTTCTACAAAATTTTCCTGTCGTTTTCAATTATTTAATTTGTTTGTACAAAGATAATGTTATATTTTCATCCCTACCATGTAATAAAATTCAATTCAAAATATAGTATTTCAATCCTTTATGTATTAATTATTATGTAAATTCAAATATCGTTGAATAACAAAACAGGTTCAAATGATTGTAAGTTTATAATTTTTTTAGTTACAGTATACATTTTAGTAGTGACACAAACAAAAGGTATACATTTGCTCTGTTTGGTAACACTACCTGAAATGTAGTGAAACGATAAAGTAATTGGCCCGATAAAGGTATAGCTAAAACCGATAAGGTCTTTGGCCCGACAAGGTAGTTGATTAGTTTAACTGTTTGGCAGAATTAGTTACATAAGTTGATTAATTGTTTAAATTGTGTAATTTTTTATTATATTATATTTGAACACTATTTTTTTTTCTTAGAAGTGAGAAGTTACCCCCCTCGAAGTTTCTACATATAAACAAGCTAATAAATGGTAGGTCTCTTTTGCTGAAAATGCTGATTCTCCATGCCAACTAATCATACTCTGTTATTAAAAAAAAATCTAAGTGGGAACCTTATTAAGTTCATTCTACTAACCTAAGAACAAAACTGATGCAAGACCTACAGAAAGTAAGAGGAAGATCAATGACAGCAAAGTAGAAATCTTCCGCTGAGAAACCTTCACAATCTTCCCAGTTTGACTTGGACCTCCATGGAACATTTAAAAGAGAAGCCTAATCACACAAAGAATTCCTTTACCTGATTTGAGAAAAGATGCAGTAAATTTGAGAAAAGATGAAGTAGAAGGATCCCAGGACTGCAGTAGCGAAGCAGTATGAGAGAATGACAGAAAATTTTAAAATTTGAGATAAGTTAAAAAGATCTTCGAAGATTTTAGGTACCTGATTTTGAAACGTTATTATTTTTACCTTGTCAATTTCAGTCACTTTAGCGCCTGAAATTTTACTTTAGATAATTCCCAAACACCACTAATTCATTTTAGCACCTAAATGTTTTAGGAACTTATCATTTTAGGCACCTAAAATACCTCCCCAAACAGAGCCATTTTAGTAGTAACACATACATCCAGTGTAAGTGTGGCCCACATACATGAGTGTATGTGTATCATCTCTCAAGTATTGAGGGATTTGATTAATCTAAAGAGGTGGAAATAAGTTAAGTGTGAATTTTAGGGCTTAATCAATTCTGCGTAATTAAAATGGTTAACTGGAGTAATGTTGGACTAAAGTTTATTATACTTGACCCTCAAAAAGAAGATCATATAATAAAATTTTACGAACTTGGAACCAAAAGTTGGTGGAAAATCTAGAAACTAACAAATTAAAACTTCAAAAATGAAATGAAAGATGTGAAATTTTAAAGAAAGAAGCAGAATGATAATATTACGGGGATTTTGTTTATTTATTATTTATTATCATCTTCATCATCACGATTATTATTATTGTTGTTGTTGTTGTTATTATTATTATTATGTGCAGTCAATTTTATTCAGTACACTTAAGTTTTGTTCAGCTTATTTTAGCTTAAAAGAATAGGGATTTTGTAAAATATAATTAGGGCTCGAAAGAGTTGAGTATTCTCATTAGGTTATTACGATATATAATCTTACTTGCGTGACTTGGTTCACGTTAATATTAGTGTCACGAAAGGCGCAGACGTATCATTTCTTATATAACAATCCACTATATCATTCGGGGATCCCACTATATCATGCAGAATCCCACTATATCATACAGAAATATATTATATCATCATGCAAAAACTACATCATTTAAAAACAATCTATATCATTAAGAAACCCAATATATCATGAAGAAATTCACTATATCATTCATAAACATATTATATCATGCAAAAACTACATCATTTCTCAATAATCCACTACATCATTCAGACATTCACTATATCATGCAGAAACTCGCTATATTATTGAGACACTCATTATATCATGTAGAAACTACATCTTTCTATATGTTAAAGCACGGGTACGATATATACTACACAACCTACATTTTCCGCATGTTAAAACATTAAAATTAGATCCTCCACTATATTGCATATAATTTCACTATATGTTTTTCGTTAATAAAATCCACTATATTGTATATAAGTTCACTATATCTCTATAAAAATCACTATTATATATGAAGTTAATATCAATTACCAACCCGGTGCACACTAAGTTAGTGTGCACTGGGTCCATTTAAGTTTTTATTTATTTTAATCCGTCTTACGTGGACCCGGTTCACAATAAAAATAGTGTGGACCAAGCCTAGACACGTGCCCCACTATAAACTAGTCACTCCCGCTTCCAAAATTCGCGCGATTTTCTCTCTCTTCAATAAGATTCTCTCGCCCTAAAATTTTAACAAAAACAGTTGTTCAGAACAAACATACACTATATCATTTTAAAATACACTATATCATGTCAAAAGACACTATCATGTCAAACACTATAACGATCGATTATTATAATTTTGTGTAATATACAAATAAACTACACTATAACATTTTAAAATACACTATATCATGTCAAAACACACTATATCATGCAACACTATCATGTCAAAAAACACAGCAAAACACTATCATGTCAAAATACACTACATCATTTCAAAATATACTATATCATGTCAATATACACTATAACATGCAACACTATCATGCCAAAAAACTCAAAGAAAACACTATCATTTTAAAATACACTATATCATTTTAAAATACACTATATTATTTCAAAATACACTATATTATTTCAAAAATACACTATCAGGAAAGTGAAGTTATCATAGGAGAGAGAAGTTATCAGGAGAGAGAATAGAGCGAAAGACTGAACGCGGTAAAAACGGAAAGTTGTAATCATTAAAACTCACGTGAGATGGATAAGGTGCACACTAAGTTAGTGTGTACCGGGTTCATATTAGTTTTTTTATTGATATGGATCTTTACTAAACTTTTACGATATTCTAACTATATATAAGTTTATTTGATTTGAATCTATTAATATATGTTTTGATATGGAATTGTAAAATTATATTTCTAGGTGATATGGAAACTTCGAAATAAGGCAACGTAAATACTCCCTCCGTTTCTTTTTTTAATTGTTACACTTTGACATTTACACTATTCACAAATTGCACTTTGACTCTCTTTGTGATTTATACGTGAATAGAAACATAGTCATGTGGGATCTTGTTAGATTCGTCTTAGTATGTATTTTATTAATATATACTTTTTATAATTTTTACAAATACAAAACTAGAGATATATATCTTCAAAGTTTTGCATTGGCATGCGTGAAAAGTGTAAGTGTAACAATTAAAAAGAAACGGAGGGAGTATAGCCTAACGTTATCCAATTGAAGGGGTAAAGAGTAGAGATTCGTGAGGTGGTTGATTAATTGTAAATCTTTTATGTCCTTCGTTTCTTAAAGATCCTTCCACTTTCACTTTTTACGTATGTAAATAAAATTTTTTAAGGAATAATATCTCTAATTATGTATTTGTAAAAATCACAAAAAGTACATACTTCCTCCGTTCTGTTTTAAATGAAACGTTTGCTTTTTTACGCAACCCAACACGCTTCTTTAATCATTAAGAACTTTAGTTGTGCATGCGTAAAAAATATAAAAAAGTTATAATTTGATAGTATGCATCGAGACGAATCTAACAAGATCCCACTTGACTATGTTTTTCTTTATATAATGGCGATAAATTGGAGTCAAAATTGATCAATGAATAGTGTCATTTCACCCAATGTTTTATTTAAAACAGAACGGATGAAGTATTTATAAAATATATATTAAGATGAATTTAACACGATCTCGTATGATTATATTTTTTTACATATAAATTACAAATGATGGTCAAAATTATAAATAATAAAAAACATGAGGGAGAATTTTTAGAAATGAGAGAATATCAAAGTCTGGCATAGTGGCATTTCTTCCCGAAACGAAAAAGAGGAATGAGTTTCTAGACTGTTCGAAATGACCCAGGCATATCCTCATTTGTATTTTTATATTTCACACATCAGGTCAGAAAGTTGGACAAGAATACAATTTAAGTAATAGATTATTGCATTAATACATGCTCCGTCTTTTAAACCTTTACTTGTTTATTCTGTTTACTCCTTTATTTTTTTCTTTAACTTATTTTGTAAATATCATATAATATAGTATTTATTTCTTATTTTTAAGATTTCATACAATTGAGTGATCCTTGGGTTGCCAACCCTCTTCTTAACACTGAATTTTCATTGGTTAGGCATACATTAAAACATTATTTTTATGTCATTTTTCCCCTCAATTCATTATATACATATCAATATATTATTCTAATGTGTCTAAGAGGGTTGGCAACCCTGAGGGTTACTCAAACATTCTCCATCCTACATGAGTATGTTTTTTTTTGGTATATATTAATGAGAATATTTGGTCAAAGATTTTAAATTTTGACCTCAAAAAAAGAAACCAAGACTATATTATGGAGACGGAGGGAGCATTTTCTAATTTTGAAATGAGGAATTTGTAAAATAATAAGACTGTAACTCTTTTTTTTTTTTTTGGGTGAAGTAAGACTGTAACTCTATTTGTTGCTAAAGTGGTGTAATCTTATTGGTTAATTTTGGTTTATTTGCATTCATGCAAATTTTAGAAAGAGAGAGTCCACTTCACAAAACTAAGGTTTTCACATTAATAAAGTGACATTAGCATGTGTTGTCAAGCGCTATACATTATAACTTCAACCTTCTTCCTTATCGGTAGATATTTAATGCTCATGTTAATTTCAATATACTTTTGATTATTTTTAGCCATAGTAAAAAAAAAAAAGAGAAAGCAATCACTATATTATCCGAGGGATGGAATAAGAGACTACATCGGAAAACTACTACTCCCTTCGTAACACATTACTTGCAACAATTGGACTAGGGGGATTTCCTAGGCAAAATTTGGTAAGTATGGGTAAAAGAGATTAATTATGAAAAAGTAGAAGAGAGAAATCACATGGGTTGAGGAAAGAAAAAGTAGGAGAGAGAAATCATTCTCTTCGGCGTAAAACAACTAAACCGAATTGACCGGGCGGACGGGCCGAATTAAATTATAACTAATTAATAGTAATGATTATCATTTAGGAGAATCGAACGAACGAGTGAATGCGAAAATAAATTGGGGAGAAACAGAACCCTAATTATGAAAAAGTATGAGAGAGAAATCACATAGATGAGATATTTTACATGCTAAATTTTGCCATATATGAAAAGTTTCAAATTGTTGCAAGTAATTTACACCGACAAATGTTTCAACTTTCAAGTAATGTATTACGTAGGGGTACAAGTAGAAGTAGTTACTACATTTATAGTAGTTGTCCAAGGATCCTACTTTCATCTCAAACATCTTTTCCTATCACTGGTTCACTGTAGCACCCACTCTCTCTCTCTCTCTCTTCTAACACCAACTCAAAAATGGCGGAACTTCAACTTTTGCTCTTGCTCCTGCTAACTTTGCATTCTTCTCTGCTACTTATACCCTCTGCTCAAGCTGAAATCGTTTTTGAAGAGAGATTTGATCGTGAGCAATATACTTATTTCTTCAGATTTTTATTCTAATTTTTGTGTAGAATTTTACTTTGCAAATTTATATTCTTTGGAGTAGTTCTTAATACTCAATACTGTCCCCTTTTTTTATCTCATCATCTTCTTTGTGCAATCCCTTTATACTATTATGATGTTATCTTGACTGAATGAATTATTTTTGTTTTTTCTTATACTGGGTATCCTGCAATTTCTTTGGTGCAATTTGAAGTGTTTCTTGTTATATTAATTGCTTAGTGAGTTAGCTTGTTTGATATTATAAAATGGGTATTTTCTGAATTAGTGTATGGTGTTGTTAATTTTTGGTTAAGAGAAGATGGATGGAGAGATCGTTGGGTTGTATCAGATTGGAAAAGGAGTGAAGGAAAGGCTGGTATTTTTAAGCATACAGCTGGTAAATGGGCTGGAGATCCTGATGATAAAGGTAATCTGTTGCTTTGTTATGTGATTGTTTTTATCAATTGACTTTTAGTATTGAATATTCATTTGGTACATGTAAATTGGTTCTATTGATTTTTCAAGTGACATACTAGAAAGAGTTCATGGAATTGATTTTGTGATGATCGCGTAGCGAGGAACTCGGTTGCCCATATCTGTCTGTATGGGTTAAAGAAAATAATGTCTTTGCATTTTGCTGTAGTGTTCTGTCATCTAGTTGATTGGATTATGGATTTAGGGGTAAATGGTTTCTCCTATGTGTGGTGAATTTTGTGCTTTTCAGTCTGATTTTGTGGATGACATACCAATGCTTGAATCTATGAAATATGAAAGAAGAGATTGTGTTTCAATCTGTGTTTTTTTTTTTTTTTTTTTTTTTTTTTGAAAAAGAGAAGTTCAAATGCTATTCTATAATAAGCACTTCTGTTGATCATTGGTGAGATTATGTCAAAGCGACTGAATGCATATATGTATGACGTGGAATGGAGAAAGAGTGATGTTTACCTGCTTGATACTCCTGGAAGAACAGCGATCACCGAGTTCGAAATTGGCTATAGATAGGGTATAAAGTGGTTTTAAAATAAGCAACTATATTCTAGAAGAACAATGACCACCTGCTTGATTTTATGTAAGCATCAGTAATAACTAAATCCAATATATGAAGACTACCTAGATTGGAAGAACACAGAATTGGAACTGTCCAGCCCTGAGACTTACCTTCTTCTAGGACTCCAGACTTCTACCTCTAAGGAACCTGATTGTTGGCATCCTCCAAAGTACTTTAATATTTTCTTATTAAGCATACTTTAGTAGCTGTGTATTCATTGCAAAGATTATGTCAATCGTGCAGGTATCCAGACTCATAATGATGCAAAGCATTTTGCTATATCGGCAAAAATTCCTGAGTTCAGTAACAAGAATAGAACTCTTGTTGTCCAATACTCGGTGAAATTTGAACAGGATATTGAGTGTGGGGGAGGCTACATGAAGCTTCTTTCTGGTTATGTGAATCAAAAGAAATTTGGTGGGGATACACCATACAGGTTTGTTAATTATCTACCTTAACCAGCCATCTGAGTTGGATAATTATAACTTTTGAAAAGCATCAGGCTGTCAACCCAACAACCTGTAATGAAAATTTAGTGATTTGCTTGCTTACATAATTGAAACTTCTGCTGGGATATAATCTAAATATTGGAGGGCTGTGTGGAATTGAAGCAAAATACAGGGAGAAAGAAAAGATAATGCAGAGGTCACTGTATTTGTTTTTTTGTCCTCTACTCTTAATAATTTTAAAAAAATATATATATAAGGGTACTGTAGTGATGGTAAAAAGAAGTGGCAATTTTGAACAAGATAGGAGAACAGGCCTGTACATGATAGGAAATTAGTGTGTGGCGTTACAAATGTGACACAAGCAGATTTAGCGTGTAACAAACGCAATACAAGATAATTTTCACAAAGTAAACCATCCAATAATGTGTGTGATGTTTAAACCATCAAGGATAGGTATAAATGAAATGAAGACCCAACACCTTGCTGTGTATCGAACTGCTAATGAAACCTCTAAGGGTGTGTTCTTTTCACCTGAAATCCACTAAATGAACTTATTTGAAACTTATGTGAATTTATTAAACTTATTGTAGTTGTAAAATCGACTTTGATAGCCCCTCATATGAACTCATCTGAACATATTGGAACCTATCTGAACTAAACTAACCAATGTAAACTCATTCGAACATATCATAGTTCTGATTTAAACTTGGGTGGCCCTTAATCTACACATTTTGAGAAAAGCTCCATTTTTTTGGAGAAAAATTCTTTTTCCTCTTGCTAAAGACCCCTCTATGAAAGTTCTTTGTAACTTTTAAAGCCTTCATAGTGTACTATTTCAGTTCTTTCCTTCTACATACAACACTCCCATCAGTGCTTTCTACAGCAATCTTCATCATATTCTTCTTCTTAATGAGTACGGGTTAGCCCAGTGGATAACGACCTAATTAAAGAAACCGATAAAAAAAGGAATAAGCTAGTTAGATGCATTAGAGAAGAAAGAGGAAGAAAGGGATTTTGGTGGTTTCCTCTGGCACGATTAACCTGTTGATTGGGACTGTATTGCCTGTTTGGTAAAAGCGTTGAACTCCTTTATTCTCCATCAGTGAAAAGATCAATGAGATGCAGCCTAGGCCTTAATAATTTCTCTTGCAAGGTTTCCTCTTTGTCTGTATTAATGTGTAATCTGGCATCTCTTTAAGTTTTGATCATGCAAGAAGTTTTTCTAAGTTTCTTTTCCTTGTTGTAGCTTGATGTTTGGACCAGATCTTTGTGGCACACAGACCAAAAAGCTTCACCTTATAGTCTCCTATCAGGGGCAAAATTATCCCGTCAGGAAGGATCTGCAATGTGAAACTGACAAACTAACACATTTTTACACCTTCATCATTCGACCAGATGCAACATACAGTGTTTTGGTCGATAATCGTGAAAGAGATTCAGGAAGCTTGTATACTGACTGGGATATTCTTCCTCCAAGAAAGATAAAGGACACTAAAGCCAAAAAGGTATGTGCTTGTGAATAGTGGATATATTTCAATAAATCTTGAGCTGCTTCTTTAAGGAAGCAAGCGTAACATTCTATTTAAATGGTTCAATATCATTCTGTTCATCACTTGGTCATCTATTTTTCTATCAATAAAGTTCGACGGTGATCGTTTTAGATCTTTCTTAGCTATAGCTGCAGTATCTTGCTCCTAACTTGGAATTCTATTATATGTGATTCTTTTCTCGTATTTCGGTTGTGTTCAACGTCATTTCTCTTTAGCCTGGATACTTCACAAACTAAAATGGTTGACCTTTGACATACTTTATAATATTGATGCTCAGCCTGCAAATTGGGATGATAGAGAATATATTGATGATCCTAATAGTGTTAAACCTGAGGTAACATTCTGTCTTCAGTAAATAATTAGTACTTTGAAAATTTTATCAAATACACTTCTTTTTTATCAGGGATCTTGCTGATATTGCAGGGGTATGACTCAATTCCTGCCGAGATACCTGATCCTAAAGCCAAAAAGGTTTGCAGCTTTAGCTTGGCTTTAATTTTTGTAGTTACTGTAAGGTTATGTAGTGGCATTTGTATCCTAGTTAAAGATTTGGAAGGCTTACTATCCGCAAAATACAGATGTTTTAGTTTTATCAAACTTCCTATTTAAGTAAAAGTTTAAGTTAATTTATGGTTCCGTGTACAATATGATGTGGAAAAGTGGAACATCAAGATTCTTACTATTATGACTTTGTACTACTACTGTAGCCTGATGACTGGGATGAAGATGATGATGGAATATGGCGAGCCCCAAAGATCCCAAATCCTGCTTACAAAGGACCATGGAAGGCTAAGGTGATTTGGTGCGCTACTTGTAATTAACAGTGATGAAATGCATTGCAAGTATTTGTCAACTGAGGTTACCTTAGGCGTCTTACATAGAAAATGTTATTGGCTGCAGAAAATCAAGAACCCCAACTACAAAGGAAAATGGAGGACTCCATGGATTGACAATCCAGGTATAGTTCCCTTTGTTCCGTGGGAGGAATGGGGGCTGCTGTTCACAATTTTCCACATACATTCACTGATAATTGAGCTCCTTTTGTGTCTCTAACTCTAACAGAGTTTGAAGATGATCCTGATCTCTACTTGTTAAGGCCTATAAAATATGTTGGTATTGAAGTTTGGCAGGTTAGATTTGCAACTTTTTCTTATTGATGCTACTTCTGCAGAGAGTAGACCTAGCTGATTTCAGTTCTCATGTCAGTGTGTGTTGCAAACTATTGAATAAACTTAGAACTCCTTTTGCTTGTTAATATTATTACTTGTAGAGATTTAATCTCTTGTGCAATTGCATGCATCCGTGAATTGTAGTTGCAAGCTGAAGCATGAAAACTGAAATGGTCTCCATCTCTTAGCATCTCTTAGCTTCTAATTTAAGATGTGACTTAACTGCTCAAGCTCTCGGTTTTGAGAGAACTTGATTGCTCTATCCATTCCCAAACAGTGTTCATTTTTATGCTTGTCACTTTAGAATACACTATCAATGCAATATTACATTTTAATTTCAAATGAGTTTAGAGTAATGCATTACTACTGTAACTTTGGAATGCCGATGCTACTTTACCTGTCCCCTCAGTTGTCACTGCAATAGTGAACAATTCTTATCCTTGTGCATTGACCTTCAAAGTCTATAATTTGGGAATGAGAGAGCATCTACTCATTTGTGTGCAAATGCTTATGCTTTTTCCTTTTCCCTTGTTGGTTTATAGAAAGTTTTTTTTTCCTTGTGAGATGATTCCTTGACATTTGACTTCTATTGTAACTGCAGGTGAAGGCTGGTTCAGTTTTTGACAACATCTTAATCTGTGATGATCCACAATATGCAAAACAAATTGTGGAGGACTATTTTGTCAATAACAGAGAGGTGTGTAATGCATTGTGTTTTCTTTTTTTTTTTTTGTTTCTGACACTTTTTAGCCTGTATAATTAGCAAGGTACGTTGTGAAAGATACTCTGGAACTGAAAATCAAATAGCTTATAGAGCTTGGAGATTGCTTTCCTTGAGGCTTGAATCATTTGGAGACTTCTGACATTGCCTTAAGGATAGGATGGAACAAATCAAGCACTTTCACCAGAAAAAGAAAGAGGGAAAATAAATAAATAAAAACAGTACTTGTTTCCTTTGAATTTCTGACAACTCTCTGTAAGTTACTTAGAATAATAATGTAGATCATGGAGCAAAGTTGTCCCCATGACCCATATCTGAATGACCTGTGAACTCCATCACATCTACGATGGCAGTAAGAAAGCTTCCACCATGCTAACTAAGATAGGCAGCAATTTGAATTGCAGTACATTACTTGAGTACCCATGCTGACCATCTCTAACTCATAGTTTTCCTTGTCAAATTGGTCTCCAGTTTCAATGCTGGATACCGAATCAAAATGTGGACTAATAACTTTATCTGATGTAATGTGTTAATATAACAAAATATGAACCTAAACCTCATCTAATTATATGTATGATTGTTATATATCTTTTGCTCTATTACAACTCTGCCATTTGCACTAACTGCAGATTGTGATTCAATGACAGGCTGAAAAGGAGGCTTTTGAGGAAGCCGAGAAAGAGAGAAAAGCTAAGGAAGAAGAGGTGATTATAGAAGTTTTCTGTTATTGTTGTAAAGCCTCTAGCGACTAGTTTCAAGTCGTGGAACACAGTATTATGGAGAAAAAGAGGCTGTTTGTGCTTGTAAATTATTGGACTGATTAGCATTCCATATGTGCAGGAAGCTCGAAGAGCAAGGGAAGAAGGTGAAAGGAGGAGAAGAGAGAGAGACCTACACCGGGGAGACAGAAGGCGACGTAAAAGGGTATTGCACTAGAAACTCTAGCTTAAAGCTTTGATAGTTCCTTTACATGGTAATTACTTTGGGATAGGTCATAGATGGCATTCTACCACAAATGCTACGACTGTCCTTATATTTGGTTTTAGATGTAGCTCTGCAATGATATTTGGTAAATCAGCCCAATCATGCGACTTTCTCACCTTAGAATAAAGTTTATTGAAAAGTTAGTGCAGATGAGAGAGCTAATTAGTTTAGATAAGTGCAGTTAAGTTCTACAAAAGTCTATCAAGTTCAAATGACGACTAAATGAGCTTTGGTAAGAGGTCTAATAAGTTTAGGAGATTTTCAAGTGAAATGCAGTTTTACTCCTGTAGACAATTAAACTTCTGTTGTACAAAGAAACTATCTCCATTAGTTTTTAAGAAACATTTATTCTCGTCAAGAGAACTTGTATGGCAAGGACAAAGATGGCACTTTATTTTTCTAGAGATGACTAGTTGCTATTATTGGACCCCTTTGTCTCACTATGGATCAGTGTGAAAACCTTTCTCCTAAGACCAGGGTGTCCTAATCTGCTACTCCACAAGAAGAATCAAGAACACTCTCATAACAAAATTTATTTAGCTTTTATAGTCCATATCTAAAACAAGCAACAAAGTCTTTTCAAAGAGAGTCACTAATCTTTAGTTTTTTCTTGGTGCAGCATGACCCGCGTGATTACTTGGATGACTATCATGTAAGTGGAACTTACACAATGCTTTTTTAACGAGTGTCTGACTTATTATTGTCTGCTCTGATAATAGAACAATTCATTTAGTCACTAGCTGCATATGTGAATGCCATATAGCGTGGCT
Organism: Beta corolliflora; assembly: GCA_947648045.1. Lineage (NCBI taxonomy): Eukaryota > Viridiplantae > Streptophyta > Magnoliopsida > Caryophyllales > Amaranthaceae > Beta > Beta corolliflora. The sequence goes on along the minus strand of CANSZD010000559.1, from coordinate 30,787 downwards.
CACTTTTTGCGGCTTATTTTGAGGTGCATGCATCATAAAGCAATAGTACAGTACTTTCGGTGCATCAGTAACACAAGTGATGTGGTGTACCATGCGTATTCCAACCAATGTAAAAAACTTTCTTGCTCATATTTTATTCAAAATTCGTCTTACTTCTTAGGTAGTTGTGAGCAAGTAACGTTGCTGGATCGGTGTTCCTAAAGCATTAAAAACCCTGGAAATGAAAAATCAAATACTCAATATCATTATTTTCTTTGTAGGATGAACTATGAAAAGTTGGGTGTGGCAGTTTCCAACATTAGAGCTCTTCTACAACAACAGAAGTTGCTTACAATGATGAAGTCTTACAAGTTGGTGCTCAGGCAATATGACCTCATTCTGTAACATTTGAAACGATACCTTTGGTTATTGTTGTGGTCTTGAGGGGCTCCATATGAAAGATGAACCGTGACTTAAACACATCTACATATTGGAGCACATTGTACTCTACTACTGGTATTCCAAGAACACATTGGTTGATAATCTAATTAACTCATATCTCTCATAAATATTAATGGATTTGCTCCTCTATGTCTAATCTTTGTTTCGTTGTTGGAACTTGGGAAGCCTCTCAGTTATAGCCTTATAAGAGGGAAAAACTTGGTCTATTCACCACTAATGGACTTTAGGGAGTAAGATCCAGTTAAGAAATGATAAATATCCATGAATGTGGTCTATCAGGGATGGACTGTCTAGCAGGCAGAGAATGTAGTGGATTATCTAGTTAAAAAAAGTATCACTGATATTACTAGCAACTCTCTCCGTGTTTTTTTATTGTTATGCTTCCCTTTTTGAGCGTTTTTTTAATTGTTATACTTTTACTTTTGCTTTATATGGTAGCACCTATCACATCAACTTTTTACACTTTTTTACCTCATATACCTCACCACTCATTTTAATAATCCACCCAAAATCTTCCCACCTACCTTTTTTCTACTTCTTTTACATTTCTCAAAATCAAACATTCTTTTTTTGTACCTCTTTTTTTAGGGGTTTTTTTTTGTACTTCTTCCTTGTTTCTTGAATAATTTTCTTGGTTCTCCCTTAAAGTAAAGTATAATCATTAAAAAAATTGGAAGAAGTACTAATTTGATTTCTTGTTACCCAAATGATATTAATGTTTGGACGTAGGTACTAGTTTGTCCCCTCCATCACGTTCTCTTCCTTTCCACAAAGTGGAAAATTTAAAATTGGCTGCTTTGTTGTGAATAATTTACGAATTGAGCTTGTCTAATTTAATTTCAAAAATCTCTGTTAGGTATTTCCCATTTTCTAAGTTGAGCCTAAGTGATCGTTCACATTTGACTAATCAGATATTTGAAGTAAAAGTTGGACTTGTGTCATTACGCTGAAGTATGTACCTTTTTAGCAATGTCACAATATTTTACACAGCAATATGACTAATCAGATCTCATCTGCATGTACTGATCTTCTGCTTTCAATTCATCCAAAAAAGAACCAAGTTAACAGGTTACAAGATTCAAGTCAACCTAATCAACCTTGAAAGCTGTATGAGATCAACAATATAAGAGCAAAATCTTGGAAAGGAGGACGACCACGTCCTTTTCCAAGAAAATCCCAAAATAAGTGTCTTACAGGCAACAGCATGGACATTGCAATAACATGGGACTTGCCATCCCTGTATAACCGTAAAAGAGTTAGTAGTACACTATAGTAACAAACTCTTGTAAGACTGGAACTGCCAGCTGCACAGACCTCAGCATAATGCTTTATATGCAAACATATCATGTGCTAAAAATTATCCTTGGCTTGGCGGATGACACGTAAAGCTTCAGCGTCATCTGCTGTGGCTGGAATGTTTAATGAATGCCTGATCTCAGTGCTTGAAAACCGAAGGAAAGGATTGCAGGACTTCTCTAATTTCAGCGTTGTTGGTATCTGCACGCCACACAGCATGATCATCATGTTGTGAATAGTGTATATAGAGATTAATTAGCGATTGCAAACATGACAGGACTCATATTGCAAAGTGAAACGGCTTGGCAAGTGATGCGTATCGCCCATTTTACTCAAACTCTTCTTTTTTACCTTACGTACCCATGCCAGGTTGATCAAACACGGGTATGGACACTTGGCACTAGGCCAAAAATATGGCGATATTTTACGAGAATTGCTAAATAGCTAACTGTTAGATGTCTAAATTTTGATTCATGAGTCTATGGGGCATTTCTGTAAATGCACTGGATGTGATACCCACTATTTTCTCTATATTACATTTAAATATCTAACAGTTGGACGTTAAGACTACTGAATATTTTAGACAATAGCCAAGTGGCCCAAGTCTATGGGGCATGGGGCATGGGGCATGCATTTCTGTAAATGCACTGGATGTGATACCCACTATTTTCTCTATGTTACATTTAAATATCTAACGGTTAGACGTTAAGACTCCTGATATTTTAGACAATAGCCAAGTCTGGCAAGTCTTGGTCAAGTACCCGTGTACAAATGGTGAAATCGGTATGCGATCTAGAGACTAGAGTTACCCAGCCTATCTCTTCAGCTTTTAAAAAGCTTTGCCCCACTTAATACACTGGAGAGGCAGAGACCATGAATTGACTAGAAATTTGAAATGCTTTTGAACAATTAAGAAATTACCGTTGGCGAGCCTTTATTGCGCAACTGTACCACACGCGACGAATAAGATTGAAGGGATTCGTTATTTGGCTCTATAGACAATGCGAACTTTGAGTTGCTCTGTAGAATGATGAAACTCGATCATTAGCCCCCCACATGTACTCAAAACCAAAAAAATAACAGAAGAAATGGAACTTACCAGAGTATATTCATGCCCACAATATATACTCGTGTCATCCGGTAACGACATGATCTTCGTCAGAGAAGTTAACATCTGCCATGGAGACACGAATAATTATAAAACACAGTTATGAGAGAGAACATAATTAAAAGGACATAAGCATCTCAGCCAAGACTTAGATGAGTTAACCCTCATAACTCAACTCTCAAGCTATAATCACTTATCACCCCTAAAGAAACCAGGGCTGCTGAGCTTAGACAAGCTATAAATGAAATAATTATAAACTTTCTGGAAAAGATATGACACAATTAAATGTCTCTCTGAAGAACAAATATACTCCAAGTTCCAATCCCCTATTTTGCAAATATAGATAGCAAGGACTTTCCAAGAATAGGGAAAAAAAAACCTCTTCAGGTGATCCTTCAAAAAGCTTCCCCGCAAGATAAACTGAACAAGGTGTCTCCAGTGAAAATAGCTCCAGATTCAGGAAAATAAAAGCTAACGTGTCCTGCCAGGGTAAAAAAAAATGCATAATTTGCATTAGGGTTATACTAAGATTAGTACAACTAATGCATCTAATTTATGATAATATAACTCTGCATCTAAATTTTCTCCTTTTGAACGACTAATGGAGAATCCAAATCATTCAAGATTAGTACAACTAATGCGTCATGAAGCCTTACCTTGTTCAAACATACAATCCAACCTAGGACAAACAAGACTAGGACATTATGCTGTGAACTGACATGTTCCTACATTCCTTCCATCTCTTTACTCAAATGGTACTACGTCATTTAGATTTCCTTTTATTCATTTTCAAGTATATGATGAATGTGATGACTGTGATTGCACTTCATAGTCCCCTATCAGGCCATCACTTCAATGCACCATCAAAAAATACACTTTCTTTAAGAGCCGGAAATCACCGTGAAACCAGTGAAGGTAAATTATTGATGAAAGCTCCCAGAAAAACTAACTCACAACTCCATTGCTACCACGATCATATTCCATTATAATGTTAAAACAGCAACAAAATTATGACAAAAAAAGACTTGCATACATTTACCATAACATGAACGTATTAAGCACATGAACTAAATTGTAAGTATAATTTATTAAGCACATGCACAAAATGAGAAAATTTAGCAACTGGACAAATGTAGGTAAGAAAATGCCTTTTGTATGGCCAGGTGTTTCGATTACATGAACTTCATGCCCAGCAAACATCCATCTATCACCATCATTTAAGGCAATATCAATCCCAGGAATTCTCTCTCTGTCTTTCCCTGAACCAATCACCTAGAAGTAAAACAGATGATAGATGCATCATATATCATATATAGAATAAAATAAATGAGTTAAATGGTTCCTGCACAGACAACATTTAATACTACAAGTTTGTTGAAAATTGAGTGCTTCAAAATTTAGATTGACAGAGATTTACAGTGCACAATTGCTTTAAGAGCAATCAAATGCTTGCGAAATTCTCAAAATTATGGGAAGTGCATGCATGCGCTTATGCATGAGGAAATGTATGCTTATTTTGTTCGAAACTGTGGTAGTTGTTAAAAATTCAACACAAGCTTTTCTTGGCTGCAAGTAACTACAGAAATGTATGCTTATGTATGAAGATGATAAAATGAAAGCCAATTCTACAGTGGTAAGAACTGGCAGCTAACTACTATAACATATTGTTAAAACTACACTTCACAAAAACTAGAAATTTCAATCAGCAAATAAAGGCAGTTCATAACAGGTCATCTTTTTCCTCGAAAATAAACCTTTCTCTCTAAACATTTCGATATGTTTGGATAATTAATTGCATTTGAAAATTTAATTACGAATATAGGATAATCTATGAACTAGAAGGACTTGATGGTCCTGATTTTATGTTGAGCAAAATCAACAAAAATTGGAGCTTTATAGTAGTAAGCACTTAAGCGACAATCACTAGAAATCTTCCTAGTAGGAAAGTCACGACAGATAACATCTCCATCGTTACTACAAGATATAGACACGTAAATTGTTGTCATCATATCCTTGAACATAAATATTTAATCCTATGTCCCAGCCCCCAGGCTCCCAGCAATGTAAGCAACATTGCAGGAGACGTAGCTTTGACTCGGAATACCTCACCCTACTTCGATTCTAGAATCTAAAGGATGGCATACTTTACACTTTGAATTCCACAAATAGAGCTACGGCATACATTTACCAGCTCACTTCATCAGGATCAAGTTCAATGTAATCAAAAGTAGTTAAATTCTTCCCAAATAAAAAGCCTTTCTTATAATATAGTTAGATAAATGTCATTATCATCAGAAAGAAATATGAACGAATTCCTTTACATAAATATACAGAAACTCCTTTTCCTTCAATGTAGCTCATACATGAAAAGAAGTCCAGTTTCATTACACATTCAACGTAACTCCATTCCAGTTTCATTGCACCTAGGCCACTGACAGCCTAAGCATAAGGGCGCAGCAAGGCTCCTGCCCAATTTAAATGCATTTGCAACAGAAGTCCAGGATGAAGCGGCAAAAGTAAAACAGTGCAAGAAGATGATGAAGCTAAAGAAGAGATATTTGCCAGGAAGAACACTCGCTAAGACTGATTTGAGGCAACCCTCATCTGAATCTGTTCTAAAAGGCAAAGAATCTTTCGCACCACACTGCAACATTTTGATGTTGTTGAGAGGCTAAAGATTTGCTTTTAGCTAATAGAATCATTCGCTACTTTGTTCAATTACAGGAAAACTGAGTACTAGCTTATGCATCATAAATGAAAACAGGTATCATATTTCATACCTTTGCACCATACCTTTCTTTCAACTCAATATTTCCACCGGTGTGATCATAGTGATGATGAGTATTTAGTATATAATTTAGGTTTCTGTTCTTCTTTCTCAGTGCATCAATAACAGGGACAGCTTCAGAGGGATCAACAACGCCAACTGTCCCAGTATTCTCATCATGTATGAGATAAGCATAGTTGTCCCTAAGACATGGAACCTGAGGAAGTCATTATAGATACCAATGTAAGCCATGACTTACAGTATAATCGAGTGAATTCAGATAAGTAAAACCACAAAGGTTGAATATGAAAGGGGATACTAAAGATTATTTAGCTGCCACAAGGAGCTAGATTCAACAAAGTATCCCCTTCCATAAACAAGGCAGACTTATCTAGAAGATAGTAACATAACCAATACCATCCAAAAACAAAGATACAAGAATGACAGGATTACAGAATAATTGAGAGCAGCAGAAAACACTCTACCCACACCAACAATGTGAATTTAAAATTCTCCTTCCAGAAATGAGCTGTTTAAAATAGTAGCAATCTAATCCATAAGGCACTGTGCATCTTGCCCAATAAAAATTATAAAATAGGGCTTAAACAGGAGGCTTGTAACAGGCACTGTGTTTATTGCTTGGTATACTTAAAAAGCCCTCATAACTAAGCTAAGTCCTCAGCATTCCTTGACTTCAGCAGTTCAGCTACAAAGAATATCTAACCATGTCAAAAGTTGAGCTGCTTATTTATCCATAAAAACTATCGCAGACCTATTTATTCATAAAGATTACGAGCTTATTGAGTTTGCAATATTTAAAACAATTATTCTTCAAATAATGTAAACTGGATGTTAGGCAAGATGGATGAAGTACACGAAGCAGCTAAAAAAAAGTAAAGGTAAAAGAAAAGAAAGGGCATCAGAAAAAACACGTTAGAAGTATACTACCCCTTGTAACGACCAATGACGATTAACTTAGATATGAGATCTTCAAGCCAATCAAATAGAAAGCTAGTCTAAGAGTCATTGTCACATATAAGGACTTTTCAGCATAGCATCGAAGAGCGATCCATCAATCTATCTCGGGTCTTGGCCCATGGTCCTTAGGCTCCAAAAGGAACCACCAAAAGCATTTATCCACAAGTGAGATGTTTTTGGACAAAGACTGACCAAAATATCAAACTATCAAAACCCAACAACCATTCTCCTTGGTTTGCATACCAATATGCAGCTCAGAAAGAAGATCTTCTTTTACTCACCAGCCCCTAATCAAACAATATCTCTCATGAACTCCTGCAATTTCCCTCCCACTCACCAATATGCTAAGGTGCCATGAGTAATACGAAACAATGCAAAACAATGAACTCGATGGGACCACAGGAAAATATAAGCCCTCGGCAGCCATCCTACCTAACTGAGACTCTCAACCAGGGGTTCCCAAAAGACTGACTCTCGGGATTAGAACCTAGGCAGGCCTCTAAATAGATAGAGAAAGATCCTGTAGTGTGTCAAAGAGAAATACCTAGCAAAGAAAGCAGGCATCAAATCATCACCGGTAAGGCGGTAATAACACTAGACTTGCATAACCTTTTAATCTCAAATATGACATTTATACCTGAGCTAGGACATATCGGAACTTCTCCACGCACAACAAAAAAGTATCATTAACTTCCTCCTTAACATGCATTCATATCTTTCTCATACTCAACATGATAAATAAACAATTTAGAGGCAAGAAACTCAAAACATCCACAAGGTTAGATATAAAAGGAGCTATCAGATTCCTTATCTATGACCTCTGCCCAAAGCCATAATGTAAGATGCCATTGACCAACACTTGAATAAGACATCATCTAGAGGCAACCTGAAGTCCAACTCTTTAACTTCAAATTAAAAAATCATCTATACACCAGGACTTTAAACATCTGAAAACCCATACACCCTTCTTGATTGTTTGGGGAGAAGAGGGTAGGTGAATACCCCTTCTCTACAGACTCATATTCTACATTGAAGATATCCCCTTTCTTGCCCCAATTCTGTCATCACTAATCACAATCCACTTCATTGCCATAAAGTACATCCTCTAAGAATTGCCAACCTTCTACAAATCCTTCAGAGCTACTCTATAAGTTTTTTTGAGAGAAACTTGGGAAATAACTTAAGATGTAAGAAGCAGGACCAGTGCGTCAGAAATATCTAATCTTGATGGGGTGGTCCTTGTTGGAGACAAAGGTCACATGCATATGATTCATATTGTTCATACGACCCCATTCTCAAGGAATGCTAAACAAGCAGTTAGCAAACTATCAAAACACAGTCCAGCTGACAAGAAATTGCAAGGATGTTGAAAGAAATACATCAGGTCCAGAGGATTGACAACTATCCATGCAAAAGAAACCACTCCTAGTCTCTTCATCCTTGATCTGTTAGATTGTCTTGCATATTTGCCCGTTGCTTTTTTAAAGCATCACCTATGGCATTTGAATTAACACTTTATGCACTTCCTTCTACGGTTCTATCTCTTGATTCTACTTTGCCACTCTTGTTTCCCTGTAACCACGGAGCATCTTACATGGACTCCAAATGCTAAATTTCAGTGCTAATAAATCAAACCAACTTAATAAAGAAGAGCTATTGTTTGGTTGGCTCAGTAGTTGAAACTCATGCAACTTTTCACATTATAGTAATTATCTATTTAGGTCTTAATACAAACACCAACAATTTCAGCCGACACAACTTATAACATAAGATACCAACAATCGCAAAGTCTGTTTCCAGTAAATTTTGCTACTTAAACACTAGCTTCTTCTAAATAAATCTAGACTATCTAGTATTCTGGTACTGCCTAACATTGAATGGGTTCAATATTTCCTTCTCTTTGTCACCCATGCAGTCCACCCTCTCATTCAGAAGTTGAATTCTTCTTTCTCATTCTGTTAGTTCTTATACTTCACTCAAAAGAATTGCTCTTTTAATTCTTCCAAAATGTTTTTTTCAGGGAAACCAATCAATTGAAAAAAAAAAAAAAAAAAAACGAAACCACTTTTCAGCAAAACTTTTGAAGCAAATAAGCACAGAAAGATATGTAATCACCTTATAGAGTCTAGAGGACCACTAACTATCAAAAAACGAGACCTGATTTCAATTATTCACATTAAAACCATCATTACAAGATTAGCTCACCAATTCAATTTGTAGTGCAGTAGATATACAAGAAACATTGCACATGAGTCGTGTGACTCCAAGGGACTGACCAGCTCCCTGCAAGGTTTTAAACGGAATAGACAAGCAGCGCATTAATCCATATAAAAGACCTTTCCTGAGGCAAAGTTCCCTTGCTCCTGCCCATAAGCTAACCCCGCCTCTCACCTAGAAATTCACGAAAAAATATATAAACAAATTAGTTACCATCAACAATGAAGTATACCTTTCAGTACCTACTTAGATTGCCACAAGGTTATAGCCAATGCAAATACGATACTGTAATAATTCTGCAAATGAAGTCACTTTCTATAAGATCCACTACTTAGATTGCCATCTACATAAACACATAAGTTGATCAACCAGCAATTACATATTCTACGACAACTATACTACTAACGAAAATAACATTTACGATCCCAAAGAATTCTCAAAATCACAGGACACTTCCTTCAGTCAACTAAAATTTTCAATCTTTGGCAATCAATTTCAATCACGTATGACAGCATTAACAATCTCTTCTAGATCCCAATCCGAAACCAGTATTGTTCAATTTCCATACATTCAAATGATAATTTAAGAACACTACCACTACAGCAACTCACAAATAAACTACATTAGTTTCACACCATATAAAATACCAAAATTCAGAAATTCATCATCCACATAATTTCATACAAACAAACCAAGTTTAATCAAATTGCAAGTTCTTAACATTCTGAAGTCCGAATTCATATATGTTATTTCCATGTTCACAAAAAAAAAAAAAAAAGTCCGAATTCGATCAATAATGTCAAGAATTTCACACAAACCAGGAAAAAAAAAAAGGAATCAATAAAGTGGTAAGCATGCAAATATAAACTCCTGCATAGTTTTGACTAATACTTAGCATTTATGATAAATTCATCATAAACTTCTAGTAATTAGTCAAAATTGTGATATTTTTCAACAGATCCTATGACTTGGAATAATCAAAAGACCCGTTCAATGTCAACAGAACCTAGAAATTTTGAATAAATTATTTTCTGTGACAAAACTGTATTGAAATCGAGGAAAAGGAAAATTTAAGGAGAGAGAGAAACGAACCCTAGAACAAGGAAGAGAAGCCATAACATGTGGAACCTTTGAAATCATTTGTTTCACACACTCTTCTCTTCTAACCCCTACCAAAGAAGAGAGAGGTAGGAGAGAGAAACGCGGGATTAGAAAGATGGGAAGAAATTTATGGGTATTCACTTTTGGCACGTCCACTTTTTTGTTCCTTCCACTTGTCTTGTTTTTTTTACATCCTCTTAATTTTCCTACCTAGTATCCAAACTTTTGAAAGATACTTCCTAGGAGTTAAAGAATGCATTAAGGGCCAAACTATTAATGTTTCACCGTTTAGGATCTTAGAACTTTTTCAGACCGTTTACTACCCAATGTCATTTTCCAGTGACAATTTGTAATTATGGTTAAGTATAGGGCCCACTCTCCTCTCTTCTCTCTCCATACTCTCAACCTCAAATTTATTCTCTCTCCTCTCTCACTCTTTCTCTCATGTCTCACCTGCATATGCTACTGAACTCAAGAACCCTAACCCAATTTTTTTTCTCTCTCCTCCGTTACTCTTTCTTCCCGGGATCTACCTCATTTCTTCACCAATTTCTACCAATTTTTTTACGTCACTTTTTTTGGGGGAAAAACATCCGAAATCATTCAAGTTGGAAGAAGAAGATGTTCAAACCAAAAATCGAATTTTTCGGTTTGAATCTAAAAGTTTCAAACCCAAAAATTCATTTTTTGGGTTTTTAGCACAAGATATGTTCAATGTGTATGAATCTCGAATTTGATCTTCGTCGTATGGTCTCCTCTTTTCTCACTCTTGAACTCTCTTTTTCTTGTGGATTTTTTGGGTTTGTTGTATTGTTCAAATTTTTATGGGTATGTTTGGTATGATTTTTGTTGTGATTTTTTGTTGGGGTTGTTCTTATTTTCTATTGGGTTTTTGGGTTTTCTTTCTAATTGTTCCGATTTTTTTTGTTTGAATTGTTTTTATTTTTTGGGTCGTATTGCTTTGTATTGTTGTTCGAATTCTTTAGATCTTTAAGAATGGAGCAGTTTTGCATTTCACCATTCCTTCAATCACCTTTGTTAACCTCCAAAACAAAAAAAAAAATCTTTTTCAATCACAAATCCAATTTTTTCTTTTGTAATATTTGTCTCAAATTTGCTCAAATTTGTCATTTTTTTTACCCAATCAATTCTTCGTTTTCCCGAAAAATTCTAGGGTTCTTTTAGAATTTCTAGCAAAATTTATTCAATGATTCCGGGGTGTAAATTCAATCTCAATCTTGCTAATGTTTCTTATAAAGCTTCCCCTTGAAATGATCTCATAAGCAATGTTTTTTCGTGAATTAAGCTTCTAAGAGGTTGCACACAAGGTGTTCGGTAGAATTGCTTGAAAGAGAAATTTTGGTGTAGTCACCAAATTTTTCTATACCGTTAGTAGTGGTTTTTGTGGGCATTGCAATGGCATCGTTTGCATTGGATAATGTGACTTATTAATTAGTCTTGTTCATTTGGGGTTTCAATTATCATTTATTTTCCGAGTAGTGCATAAAAAGGTGATGAGATACTAGCTATTTGCGGGGGACTAATTTTTGAAGCTTTGGAGAAGATGAGAATGGAGATTGAAATTGTAATGGTGTAGTTAAGTTTTTTTTTTTGGTGTAGTTAACCTCGACTGAGTTAACAATGAGCTTAACTTCTCTTTGGAATGTTGTCCACAGGTCCCAAAGGGTGCATAAAATAGTTATAGGTCCCGAATGGTGAAAAAAGTGATAGTTTGGGTCCTTTTTGTACCCTTAACTCATACTTCCTATGTTTTATTAGTTGTAACAATTTTTATATATAGGCATTTTTATTTAGTTGCAATATTTTTTTTGATAAATATTTTGAGACAATTTGACAATATCCTTACTTTAACTATCCCACATGTAAAAAGTATGGACAATTGGGTCAAATTATAATCTCTCTCTCCTCTTTCCTTAATTTTTGTGCAAAAAGACATTTGTTACAACTAATAAAAAACAGAGATAGTATAGAACAAGACTAAAATACACCCCCACTCATATAATAATTAAACTAACCAAGCGAGATGAAGGGATAAACTTCAGTGGTTAGAGCTTTCTCCCGGTTCAGGGAGGCCCTGGATCGATTCTCACCCGCTTTCCAACCTTGGGTTGACTGTTCAATTTCTACTAGGGGCACTATGAGGGTAGGGGATTTCCCCCTTACTCTCCCCCTTGCTCTCAGAGTGTCTAACCCGCTAACCTTTAGTCGGATTGACATGTGCAAGGTTTCGATCCAATAGGGTAAATCATCTTACCAATCAAAAAAATATAATAACTAGACTAGTGTTTATCCGCACTAGATCTTTGCGAAAACATGTAGAAAATTAAATTGATTGCTAATTATATCTAATAAATAGAGAATTGTTAATTTTTGAATCAGCTTTATCCCATTAATTTAGGGATTTTGAATTTTTTTCAAAAATTTTGTTGAGAGTGACGTAACTAGTTGTGTTGTAAATGTTCGTTCTTTTCTTTTTGATGTGTCTTTTTTATTTTATTTTGAAATTTATTAGGTAGTTACATCTCTTTTTTCTTTTTCTATTTTTTTCGTGGTCCCATCCCCGCTACCATATATAATAGAGATACATACTTTAGAAAATAATGAAAATATTATTTAAGTAATTGATTTTGTAATATTTGCTAGATAGAAATGACGCCAATTTTTTAGACAAACTTTGTTATCAATTTTTCATACCGATTGTTTGAGGTTGTTAGATGTAATAATTGGGTTTTGCTTACTATTTACTTTCACATGCATAGCATGGATATAAAACTAGTGCTTTTATTCTATATACGCTTGCTAAGGATCTGCCTAATTTTCATCTAAATCCATTTTTTATAAGAAGTTATTGCTTTGGTAAATGTTTGATTTATTTTTCCACACTATTTTGTACCACTTGTTGCACCACACAATTTTACACTCTCTTGCAAGTCGCAACCACGTTATCTACATGTTTAAATAAACAAAAAGGATCTACTTTCACACTCACATTATCCTCGCTTGTCTTGGTATTCGTATTTGCTACCGTAAATGAGAAGATCTTTAACAAACAAGAGAAAGTATATGATAGTTATACATATATTGTTTTTTAATCATTGTATTGCTTTAACCCTTGCATAATTTATATATTAAGCTTGGACAAGAAAAATAGATTAAATAAACTGACAAAGAAGACAACCTTTTAAATACAAGTTTTTGCAAAAAAACAATATTTTTAAAAAATCCGGCAAAAAGAAGACCTTAATAAGAAAATATTTCGCGAGGAATAAGCCTAACCCATTTTCCGGGCATTGACCAAGCATTTTTCAATGTTAAACTTGCCTAAAACCAAACATGTGGAGGGACTTGAACCAGATCTTTTCTCGTTTCAACCCTAATTTTCTCCATTTTTCGACATTGACCAAGTATTTTCCGATGTTGACTTTATCGGTATATGAAGGAAATGGGGTTAAAACATTAGAAATGTGGGTTACGTGCCTTCACATGTTGGATTTAGTGAATCGAAGCCGCAAAATACTTGATCAACGCTGGAAAATGGGTCAAGGTTGTTCCTCGCAAAACAAAATTGCTTTTAAGGTTCTATTTTGCCATATATTTTTTAAAAGATTGTTTCTCGCAAAACTCAGTATTTAAAAAGGTTGTTTTAGCAAATATATAATAAGATGTTGGACTTATCGTTATGTATATTAGTAGTTCTTGTGTTTTAATTTCATTGAGACATTTTGTTATTTTGATTTTTTTTTTAATTTCAATTATTTGACTATTTTTGGTAGATTGGTCCACTTTTTCATGCATCTCTTTTTTTACTGGAATAATTAAGTCGAGTGAATCAATACTTTTGCGTAAAGTATACTAGTAAATGGATTTCATTGTAGCGTTATATAACTGTAATTTTCAATATTTAGTGAGGGCAAAATAGGGGGTTTTTATATTTTGGTGTCCCCCCTAGTTGCCTTATATATATATATATATATATATATATATATATATATATATATATATATATATATATATATATATATATATGAATTTTTTATTAGGAAAGACATATTAAAAATAAATTTATTTTATTAGGAAAAACCTAATAAATTTTTTGTTGAAAAAGACCTATTATAACACTTCCCTTTTGTTCTTAAACCACCTCAATATTTTCCACTCAAAAGTCAATTTTTCCGATATTGACTTGCTTCGCCTCCCTTTCTCAATAACTGGGACTAACCTATTCTTTTTTTTCCCTACCATAATCCCTTAAAATGGGAAGCAAGAGGAAAGGGTTTGGTAGGGTTAAGGGATTAGGATAGAAAAAAATATGTTGGTGTCATTTAATGAGAAGAGGAGGTGAAGAAAAGTCAACGTCGAAAATTCGACTTTTTGTCCCAAAAACATCGAGGTGATCTTACGTAACGAGCTAAGATTATAATAGCGCTCTTTTGAACAAAAAGTTTTTATTAGGTCTTTTCCAAACAAAATGGCTTATTTTAATGGAGTTTTTTCCAACAAAAAAATTATCTATATATATATATATATATATATATATATATATATATATATATATATATATATATATATATATATTCTTTCTTTTCTTTGGTTTCCCTTTTTCCATTTTTCACTTTGAGCAAGGACATTCACTGTATTCGGATTTTGGAGGTTGATATGAAACAATCAAGATCTGATAATGATATTATGCTGGTGGGTGGTGACCTAGATGTGATAATAACATTTGGTTAAGCATTTGTAGCTGGTGACCAACCATGAGTCCATGACAATAATGTCTTTTTTTTTGTGTTGTTGAATGTTGAATAATAATGAAAGGGGACCAGCCCCATCTTATGACTTGATATTGATTTTAATTTTCAACTTTATTTTTGTGGGGGTTATAACAAATTTGAACAAGGTTAGTTCATAAACTTGTAGGTTAATTATCTAACATAATTCCAGATTGATTATATTTATTCTATGTTAATAAATATTTTTGGCTCTTGTGTACACCAAAAAAATTTATATTTATACTACTACTACATATCTAAAATGTGTGTACTATAAAAGACTCCGCCACATGACATCGCCCGTACCAATAAGGTAGAATCAATGAGTATAAAAATCGATTGTTAATAATTACTTACATCACTGAGGCACAATTGAATTTGATATTATTTGTCACGTACTAAGGCCCGTTTGGTATGGTATAAAATATTTTCCATTAAAACGCAGCTTTTCTTTTTCCTTTCATTTTTCGTTCTTGGTTTGTTAAGGGGTGTAAATAAGTTTTCCATCACGAAAATGAGCTTCCTTTATATAAAGTGAAAATCATTTTTTCCTTTCAAAAGAAGAAAACACATGTTCTCCCTCCTCACTCCTTAGCAACCTTTTACTCTCCTCTTATCCATCTTCTCCCTTCCTTTTCATTTTTTTCCATAGCTTTTTTTACATCGAGTCAATCAAAGGTAAATAGTTTTGCAATTGAATTTTTCATTTGTACAATATTTTATATAAAAAATCATTTTACATTAAAAATGATTTACATCCAACCAAACAGAAGCATGATAACATAAATCTTCCCCGTTGACACTCTCTACTCTAAAAATGGGAATGCCAAGCAATGTAGAAAAGTGGTCCAACAAAAGAGGATGCTCTAAAACTTGGGAGGTGCCTGACAAAATCATGAGGTGAAAGAAAGACATGTGGAACTGGTTGCCGAACGAAATAATTATTTTTTGTAAGGATATGAGAGAGAGTATATATGGTGTGGCATGCAAAAATTAAGAAAGATAATTTGTTGGGCAAGTTTAGCGGAAGTGGCGTGGAGGAAAGTGAAACGAGAGAAAAATATTAGTCGAAAGTTTAGCATCATAATTAAGTAGCAACAGAGAGGAGAGGTGGTAGCTCACTAGAGACCACCCCAAATGCCGGGTGGCTAGTCTGAGCGTGCCCGCTCACCTGGCCGCCGGCGAGCCTGCTCCCCTTCCCTTCCGTTGTTTAGGTGTTCTGTCCGTTCTCCCTCCCCTGCCGTTGTTCACCTATTGGGTCATCTCCCCCTCCCATATCTGATTCAGGTCAATTGCATCGGTTGTAGCGTAGGTTTCCCAGTCCATGGTCCCCTTTTTTCGGCGTGTTAGTGTTTGCGCCGTAGCTTCCCCCGGTTCGCAAGTTCCCCCTCCCCCTTCCCCTCTTAGTTAGTAGCGTAGCTTTCCCGGTTCTCCCCGCGTTGGTGAGTTCTTTGTGCGTCTCCCTCCCCCTCCCCACCTCTCCCCAGTGGTTTTCGTTGTTTGTCGAGTGTCGAGTGTCGAGTGTTTAGTCGTTCCCAAGTTTAGTGTGTTCCCTTCCCTCTTTCCCCGTTCGATGTTTTGGTGTGGTTGGTTTGTGGTTTTGGTTAGTTGGTTCGGCAGTGAGCCTTACCGCCTATGTGCCGCCCCTGTTGGGTTTGTGGTGGCGTGGCTAGTTCGATTGCGAAGCGCAGGTGCAGCTCGTCTCGTGGAGATCCGCAATTAAAGGTTACTTTTAGTTTTTTTTTTTGGTTTGTTCTGTAGTTTGGTTCAATTATGGGTTCCGTTTCAATCTTAGTTTAGTTGTATCAAGATCCAATTATCCTTGCCATATTATTTATGGTTGTGCTAGGATGGAGTTTAGTAGTACTAGGTGGACAATAGAAGGATCTTGGTTTTCTATGACGGGGAATGATCTAGGAAACCCGATCTATAATGAAGATGCTCCTGGAGTTGGTATAGTTTAGTTCAAACAGCTTTACGAACTCGAAAGTTGGGTAAGATGAGAGACAATAATTCCCTATCTAGGATAGATTTTATATATGCCGTAGCTCGATCTTCTGGTTTCGGAATCGCAGAGTTAGATTTTCAGATCCAACGAATGGGCGAATTCAATCAAGATAATTCGGCCCAAGTTCATGTGTTGATTTTTGAAATCATCACACATAAAAAAATGCATCTTGTGGGAGGCCCTCCAAATTAATTTGGGGCAAGTTTCGACCTCCACGCATTTTGAGTTTTCGCCTTGCGAGGTAAAACTCTGGTTACCCTCGAAGCAGGATCAGAAGCCACCGAAGGATGTGGCTTCTTTGGTAGTTCATTCAGTAGAATCCCAGGAAGAAATTTATGCAAATGAACCTCGGGATTTATTATCTTGTGAATAAAGGATTTAGCAAGATGGAAGGTAGCAATCTACCTCCAAGAACGTCCCGGGTTACAACGTCTCAACAAATTCTCTCTCATTATATTTGTAACGCCCGACTCCTAAGCATCATTATTAGATTAATTAATTACAAGGATTAGCGGCGGAAGACCTTCCTAGCTTAGTCGGTGCGTCACTTCGTACTTTCCGTTCGGAAAGCACAAGGCAAACATTTTTTTCATGAAACTAAACCTTTTTATAATAGTAAATCTAGAAACATATAGTTAACTTAAGCATAGCTAGAGTTACGTAATTGAGTGATAATAACCTTAGATTACATAACTCGTCATAGTCGTATAATTTAAAGTATTCTATTCCCTCATCGCTACGCCATCCCATCTTCATATGCATACCTAAAACTAGAAAAACAAAACGTCATGAGCCGAGGCTCAGTAACATATTACTCTAACATCGTAAATTCATTTCAATTCATTTTATTTGCAAACAGGGAGAAGAGAATATAGTGAAACCATTTCGTAAACATACACTTCGAATCAGGAATTTAAAAGTTATTCATGGATAAAATCTCCATTATCACATTTAATTATCAGAAACTTCCTTTGGTTACTTGGTGAGTACAACAGAAGGCATAGCCACCGAGGACATAAGTCCCCCATCAGAAGGTGGCATATAATGCCATAACAGAAGGCAAAGCCACCGAGGACATTCATCCCCCATCAGAAGGTGGCATAGAATGCCATAGATTGTAAATGTAAGGCAAAGCCACCGAGGATATTCATCCCCCATCAGAAGGTGGCATATAATGCCAGGCATAGCCACCGAGGACATTGTCCCCCGTCAGAAGGTGGCATATAATGCCATCATGCGGGTGCCACCGAGGACCTTGTCCCCCATCAGAAGGTGGCGTTGCCGCGGATAACGAAACGATACGTGCACGGCCCGCAGAACATAGTAATCGCCATTCACCATCTTTCACTTTCATGTTTCGTTTCTTTTAAGTACTTTTCGATTTCATAGTATAGTCATTATATAAACGTTATCAAATCATCATTTGCATAATAAAACAGTTCATATACCGCACCATAAATAAAATAGCATAAACATTATATAAAAGCATAATGAAACATAGTTGGAAGGGGAGTGCGGGTGTTAGCAGTAGACGTTACCTAGAATCCTGCTTTACCACCTTGATAGCAGGGGGAGACTTGTAATATCTCTTCGTTTTTAATCTAATCAATTCAGGAATTAATAAAAGACTTATTAATATTTTATTCTAAATTTTCAGCTCCTTGATCTATTTCCATCATGTGTCCATTTTAGGAGGTATTAGGAATTTTGTATATTTAGGGCTTTGGTGGTTGATAAAAGTCATATGCACTCTTCTTACTTAACAACTTAGCACTTAAGTCGTAGTTCATGATTTTTGACTATAGACGTCTTATTGTAACCACTTCGTATTTTATACATTGCACATTACGCGCATGTTACGATTTTGTTAACATTTAACTCAAAGCTTCACTATATTAGTTATAGGGACCCTTTTAACACCTTTGTCACTTTATAGTCTAAAACAAGTGGCCGTTAGTTTCATGGTTCATGACTCATGTTAACTTGTAATTATAGAACTTGTAATATAACTCTTTCATTCCGTAATCAAAACTATAGATAAGTAAATTTAACAAGTGAACTATACTTAAATAGTATTATTCTCTAGTTTATATATTAGAGTTACAAATAAATATGAAATATACTATCCAATATTATCACCTGGTATATCATTATTTCCTCATTTATAAGTCATAGTCTAATCTCATAATAATCAGATTACAAGGATTATATATAGAGAGGTTTATTATGTTTTAGTTACTAGCTAAAGAAATCATCAACATAATTCATTAACCAACTCAATTAGTCCATTCTATTTACTGATTTAATAAAGTTAGCCCAATTAACATTATCAAACCATTAAACCAAAGCCCAGCCAAATATAACTAAGCATATAAAGGGGAGAGGTATGTTCAACATACCCACTGCTTCAACTATTTGAAGCACGACAGAGAGGAATGCAGCGAGGAGGGTCGGATCTCCGGCGAGACGAGGTAAATTGAGGCGGCAGTAGGCGCAGGATGCGGTGGCACTTGCGCGGTGCACCGGGAAGGATTCCGGCGAGATCGCAGCAGAGAATAGAGAGAGGAAAAGAGCTGGGCGAGAGGGATGAGAAGCTGGGCGAGGGAGAAGGGAGCACCGAGCACAGGAGGCGCGATGGTGGACGGAGGTGGTGCTGTGATGGCTGTACAAAAACAGAGGGGAGAAAGAGTGAAGGAATACGCCCTAGACATCCCTAAATTACTAAATATAAAATAAATTATTATAGAGATAATTAATTACGTTAGTTTAGTAATCACATTTACTGCTAGTAGAATAAATGTTGGTTAGTAGAAAATATTGATTGTCCCTACAACTAAGCTTAACCTAATCCTATGAGCACACATCAGTAAGAACTAATCAAAATAAGAAAACCTACTAATAGGAGAAAGTAGGGTTAGTAGGCCTCTCTCTTCTTTTATTCTCCTACTATTATAAAAGCGTTATAATAGCGAGATAGAAAAGAACGTTCAATCGGACAAGAACATTCAAACCGAAAAGAGAGAAAACCCTACTTGTTTCCTCGGAAATCCGCCCACCCTCCCTAAAAAGCAAGAGAAATGAAATCGCTTCATCCTCTTCCGTTCTAGCAAACGTGGGAATTCAATTGGTGCCGTGACTAAGTAGGAGGGACATCAATTGTCGTTCTTTGATCTCTAAGAGACTTGCAATCCAGGTGGAAAACACACTACAAAGGTTGTACATTATTTTCCTTATAATATGATTCATATTTATGTTATGCATGTGATCTTGTGATAGATGTTAGGAAATTTGCTTTCCCGAAATTCCGCTATATGCATCTATATATTCCTACAATAGTATCGGGTTTGCCTCTTACATAATATTTTATGATCATGTTCATGTGCTATTTTGATTATTTTCATTCAATTATGAGAGGGATTTATTTATGGATTAATTTGCATAATTAATATGGTGATATTAATTAAATTGGAAATTGTTGAAAATTGCTCAAACTTTTCGGTAACTTTTATCGTTGAACAATTTAATAGTTAGATTTATGGTTAATGGAGATTAAAGCATAAAATCTAAATAACAACATTAAAAGTCGATTTTAATTCGTTAAATAACGTTAACCTAGATGCCATACATGAACCGAATTTTAGAAGAAACAAAACCGTTGTTTTTCCTTTTAAAATTTCAGATTTTTCATGTTAAATTTTGAATTCTTGTTAGATATTCACGTTTAATAAAGATTATTCATCAAAGATCTAAACAACTCGAACTTAAAAATTTGTTTTAGTTTTGTTGTTGAATTCAAATTCTTTGCCCAAATCAAAGGAACCCTAAGTTTGCACATAAAAATTCAGATTGAAATATGTAATTGTTACATAATTTGACAGAATTTAACCCCAATTTTGAACAAATTGAGCACAATCAAAATTCAGTTTAATTCATGTAATTGTTGCATAAATTAAACAAAAGAATTTCACAACCATGGCCGGGTGGCGCATCTCACCTAAGTGCTGCCACTGTGATCTCGTCGGAGTTGTGCGCGGGTGAAGAGGTCGGCCGCGGTGGTGTCATGCATGGCGGGCCGCCGGCTTTGAGCTTGGTGTTTTCGTGGCGGTCCGACGCCGGCCGGTGGGGGGTTAGTCGCCATGGCGCATCTTCAAGTTGTTGAAGATTTTGCGGGACTGTTAGCGTGATTCTAGCCGAGGTGGGGAATCAAGTTCGAAATCTCGAAGGAAGGCCGATATCTTCTACCGATTTGTGGTGATAACCGGTGATGTTGTGTTTGTTGGTCTGTTCTTAAGGAAGGCGTGGTTTTTTCACTCTCTATTCACTTTGTTACTGTTATTTGATAGCAGTTTAATTAAAAAAAAAACCGTTTTCATATTTTTTTTTTAAGTTGAGCATAATTATAATTCCAATAATGTAAATTAATAATTAATTTGATTAATTCCATATTTAAGTCCTAATTGAATAAAAATAATAGAAAGTTATTCTTTTAGTTATTTTTTTTAAGTTTAACTAAGTAGCATGTTTACTTTTAATTGTTAACTTGTAAATATCATGTTTTATTTGCTTATTAATTGTTAATAAGTGATTTTTAATATTTATTTTATTATGATATTATAAATGCTTGGATGCTTAATATAATATGTTTGATATTA
Organism: Beta corolliflora; assembly: GCA_947648045.1. Taxonomy (NCBI): domain Eukaryota; kingdom Viridiplantae; phylum Streptophyta; class Magnoliopsida; order Caryophyllales; family Amaranthaceae; genus Beta; species Beta corolliflora. Next base: position 9,429 of record CANSZD010000559.1, on the reverse strand, counting down.
TGTTTTGCATGTTGTGACTAGTATGGCCCAAAACTAGGATAGAAAATACGATCCGCGCATCGTTAAATTTTATGTAAATTAAATACGATCTGCGTATCGTTTGTATTTTTGTAATTTAAATTTAAATTATTTAAATTATAAATTATTTATGTAATCAAGAATGAAGTTCCCTGGAGAATTAAGGATGGAGATCCATGAAGATTCAAGGAGGAATTCATGAAGATTAGCTTTCCTAAGTTTAGGGGCCATACTAGGATCACTTTTAATTATCCTTATATTCATTTATTCATGATGTTTAAATGCTTGCTTAAGTTTATATATGTGTGGTTATTTATGTTATGTGTTCACTTTAAATTAACCAACATAGTAAACTTAGGTCCCCAACATGTAATATTGAGTTTAATTGCTTTTCCAAACAACACCTATAACACCTTAGATAGTGAGTAATAGGTTCCGCCAAAGCAGGTGTTGCTCATTTTATCCGGGGATAGTAGGGGTGGGTTTTTGAAACTTACATGTTAATGTTTGGTTTAACTCAACAAAATCATCAAAAGACAAAGTTTTGGGTTTTGAAGCTAAGAGATAGGAGTAAACAAGGAGTTGTTAACTGTCTACCAAGAATTATAATTAGTTATAATTAGTAAAATGTTTACTTACCTCAACTACTATAAATTGAAGGCAAGAGCCAAAGTCCGGTTTGATTGTAGTGGGAGGGGGATCTTGGTGTTTCTTTATTCAATAGGGGACTCTTATTTTTGAATAAAGGGTAGTAAGTAATTAAAATCTGTTTAATTGCTACTTTCTTGATAAACATTGATTGAATCTTGCTTTATTATTCTTTTGTTGTAGTTATCATGTCTGGTTCAAACAACAACAACCACCCCGGTTTTAATTTGCGCTATTTACTCGAAAAGGACAAACTAACTGCTCATAACTTCCTAGAATGGGAAATGACTGTGAGAATCGTTCTCAGAGCTGAAGGAAGGGAAAGTGTTCTTGATAATCCTCTCCCCGAACCCCCCGCTAGACACCGCTACTCCAATGAAAGGAGAGCAAGACAAACCATTGAGGCAAATTCCGTGCAAGTAACATGTTTGATGCTTGCTTGCATGGAACCGGAATTTCAAAAACGTTTTGATGGTCCCGACGCCTATTCCATCCTCCAACAACTGAAAACTATGTTTCGAAAGAACGCGAGGCCGGGAGGTTTAAGCTCATTGTAAGTTGGTTGGAATGCAAGTTGGGAAAAGGAAAAACCTGTTGGTCCGCATGTGTTCAATATGATTGGACATTTTCGGATCATGGAAAAATTGGGCTTCCCTTATCCCGAGAACTAGCAACCCCGATATTGTGATCAAATCCTTGCTCGAGAACTTTCAAAACTTTCGCTTGAATTTTTACATGCAAGGAGGGGAGGCTACCTTGCAAGAGCCGCATGGTATGCTTACTAAAAGTCGAAAGGAGCTTCATCTGAACCCGAACATAGGGATGTTCTAATGGTTAGGAAAGGCAAGCAATTCAAGAAAAAGGGGGCACCTCGGAAGAAGAACAAGGGCAAGGTTGTTGCCACGATGATACTTCAAAGCCAAAGGCCACTCCTAAGGCAAAAGTAGCAAGACTACATGAGTGCTTCCAACGCCATAAGATTGGCCACTGGAAGAGGAACCGCCCAAATATCCGGAGGATAAGAAGAGTGGTGCTTCAACTTCGGTATTTATGTTATAGAGATTAACTTATCTACTTCTACTTCATGGGTATTTGATACACGTGTGGATCTCACATTATTTGTAATGTGCGGGCACTAAAAGAAGTAGACCATCGAGCAAAGGAGAAGTGGACCTCCGTGTGGGCAATGGAGCACGAGTGTCACTTTGCGGTGGGAGATTGTAGTCTACTTTTACCTTCCGGTTTAGTATTAGAACTTTATAATTGTTATTATGTTCCAACTATTACCAAGAATATTGTTTCGATTCCGGTTTTGGATTCGGAAGGTTTTTCATTTCAAATTAAGAATAATTGTTGTTCGCTTATTTGAATGATTTATTCTATGTCTCATTAAGTTATCAAATGGTTTATATGTGCTGACTTAGAAACCCACATCTATAACATAGACAAGAAGAAACCTAAAACAAATGATTCAAACCCGACATACCTATGGCATTGTCGATTAGGGCCACATAAGTTCAAAGCGTATTGAGAAGCTTCATAAAGATGGAATTCTCAAATCATTCGATTCAATCATTTGATACTTGTGAGTTTTGCTTAATGGGAAAAATGACAAAGTCACCTTTCACAAGGTTCAAGTGAAAGGGCCAATGACCTTTTGGCCCCTCATACATACAGATGTGTGCGACCCATGAGTACGTTGGCTAGGGGAGGGTACACGACTTCAATTACTTTTACCGATGATGTGAGCCGATTTGGATTTGTTTACCTCATGCGGCATAAGTCGGAATCCTTTGAAAAATTTAAGGAATTCCAAAATGAAGTACAAAACCAACTTGGGAAGAAAATTAAGGCACTACGATCCGATCGTGGTGGTGAATATTTATCTCAAGAATTTGGTGATCATTTGAAGGATTGTGGAATAATTTCACAATGGACTCCACCAGGAACACCACAGCTTAAATGGCGTTTCGAAAGAAGGAATCGAACTCTACTTGATATGGTTCGATCCATGATGAGTCTTGCCGATCTTCCTATTTCATTCCGGGGGATTTGCGCTTGAAACAAATGCGAGCATTCACACTTAACGAGCACCATCCAAAGCAAAGGGAAAAGACACCATATGAAATGTGGACTGGAAACGCTCAAAATTGTCTTTTCTAAGGATATAAGGGGTTGTGAAGCCTATGTAAAACGTTTACTTTCCGATAAGCTTTCACCCAAATCCGATAAATGTCTCTTCATTTGCTACCCAAAAGAGACTAAGGGATACTACTTCTACAACCAAACGAAAACAAAGTGTTTGTTGCTCAAGTAATGGTGTCTTTCTCGGAAAAGGAGTTTATTTCCAGAAAAACAAGTGGAGAAATGTATATCTCGAAGAAATTCGAGATGAGCAACAAACGGATGAGGTTAACACCTCATCGAGGCGGCCCGCATGAAAATGCTCAGGAGGCGGTGCATTCAATTCACGTACCTCATACCGGCCCCACATGGAGATACTCCGTGCGAAGTCACTCAACCTAATGAGGTAGAAACTTCTTCTTGTTGTTCCCAACGTAGGTCTAGTAGGACCATCATTCCCAAAAGAGATATATTGAAATCCTTTTGATCGAAAGTTCCAAATAACGATTTTAGAATCGAAGAACCTACTAGCTACAAAGATGTTTTGGAGAGTCAAGACTCCAGAAAGATGGCTTGAGGCCATGAAATCGAAATGGATTCCATGTCCGAAAATCAAGTATGGGACTTGGTTGATTGGCACGATGGGGTAAAACCCATTGGATGCAAATGGATTTTCAAGTTGAAAACAGACAAGGATGGAAACATTAGTGTTTTCAAAGCAAGGTTACGTTGGTGGCGAAAGGTTTCAAACAAATTCATGGTATTGACTATGATGAAACCTTCCTCACCAAAGAGCCATGTCGAAGTCCATTAGGATAATCCTTGTGATTACTGCCTTTCATAACTATGAAATATGGCAGATGGATGTCAAAACCGCTTTCTTAATGGGTTCTTGAAAGAGGATGTGTACATGACACAACCTCAAGGTTTTAAAGATCTAGAAAATCGTGGAGGGTATGCAAGCTTAAGAAGTCCATTTATGGACTAAAGCAAGCATCAAGGAGTTGGAACCTCGAGATTTGATGAGGCAAACAAGAATTTTGGCTTTCTCGAAATGAAGAGGAATCTTGTGTATACAAGAAGTTAAGTGGGAGTAGTATTACTTTTCCGGTCTTGTATGTGGATGACATACTTCTCATAGGAAATGATAAGACCATGCTTGAGTCATCTCGAGGAATGGCTTAAAATTGTTTCTCTATGAAAGACCTAGGGAGAGGCAGAGTACATATTGGGAATAAAGATCTATAGAGATAGATCGAAAAGGCTAATTGGGCTCGATCGGAAACTTATATTGATAAGGTTCTTGCAAGGTTCAAGTTGGAAAACTCCAAAAGAGGTTTCATTCCCATGCAACATGGCATTGCACTAGACGGGGACTCGATGTCCTTCTAGTCCCGATGAGGTCAAGCGTATAGTAATGTTCCCCATGCTTCGCTATAGGATCCATTATGTATGCCATGATTTGCACTCGACCTGGATGTTGCATATGCTTTGAGTATATGCGCAGATACTGATGACAATCCGGGGAGATGCGCACTGGATTGCAACGAAACATCCTTAAGTACTTGCGAAGGACTAAGGATAATTTTTTGGTTTATGGTGGAGATAGTGAGTTGGTTGTTACTTGGATACACCGATGCAAGCTTCCGAGTGACAAAGATGATTTCCGATCTCGATCCCGTTTCATATTTTGTCTCAATGGAGGAGCCGTGAGGCCGGAAGAGCTCTGAAAGCTATCATCGGATTCTACAACGAGGTCGAGTATATTGCAAGCAGTCGATGCAAAGAAAGCTGTTTGGATCAAAAAGATTCATTGGTGAGCTTGCTGTAAGTTCCTAGCATTGAGAATGGCATTGAGTTGTATTAGGACAAACAATGGTGCCATTGCTCGGTCCTAAGGAACCCGGATCGCATCAAAGGTCTAAACATGTGCTCGGGAAATTCCATCTCATTCGAGAAATCGTTGGTAGAGAGGATGTGAAAGTAAGCAAGGTTCATACCGAGGATAACGAAGCGCATCCTCCGACTAACCGCTTGCTCAACCTAAGCATGAGTGTCATACTAGGTCTATGGGGCTTCAAGAATATGGGAGAATGGCTTTAGGTTGTTTACTTCATGTTTACAATTGTAAAGACATTGATTATGCTTTGGATGTTTATCAATAAAAATCCGTTTCTTATTTAATTGTTTGGTTTAGTATTAAATAAAATGTCCAAATAATTTGTGCTTTCAAATAGGATTATCGAAACGTTTGATATTGGAACCCTATAAAGTGAACTGAAAATCACAATTTATTTAAAGTCCTAGTCTAAATCACTAAATTGACATAAGTGATTTATTTAAAAGACTAGTATATAATTAATTGATAAGCGCGTTCCATGAGCTATGGAACATAGAGATGTCTAATTGATTATATGGATGTATATTTGATACATTGAGACTCGACCTAATTAGATTCTAAAATTAGAATCGAACTACTATATATAGTGGATTCCTTAGACATGAGTATGTCTTAATAACCACAACATAATTAGTTTAACTTTGACACTGTTAAACGTCGCGCCGTAAAAAGGAGGTTATAAAGGCAAAGATCGAATGGGACAAGTGAGTGGGAGTTATGGTCATACAAGACTGGATAAGTCCTCCTATTATATAGGAATGGTGGTTGGGCCTCTTGATGAGCGAAAACCGGAAAATTGCATGGCCATGCGGAATAGGATTAAAGAGTTAATCCCTTATTTGAGCGCTCGAACTCACCGATCAAGGAACATAAATTTGAGAATAACATGATGTTATCAAATTTGGCATTAAGTGACTTAAGGAATTTAGCATTGCGCTCTTGTCTTCGGACAAGTGGGAGATTGAAGGAATATGTCCTTAGACATCCCAAGATTACTAAATATAAAAGGAAATTATTATAGAGATAATTAATTACGTTAGTTTAGTAATCACATTTACTTGCTAGAGAATAAAATGTTGGTTTAGTAGAAACAATATTGATTGTCCACTACAATTAAGTTAACCTAATCCTATAAGGTGACACATTGTAGTAACTAATTGAAATAAGAAACCTGGCCCAATAGGAGAAAGTAGGGGTTAAGTTAGGTCTCCTCTTCTTTTATTCTCCTACTATTATAAAAGGTTATAATAGCGAGAGAAAAGAACGTTCAATTGGACAAAGAACATTAAACGAAAAGAGAGAAAAACCCTACCGCTTTCCTGGGAAATCCGGCCACCCTCCCTAAAAAGCAAGAGAGTGAAATATGTTCATCCTCTTAGTTCCAGCAAACGGGAATTCAACTGGTGCTCGTGGACTAGTAGAGGGACATCAATCTTGTTCTTTTGATCTCCAGCACTTGCAATCCGGTGAAAAACACGCTACAAAGGTTTACATTATTTTCCTTATAATATGATTCATATTTATGTTATGCATGTGATCTTGTGATAGATATTAGAAATTTGTTTCCAAAAATTCCGCTATATGCATCTATATATTCCTACAAAGAGGACGGTTGTGGTGTGAAAACAGGGGTGTTTTGGGTGAATGGGTTAGTGATAGTAGGACTGTGAGTGGTGGTTTGAGGAACAAACATGGCTATTTATAGCCGTGGTTGAGCTCCAATCTTGCTTAATATGTTGATTGAATTGTCAAAGAAAATTGGATTTTTTGGGAGGGTTTGGCTTGAATTGGAGTTTTTAATTGAAGTAGAGTTTATTGTGCAACAAAAATTCATATAGGGTTACAAATTCATGGGTGGATCTTTTTGTGAGGAAAATCTGAGATGGAGCGATGGAGAAGGAAACTAAGTTACTGTTCTATTGTTTTGTTATTTATTTTCTCTTTTACCTTATTTTCATTAATCTTTATTTCTTTTTCCCTTTTCTTTTCCTTTTCATTAACACCATCATTTGTTATTATTTGCCAAGTTTCAATTCATGTAGCAAATATATATATATTGGAAACCTAAATATATTATATCATTTCAAAATTTTTGTCACACCTTATAATTAAAAGAAAAAATCAACCCCTAATTATCTTTACTTATTTTAAGTAAGATTTAAAATTTTGGGATATTACAATATTAGATAAGGTTTATTTTGGATTGGATTAGCAATCAATTGTTTTTTCTTAGTAGGGAATGTAAGAGCAAGTGAAGCTCAACGTAATGTCGGTTTGATTTATGTTTCATGTTTGGTTTTAATAGCGATTAGAGAATTTCGTTTTAATTAATGAAAATTTACGCGATGTTAAAAAAAAATTACCATAATAACTCTTATCTATGAAAGAAGGGAAAAACATTCAAACAAAAGAGGAGTGTAACAAAGCTTATTTAGAGCAAATATTTGATAATTCTCAACCGTCGGCTCTTGTAATGAGCAAACAACACAATGTATTGCTCATTCAAATGAAAAGAATGCACTTGATATTGTTTGTTGTTTTCTGTGATAGTTATCATAAATACTCTTCAGGATGTTGCCTTTTCTCTCCATCAATCTGATGATGGCCCCTTATTCCTATTGTTGACATAACCAGTCGGCGTTTTTATCATTGCTAACTTTGGTGTGTGTGTAATATAGATCAAATTTGTAAGCTGTCGTTTATTTGGTGGCATATTTGATTTATTTTCCCATAATATATTTTGTTTTCACCAAAAAAAATTCTTCTTCTTTTAAGAATGTTTCTTTATTAAGAATTGGAATCAGGCAACGGAGTCTGATTCTTGTTTGGATATTTTACCTAAGTTGAATCAGTCTCAAAATGCTAGAGTTAGAAAAAGGAAAGAGGTGTGTGGTGGTCTTGCCCTCAGTTGGTTGTATAAATTAAATTCTGATGGTTCTAAAATTAATTATAAGGATGCTTCCTTTTGTGTTTATCATTCTAGACTATGGTGGAATATATGAATATCATGAGTGCTAAGTTTGTGTCTCCGAAAACTTCTATTTTGACAGTTGAATGAAGCTTGGAGGATGTGTGCTCTCTCTTTTAAGGCCTAAAAAATATTTGTATTGAGGGAGATAATTTGGTAATGTTAACTCCCTTAGGAAAAATTGAAAGACACCTTAGGAAATTAACAATTTTGTTTGTGATGCGGGAGATGCAGGTATTGATATAGAGTGAGTATTCTAGTGTTACTTACAATGGCCATCTTTAAATGAGAAATTAGCAGAAGCGGTGGATTTTTGGGACATTAGAGTTTAACTTCATATCCTACTCTTCATCAATGGTTCGAGTTAATGAACCGATTGTTCCTCCTCTCTATCACCATAAAGCAACGCTGTTGGTTGGTCCCTGTAACTATTATAGGGATTAGCCTACTTTTTTAAAAAAATATCATAAATACTCTTCAGAACACCTAAAAAAAAGAAATACCCAATAACTCATATAAAAAAAAGACAAAAAATTTAAACAAAACAAGAAGTGTAACAAAGCTGATTAACATATAAAATATTTGATACTTCTTTCAAACTTCTGAGGCTCTATGAATAAGCAAACAAACAAAACATCTACCTCTCAAAAATATAAGTCAAATAGAGACCCATAAATCTGCATGAAAAATATAATACACATCTAAAACTTTGGTATAAACCATACAGGAGTCGAACACTTGCTATTTACGTCATCGCCTTTTATAAAATGTTGTGATTTCTCGAGAGGTTGGAAATAAACACACCCATATCATCCCCGCGTATTTCTATACCAAGCCAACCATCATTTTCATCATCAGAAGTAGATGGCATTCCGTCGACATAAAGGAGCATTGAATCCGTGAACACACAAGGTCGTATTTATTACCATAAATAACAAGTAATTACTCAAATCCCGACCTCCTCTCCCCAAACCTTTGTTTCATGATCTAGTTTTGAATTTCAAAAGTGGTTGTGTGATAGAGGCTTCTTATTTTCGTCCACACTATCTCTGATATCTCGTGCGACTACAAGTAGATACTACCTAACTCCACCATATACATGTCACCATTTCCAATGATACCGTTCCTGAACATACTGGGGAGCGGGCAAATAATCTTTGGCCTCACTGAGGTTTGGGTGCAAGGTTACCATTATGAGTTTTATCAACGTCACAAGTTGCGAGTGCTCCATCGTGACAAAAATCATGACTAATCGATTATAACACTTGTCTGACATCACAAAACATGATATGGTTTTTGACATGTTGTGAGTACCTTTTGTGTCCATAGCTACGTCCCCAGGCGGGCGAATCTTTAAATGGTCTGGCCTCGGCCAATGGATCGCCATAACAACAAAATCATCTTCTGACGAGTGTTTCGTTGTCCTTTTGGAGATCAACTTTAATACGATGAACCTGGGCGCACAAATGTTATCTGAAATTGCATGACATCCTGAACCACATTCCTTCATCATCACTGAAGTCGTACAATCTGTGGTATGGTAGAGGGGTGGCAAAGCTTAGTTGGGCTTTAGTAATAGGATTTAAAATAAGATTAATTTGTTTGTTAAGGTGTAGCATCACAATCCAGCCGTATTTAAGAACCCCAACATCGTGCACCAAAAGTCTCTGGAAGCCTGTATTCACTAATGCTTGTTTTCTCCAATATTGAATATTTTCCTTTTGTTCTCTTGAGAATTGTTTTTTTAGGCTCAGCAAGTAGCAACCAAGGT